>SMDT01003196.1:0-261897 GCA_005392925.1 Aquilaria sinensis | reverse complement strand
AAGTCCTACATTCTTTTTGATAACTTTAGTTAGAGATGCAGCAATGGAAGAAAATTCTTTATAAATCTCCTATAAAAGCTCGCTAACCCATGGAATGATCTTACCTCAGTTATGGAAGTTGGCGTCAGACATTCTTGTATGACCCTTACCTTCTCTTGATCCACCTCAATTCCATGTGAACTCATAACAAAACCAAGGAAAACAACTTTGTCAACACAAAAAGAACACTTCTTCAAGTTAGCATACAACTTTTGTCCTCTTAAGGTGCTTAGTACTTGAGTGAGGTGTCCAACATGCTCTTCTAGGTACTTCATATATACTAAAATATCATCAAAGTAAACAATAACAAACCTACCAATGAAGTCATACAAGACATGGTTCATAAGTCTCATGAAAGTACTAGGAGCATTAGTTAATCCAAAAGGCATGACTAACCATTCATATAGTCCAAATTTTGTTTTGAAAGCAATTTCCCATTCATCCTATTCCTTCATCCGAATTTGATGGTACCCACCTTTCAAATCAATTTTTGAAAACAAAGTAGAACCATACAACTCATCAAGCCTAAGGATAGGATGTTTATACTTTAAAGTGATTTTGTTGACCGGACTATAATCCATGCACATGCACTATGAACCATACTCCTTTGGCACTAAAAGGACAGGTACTGCACAAAGGCTCATGTTTTCCCTCACAAAGCCTTTAGCCAACAACTCTTCCACTTACTTCTCAATCTCTTTAGTCTCCTCAGGGTTGGTTCTATAGGTTGGCCTATTTGGAATAGTTGCACCCAGGACTAAGTCAATTTGATGCTCAATGCCTATAATGGGAGGTAAACCTCTCGGGTCTCCAGGGAACACATCCTCAAAGTCCTTCAACAAAGACAAAACAACACTAGGAAGATGTGTTAGATCATTGATAACAAGTAAAGACTCTTTGTAAAGTAAAAGAAGCACTGGTCTTTGTGCTTGAATGGCTTTCCTCACATTACTCATTTTGTCAATGTAGTACTCTTTCTTCCCACTCAACTTCTTCTCATTCTTTTCTCTCGGGAATTCTCCACTCTTCCCCCCCTCATGTTTACTCTTTTCACTTCACCTCTCAGTTGTTCTCTCGGCCTTCGCCTCTTCATTCTTGCCCTCAACTTTCCCTTCATTTTCTTTTCTCTAAACCTCACTTTGAAGTTTCCTTTCATTCTCCAAGACTTGTGTTGAAAGTGGAGTAAGTGTAACCGGCCTTCCTTCATGAACAAACGACTACAAGTTTTTTTCTCCATTATGTGTGACCTTGTTATCAAATTGCCACCGCCTCCCAAGCAAAATGTGACAAGCATGCATAGGAACAACATCACAAAGAACTTGATCATTGTAAGTACCAATTTTAAAGTGAACTGAAACTTGCTTTACCACCTTTACCTCCCCGGCATCATTCAACCATTGAAGCCTATATGGTTGTGGGTGCTTTTGTGTAGGAAGCTTTAACTTCTCCACCATAGTTGAGCTTACTACATTGGTGCAACTTCCTCCATCAACAATGAGGCTGCATACTTGGTCTTTGATTCAGCACCTAGTGTGAAAGATGTATTCTCTTTGGTTGGCATCATCTTTGGCTTGCACATTTAGAGCTCTCCTTGCCACAAATGCAAAGTCTCCCTCTTTGGGCTCACGTGTGTTTTGCTCCCCATCCTCCAAAGGTGGTGTCTCCTCCATGGCATCTTCATCCTTAGATGTGATCTCTCCATCATCTTTAAGAATCATCACCTTTTTGTTTGGGCAATCTCTCATGTAGTGCCCATTGCCTCTACACTTGAAGCACTCAATCTCCCTTGCCTTAGGTACATTTTTCGGTGGTGTTTTTGGAATTGTCTTATTGAGGGCAAGACAACACTCCTTTGGTGGCCTCCACCCTTGGCTTGGGTGCTTCCTTACTCTATGCTCCCTTCCATGTGGAGCTCCCTCCTTAAGACATCTTGGATGCCTTAGACCTTTTGATAATCCTCTCGGCCTTAGTGGCATGGTGAAGCAAATCCTCTGTGTTGACATATGGCACCATCTCCACTTTATTGGCAATCTCATGGTTAAGGCCCTTGATGAATCTAGCAATGGTAGCCTCCTCATCCTTAATGATGTTAACTCGAGTCAAGGTCATCTCTAAGTCTTTGTGGTAATCCTCCACACTCATTTGGCCTTGCACAAGCCTTTAAAGCTTGAGGTGTTGGTCTTTATAGTAATAGCTTGGTGCAAATCTCCTCTTCATCAAAGCTTTAAGGGCTTTCCATGTGCTTATGGGCTGCTCCTCATTCTTTCTCCTAGAAGTGACAACCAGGGTCCACCATATAAGAGCATAATCAGTGAACTCAATGGAAGCTAATTTAACGTTCTTCTCCTTAGAATAATAATGGCAATCAAACAACATCTCAATCTTTTGCTCCCATTCCTAATATGCATATGGATCACTCCTCCATTGGAAAGATGGAATGGTAAGCTTGATGGGGTTGAGATTGTTGTCCTCCCTTGGCTCCCCTCTCCTTAGAAGCCTATGGTGGTGCCAAGCTTCTTCTTCCTCTTCAAGTTCTTCTCTCCTTAGACCTCTCCTTGGTTGCAAGATGGGATCATGTCTTCTTGGCAATCTGAAGTCAATGTCCTCAATCCTCCTCATAAGTCTATTAAGAGTTTCTTTAAGTTCTCTCATGCTAGGCTCTTTATTGTGTCTCACTTCCATCCTCCTATCCTCCTGGCCCTCCATACTCCTGAAATGAAAGATCCTCACACACTCACCTCACATGTTTCACTCAAAAGATGAACACTCAAAACACTCAATTTGTTAGTGAGATATTGCTATTTAAAGAGTCCTTAAAAGTTTTAAGAAAACTGTCCTCAAAGCTCACAAGAAAACTTGAATTCTTGAAAACAATTTTGACTCTAAAAGAGATCGGCTAAATAAGATTTAAAAGACTCTAGGAAGCTCTTGCAATTAATGATCACAAGAACCACGAAGAAGAGCTTTAAAACAAAGGGTTAGGGTTTGTGGGCGCAAAAACCAAAACACCTTGTGCAACTTCTTTTGCAAAACTCATTTCTTTTCTTTTTTTTTTCTTTTCCTTTGTTATTTCTTTTCTTTTCCTTTTTTTTTTTGCTTGCTGTTTGATGCTAAAACAACTGCACTCTTGAACTTCCTTGCTACCTAAGACAAAAAGTTAGATTTCATTTTGGCCAAGAGAAGAAACTATTGAAATCTTGCACAATTTGAAACAACTTTTTGATACCGAAACTTCTTGAACTTGGATATTTCTTTTCTTTTTTTTTGGTGTTTTAATAAATCTAGGATGATGGAAACAATGAAAACAAGAGAGATTAATAGGGCTAGACATGAAATAGAAAGATAATAAACAAATAAGAACGAACAGATGAAAATTGAAAACACAAGGTAACACTAGTTGGCTTGCTTTTGTTGTTTTTGAACAAGGATGTAAACAAAAGGGACAAACCTGAAACAAGAAGAAAAAGGATTAAAATAGTGAATTAAAATATGAAATTACTGAAAAAAAAATTGAAAGAAAAATGAAGAGAAACAAGAACATAAATATATGTCTTTCAAATAGAACTTGTGGCTCTGATACTAACTGATGCAAACCCCAATGGTATAATGACTATGAAGTGCACCCAAGATATTTTTCAAGCTCCACAAGACATCAAAGAGACTAGATTTCAAACCCCCCACCCCTAATCAACCTGTGATTAGAAACAAGAAGTATAAGAAAACCAAGAACACAAGCAACTTGTGCACCAAGGTAGTCCTCCAAGAACCAAAGAGAATTTCTCTTCAAAGTAGCAATATTATTTTTAATAAAGGTTGTGTTTTACAACCAGAATATGTGCCTATTTATAGTCCTAAACTAGGGTAAAATACTCAGCAAAATTCACAGCCTAAGTCACCTAGGAAACCTAGATACAAAGGACTTAAGAAAACCTAGTCAAACTAGGGCTCTAACACCTAGTTTGAACAAGCTTGATGTGTGCAACATATTCCACTTGTCCAAAGCAACCTGGATCATTTCCATAGCCTAAATAACATCCTAAATAACGTAAATAATCAGGAAAATAAATAAAATAAAGTGCAAATACAAGTTTGGACCCAAAAACCCCCAAATGGTTTTCTCAGGTGCACTTTGGGCTCTTTAGAGTTTCCACTTGTATCTTCAACTCCAAGCTTGAATATTTGAGTTCCAATGGCATGATTATTTCTCTCAAATGTTGTAAAGAGGTCTTGAAATGTTAGAGCTCAAAAATCTAGCTTGTATAACCAAAATGGCCTTGAAACACTTCAAGGTGGCTCCAAGGGTGCACTTAAGGGTTGCCCTTGGGGTTCCTTGTCTTGTGACTTGTCTAGGCACTCTAGAATTGAGTACCAAGCTTGGCCATCATCCTCACATGGTGTCTTGAAAGTTCTATCAGCTCCTTGTGAGTTTCCAAGTCCATTCTTCATGAAATAGCTTGAGACAAAGGCTTGAAGTGCACTAATAAGCTTCTTAGTTTTCTTCCTTGTCATTGGTCCACTAGTTATCTTCAATGGATCCTTGCCTTCTTGTACCTTCCTTGATCATATCAGGTGGGTCGGGTCAAGTTTGGGTGAGGTCATTCATGTTTAGGTTTAATCAGGTGAACATGTATTCGGGTCCAAGTCAGGTTATTTGGGTTCGGGTTGATTTTGGGTTGAGTAGATTTCGGGTTCAGGTTAGATCAGTTCATTTTTATTTTGGTTCAGATCCAATCAGGTTGGGTTACCAGGTCTTAAACAATATTTAACTTGATTGTCAATTTTACTTGGCTTAATGATACATAAGCCGAAATGACTGAATTGCTTCAATTTTTTTGTTTAATTTTAATTTTAATTTAATTTAACTAGATATAAAAAATAATATAAAATTTACGAAGATATACTAATATGTAATTTCTTTAATAAAATACTACCTCTATGCCAAATTCTTTGTAACATTCATTATTCAATAATTAATCTATAATTTTTTTATTTTTAAAATTATAGTATATAAATAAAAAATAATTATATTAAATAATAAATAAAATACTTATAATTTCTAAATATATACTTTTTAATTCTTTTCTAACAAATAATCTCCCTCTGTCCTATCTTCTTTGCTCTATTTAACTTTTTTGACTAGTTTGACTTGAATTTATTTATATTATTGTTTATTGAAAAATTAAAAAAATATACACATAAAAATTATGTATAAAGTTTTTTATTTATATATTAAATTGTTGAAAACAAAGAATTATAGATTAGTTGTTAAAATATGAATGGTGCAAAGAATATGAGACATAGGGAGTAATATAAATAAATTCAATTCAAACTATTCAAAAAAGTCAAATATTTCAAAGAATATGGGATGAAAGGAATACTATAATTTCTAAAATCTAATTATTTTTATCTCTATATTACTGTTTCACTAATCATTTCCTATAGCTCTCACTCGTTTGCTCTACAATATAAAACAGATCAATAGAATCGGAAAAACTTATTCACATATATTAAATCATAATTTTTCTAAAGCCTTCGCCGATCATATATTTTATGTTAATTTAAGTTAAAACCAGGTCTTGTCAGGTTTAGTCATCGGGCCATTCGGTTCGAGTTAGGTTGGTTCGAGTTCTGGTTTTTCTCGGGTTTCACTGTAATCAGGTTCGGGTTTAGGTCGAGTTGGATATAGCCAGGTTTGGGTCATTGAATTTTCTGGTCAAATCGGGTTAGGTTGGGCTTGGATTATGATGGGTCAGCTCAAGTTTTCAAGTCGGGTCAAATTTTGCCATCCCTATCTCCACTTCTCAGCCTTGCATCGATCGACGATCACATTTTTACTGTCAGCATTGCACAAATCACCATTGCTCTCACGACTTTGTCCTTCCTCCTCATCATTCGTTCTCTTCTAGTCCTCCTTACTGAATTGCTTGTTGTCTCGCTGTCACAATAACTTTGCGTTTTGACTATCCTCACCTTCCTTGCTGGCCATCACTATTGCTCGCTAACCCACTAGTTCGCCTCGTCATCTCAGCCCTCACCGTTGCTCGCTAACCCACTCTGTTGTAGATCCATTGAAAAAGAAAATGGGTGAATTGAATTTTGTAGATCAATTGCAATTGCTTCCAATCATTGAAGTTGATTTGGTTTCCTTATTCTTGATTCAAATTCCTCCTTGTCTCTTTTATTTTAATTCTAGTTGTTATCGATTGTAAAAGAGGGATGACATGGTGTTGTAGAGAAAGAAATAGATGGGTCCTGTTGCTGGTGGAAGGGAAGTGCAGGAGCCGAAGCATCAATTGCAGTGGGCGTCGATTATGGTTAGTTCTTGTTGAAAGCCTACTTCAATTCAGGTTCTAGCCAGAAAATGACAAATGCCTATAAGCTCAAAAAAAGTCGGGTTTGGACCTGAATCAAAACCAAAACATGAAAATTACACCTCTAATCTAGAAATGATAACCAAAGTGCACTGAGAGATAGCGTGTAAATTTAAGACTATCTGTTGAGTCGTGTTCAACAACTGCAGAGCATTAGATATTGATCCCCTTAGCATGTGCAGAACTAGGCATAGTTAGAGACAAACGTAACATTTAGGACCAGGAGATTGCAAGTAGCCATGCTGTACTCTAAGAGACTCTCAAGTTTGATTTCCATTTCTAAAGCGCACAGAGGGATTTGAGTTCCATGTTGAAGTTTTGGCTACGCACTAATTCGTGTGAAAACCTAGGCTACATCTCCCATTCCAATTATTGCCTCCAAGCACCATCAATGATAAAATTTCTAGTGAATGGGACATAGATTGTAGTTTGTTGGATCCCCAGATATGGCAAGGAAGGTGTGGCTAATTAAAGGAAGATTTTAGGTTTTTGGCTTCACATTCTCGAGATGTAAAAATTTATTAAATAAGAATGCCTCATCTTATTATAACTGGTTGGGCATGGAATGACACATTACAAGATATACATTCTTTTCTTTATAACCAAATAAGCTAGATGGTAAAGACTAGATAGGCTCTTTAGTCAAAATGCCACTTCTTCCAATAACAAGTAAATCAAAAAGCCAAGCTTCAATGGTAGGAAAGTTCATTCTCGATGGTCTTCTATAGAAATTGCCCCAGACTTCTTGTGAGACCTAGGTCTCCTAGAAGAGATGTAATCAGGTTTCAGGTTCTACCCTGCATCTTCATCATACTAGGTAGGAAAGAGCACTATGAGATGCTAGCTTACTGATTGCTGGGATGGCATTAATCAAATGTTTTCATAAGAACACTTTTAGTTTTTTAGGCATGTTAGATGCCTATACCTTTTTCAAATTTAATGAAAAACCTAGGTAAGGTGCAATCACTAGTGTGTTTGCTATCAAGTTGCGTAGAAAGGCAGAAAATTTTGGGAAAATTACAAAAAACCTCTTTATGGTTTGGTCTAATCTACACTTTGTTCCCTCTAATTTTAAAAATTTACACTTTACCGCCTATTTCCTTTATAGTGTCCAACAACAACTTCTGAAACCCTAATTTAAACTATCTAATAATCATGTTCTAGTAATTTCAAGATTTTTGATATTTTTTTCACAGCCCACTGACCTTTACAAAATACTGATATGTATTTACAGGGATAAAAATATATTATTAGAAAATAAAAATAGATAATTTAAAATATCTATTAACTATAAAAAAATATTGGAGAGGCTAAAATTATTGAAAAATGACTATCGTATAGTTTAAATATAGTTTCAGAAGTTGTTATCAAACAGTGTAAAAAATATAAGGGGCAAAGTGTAGGTTTCTGAAAATATATGGGGCAAATTGTATGTTAGGACATGGCTGATGGGGTAATTGTAAGTTTTGCTGAAAATTTTTAAAGTTCTAGACTGTAACCCTGTTTGGTACTATACATGTCTGAACAATTTCCTAGCCAAATAACTAAATCTTGTTTGTGCGGATTAAAGTTGCAAGGATTTAGGTGATTCAGTCAATAATTTGGTCGGGTAAATGTTCCCCATGGGATGAGGTCAACTAGCATTGGTATGAAGAGTCCATCAAATTCAAAACCTCCATACCTACATTGTCATGGCTAGTGGGGTATAATATTGAGAGCTGGGTGTTAACACCCAATTTCGTCCGACCTTTTAGACATTAAAAATATATATATATATATATATATATACATATATTATTTTAGGGGTATTTTTATTTAATTAAAAAAAAAACTAAAAATTAAAATATTATTAGTTAATTTTTATTTAAAAAAAAAAAAAAAGGTGGCTCTCGAGAGGCTTCGGGAGGCTTCTCCCTTCTTCTTTTTCTAGTTAAAAGAGAAGCCCCTGGGCTCCAGCGAGAGGGGAGAGCCGTCCATCTTTCTCTCTTCTCCCTCCACCTGCTCCCTTCTCGATTCTTCTTCCCTTTCTACATAAACAATTCCTCTCCTCTCGTCTGAGAGAGACAGAGAGGAGCTCACAAAGCTCTCCCAGCGGCTCTCTCTCTCGCACTCTCAATCTTCGTCTATTCTCTCCCTCTCACTCAACGCAGACAACGCGCACACACAGAAAAAAAAAAAAAAAAATTCTCTCTCTCCTCTCCCAGGACTTTTCCCGACAACCCTCTCCTCTGCTCTCCCTTGCCGCCTCGCCTAATCATTGCTCCATTGTCACTAGTGTTCTCTCCTTCGCCCCTTCTTGCTACTCATCCTCTCCCTCGCCTTGCCTCACCAGCTCTCTGACGACGCCTTCCTCGCGACACAGCCGCCGTTCCAGCCAAGCGACGCCATCACCTCCGGTTTCCAACCCCTGCCTCACTCGCCCTCGTCTCTCCACCCTCCGCCACTATTTTCTTCCTCTCTCTTCTCCTCCTGCCCCGCCGCCGCGTCATCTCCCTCTCTACCACATGGCTGCCTCTCTTCTCCCTTTTCTCTCCGCGCCAGCCTCCCTCTAGCCTCCTTCCGCGTCGCCGTCCGACACTATCCTAGCTTCGCATCGCCATCACCTCCGGTTTCCAGCCCCGACGTCCCAGCCTTCGTCTTCTCTCCTCCACCGTCGCATCGCCTCCGTCGCCACCTTCCGCGTCGTCACCGTAGCTCCTCCCTCCACTTGCGTCGCTCCTGTCAACCGTTCCAGCCACTGCCAGCCGACGCCGCTCCAGCCATCCCTCCTCCCCTGCAGCGCCATAGCCGCCCCTGAACATCGGCGTCGTTGCTCCCCTGTCGTCGCCGGCGAAACAGAGAAGAGAACGAGTCAAAGTTCAAATCTGTTTATTTTTTTTTTTATTTTTATTTTTATTTTTATTTTTATTTTTTTTCATTTTTTTGATAAAACTCTAGTTTGGACCTTCATTCTCTCATATTTATTCATTTTAGTCAACAACTTTCTTTTATTTTGCAGATCAGTCACGGACAGCAAGCTTTTTATTTGTTTATACTTTTCTTTGTTTTCTTTATTCTTGTTGGTTCGGTCTTACATTAAACTTGGTCATTAAATCGATATCGGAGAACAACATAGGATTTTGATTTAATATGCATATTTATTGATTTATTTATCTTTATTTTTAGAATAGCTTAACTTTAATTCTTCTAATGCATTTAATGTGTATCAAATTATTAGTTAATTAATATTTAAATTTATTAGAAATCCGTCCTAAGATGGATCATCTATCCATGTCCAGATGATTCGGTTAGAATCTATGGCTTGGATATTAATTGAAATTATTTAAAACAAAAATAAAATAAAATAAAATTAAATAACAAAAATCCAATCGTGCACCGCCAACTACCTCAAAATCAAGGACCTTCTCGAGCTGCTCAACCAAACGATCGCCAAGAGAATCGAGAACAAGAGCGTCGAGTACGTCAGGAAATTCTTCACTGTCGAGAACGATTATACGTCGGAGGAGAAGGCCCGCCAGTCACGACCCGCGTTTGTTTCTTGACTCAATCAAATTTTTTTGGGTAAAATTCTCATTTAGCCCTTGATTCTCTTTGTTTTTATTCATTTAAGTCATTAATGTTCTCCTGTTTTGCATATTCATCACTGACAGTATTGTTTTATGTTTTTATTTCTTTTTTTGGTTGTTGGTTTATTATTTCGAGAATCATGAATTAGTCTGTGATCAATATTACATAAAATTGCAATTTTAAGCTAGGTCAGATTTTTATCTATTTATTTGATTTTAATTTTAATAGTTAGCATAAATTTAAAACTCATGTTTACATAACGTATAAAAAAAAGGGGTCATATTTACGAGATTTAATTCTGAGCAGATTTTAATGAAAATTCAAGAATGAATTCAGAACTAGTAAATCAAAAATCCATATCCAGATGATTCGGTTAGAATCCATGGTTTGGATATTAATTGATATTATTTAAAGCAAACAAAAAGCAAAAATTAAAAATCAAATAACGAAACCTGGATCGCAAATCGGCTCGTTATTGACCCAGTTATGAAAGTCCATAATTTCAGCATAATTTTAATTTTTACCCCTGCATTTATTTGATTTGTCTAATTGAGATCCTATGTTGTTCTAATTTGTAATATGGCCATTGGTTTATTGGCATTTATTTCCTTTTATGGATTTGTTTTGTTCAGCAAATTAAAGGCATAAATTCGTTTAGAAATTAACATTAAGCTTAGGCATAATTAAACATAATTATTATCTTTAATTATTATTATTATTATTATTATTATAATGGAAGGTTATGCCTCCTATTTATTATTTTAAAAAAAAAAAGTGGACGGCCGAAAAGCCCCACTTTATTTATTTATATATCATCTTTTGATATTCTTTTGTTTACTTTATGTGTTTTCCCTTTATCTATTTGCATGTGTTATTTAATTTATGCATCTCTTTTTTTTAATGGATGTTCAAAACAAAATAACAAAAAATAAAAATAAAAATAAAAAAAAAAAGAAAACCTCTACTTTATTTATTGTTATTTAATTTTTCTTTATTTTATGGTTAAACTCATTTCATTTAAAGAAATTAGCCATAAAAAATATATATAAAATAAATCTGAGCCATGTTGTTAAGTCAAAAAAAAAATTTTTTAGTTCATGGTATATTGGCTGGAAACTGTCTCGTGCCCGCTTTTGAGCTGCTTCACCTGGTGAAGAGGGTCTGGCTGAGTAACAACGCCCCGTACCATGATCAAATATTTTTTTTATTTTTAAACTCTTTGATTCCTTTAAATTAACTTCTTATTAAATAAAAAAATTAATTTTTTTTTTAATTCTTTTATAAATTGAGTAATTCTTTAAATAATAAATATCCTTCATTAAACAAGAAAAATTAAAAAAAGATAAGAAAGATAAGAAAAAGAAAGGAAAGATAAAGAAAAGAAAGAAAAGAAAAGGAAAAATAAAAAGAAAATAAATAAAATTTTTAGATTATTAATAAATCTAAAAATTTCATAAACAAAAAGAATTATGAATTAGTAATTAAATTAATAATTAATTCCATAAAAAGAGAGAACTAAATAATTAACAGTAAATTAAAATAATTTCCATATCCGGATGATCCGGCAGGATCTACGGTTTGGAAAACTTTTTTTTACTAAATAAATTAAATAAATACAAAGATAAAAATCCATGTTTACAATATGGATTAAATTATTTAAAATTTCACCAAATTCCGTGTCCAAATGACTCGGCAGAGTCCATGGTTCGGAATCAAATCTTCCGTGTCCAAATGACTCGGCAGAGTCCATGGTTCGGAAGTATAAAATTCTATACAAATTAATTATCAAAAATCCACATCCGACTAATTCAGTTAAAATTTCTGTTTAGAACATTAACTGAATATTTTTAAAGCAAAGCAAGACAAAATTGAAATCAACTAAGGTACCAATTTTTGGGCGTTTTAACAAAGTTGTTTTAACGTAACCGTACTCCCGAACCCCCGAACTCTCGCAGACCAATTTTAAGGTGTCCAATCGACCTAGGTGAAACAGATTGGTGGCGACTCCCGAAAACGGCCCACACGTTGCCACACTGGGATATAGAATAATTCCTAGAATTCATACATCTTGTGTCTAATGTTAGATTGAAGTATAAATTAGTTAGTCTAATGTTTAGTGCTGCTATTTTGATATCTACAACTATTTTTCTAATGTCTAAAACCATTGTTTTAGTATTTAGTAATGATTTTCTACTATCTAACTATGATAGGTTGGTTTATAATTTAGTTATTATTGTGTCTAAGACTACTATTTTGGTTTCTAGTACTGTTGTTATGATGTTTATGACTGGTTTTCTAGTGTCTACTATACATGAAATTTGACACAGTTTTTAACGTGATTATAAAAATAAGGAAGTGAACACAAACTATTTACTATTTTCAACCTAGAATATCTACTAAATCTTTTATTATCACTTATTTATTACGCTTTCAAATCTCCCATAAGTGATAATTTACCTCTATAGAATCAATTAAAATTCTAAGTATTATATTCCTCATTAATTAAATAAATTTGTTTAAAATGAGAATTCTCACCCCTAATAGTAACTACTTAACACCGTTAATTCCACTGTCGGTGTATGTACACCATGACTAACACAAGAATTTTCCCAGTCTGCACCACAAGACTCACCTCCTTTTTATGCTTGTCTTAACGGACTCCTTAATATTTCGATCTAAACTATATTTAATTTCTTTTATTGTTTATTAATTTCTTCCTAACCGCTATATTTTAGATTTATCTGCACTTTAGTACCGTTCTCTAGTTCTTTGTTACAAAGATCGTTACCCACAGTACAATACAAACATAGGATAGCAACTGAGGAAACAGTCGCTTTCAGTCACTAGTTGCAACTAATTAGAGACTGAATGTGTCAATTGCAAAAACTTTAGTCGCTAGGTGGCTAACGACTGACTAGCAACTGAAATTAGCGACTGAAATGTCAGTCACAACTACCAACTTAATTTTTTTAAAAAAAAATTAATTACTGAGATGTTTTTATGTGTGTGTGTGTGTGTGTGAAACAAACTAAATGCGGTAATGAATTATAATAATAAAAAAAGTTCAATTAAAATAAATATAAAATCTAAAGATAATATTATTAATTTAAAAATGAATAAGAAGAAGAATGAGAAATGAAGGAAAAGCTGAAGCTTAGGAAGAAGAAGGAGAAATGAAGAAGGAAGAAGAAAAAGGAGAAGAATAAATGAGGAAGGAGAGGCCGGAGTTAAAGGAAGGAGAAGATGAAGGAGAAATGAAGGAGGCAGAAGAACAGACAATGATGAAGGAGAGGCCATAGCTGAAGAAGGGGAAGGAAGAAGAAGAAGGAGAAATGAGGAAGGCGAGGTCAGAGTTGAGGAAGGAGACATGAAGGAGGAAGAAGTAGAAGTGAGGAAAGAGAGATTGTAGCTGAAGTTTTTAATTTGTTTTAGCGACTGAAGTGGGGACTGAAGCATATTAGTGATTGAATAGCGATTGATTCAAAAAAATAATATAAAATGTGAGACTGACTAACGACTGAAAATTTAAAATTAGTGACTAAAATTTTCAATCACTAGTCAGTCACAAGCTAGCGACTGGCTAGCGATTAAATTGACTAGCGACTGAAATTCAGTTGCTAGTTTCAGTTGCTCCATTGTTTCTTTCTTGTAGTGCCACTATCCAGATTTTTGATATTTATATATTTATATTTTGCGCACTTGTGCTATATACATTAATTCCAATAGTAACTTTCAAGTGCAGAAACTTCAAACCTGGGACTAGCTTGAACAAATGAGCATAGATTATTTCAAGTGAAAAATCAAACATCAAAAGCCAAAATTACAAGTCAACCAAACTGGATAGAAGGATGAGAGTGGCCATGCTGAGCGGATGCTTTTACTAGAGTCTCAATTGCTTGTGTCCCCGCCGTGCTTAGTATATGGGACAAAAGATTATCTGTTCAATTCGATTGCTACAACTCTTAGTGAAGTGGCGAGGGCAGTTCCATGGATACAGTATGGGAGGCTGCTATTGGTTGTTCAACTGGTAACATAAGCGGACCTCGAACAGCTACCTCGTGCTGTTGTCGTCTTGGTTGCATGTTATTTCCGGTTCAATACTCAAATGATCGCAAATAGCATCCCAGATATAACCCACTTCGTAGTTTGTTTGCAAGCTGGGTCCTAATCCTCGGCCTAATTATATACATATTGCCAAGATCTTGAGTCAACCATCAACAGAAGAATATGGAAACAAAAAAAAAATAGCAACATAAGAAAATGTGTCTATTCATTAAAAAAAGAAAATGTGGCCTCTGAACCCTTAGCATGATGGACAGGGCTTTTCCCTTCCATAGCCCATACCCAGGTATGAGACACCCCTCACCTTCCCTTAGTCCTAAACCATTAAGCATTGTAATTAGTTAATTATGAGTAACAAAAAAAATGTGGCTGCTTTTTTATTTTATTTAGAAGTGTTACTACAAGTATATAAGGGAAAGATGTAATATATATATTACTTAGGGGGAAGGCACATGACTGCATTTTTGGAATCTAAAAGGCAACCAAACTAGTTGTTTGTGGCATGAAGTAGGGAGTGGGGTGGCTGGAGTTGAACTACAAATGTCTCCAATGTCCTCCAATGCCTTTAGCTATTGTGCCAAAGTGTTGAGTACAAAAATATGGCTATTAAATAAACAGTATCATTGAACTTGCATAATATTACATGTACATTTTTTGCAAAATTGATGCAAGTTTTGAGACACGGATTAATGGAAAAAAGGATGAATGTCATGGGCCCCATATACACATATACATGCTGACTGGTTAATTTAATATTCCCTTTGTTTCAAAGTTATTTATAACATTCATTATTCATGTAAATTAATCTATGATCTTTTTTAAGTGTTTAGTATATAAACAAAAAAATCTTTATATATAAATGATAAAAATAAAGACTTATAATTTTTAAATATATTTTTTAAAATTTTTTTCTATGAAATAATTATATGAATAAATTTAAATTAAATTTAAGTCAAAAAATTAAAATGTATCAAAGAATATGAGATAGAGGCAATAGTTGTTAATGTCAGAAGTTAGGACAATAGAATATGGAAAATATTTTTCCTTCTTCGAGATAAAGGCGTATAATTGATTACATACCTTGAAGGTACCGGCGTAAGTCATCGCAGCGCGCTTAGCCATAGTGTAAGTCGGGGTACAGTAGCTTTCTGGGTTGTTCGGCCACTCTGAGCATACCCCGTGTCTGCCCCATACTTGCTCCCAAAAAGCTTCGTTCGCTGGCGGATATTCGAAGCCGGACAACATCGGCCAATAAATTTTTAGTCGCTGCTGTGTCGCACGCGTCAGGTGTTGCTTCCAGAAGCAAACATCATATATGAGCGTGACAGCTTTCGTAATTTATGAATCTTGTATAATTATAAATGGATAATAATATATGTCTGGTCTCTTGAAACCATGTTTCGCGCTAGAATTACTAATAGTTTGGTTTGAGGGGATACTCGGCATACCATATGGTGTTCAGGAGGTACTAGTGGCGGATTAGTGCAGGGGTTTTGTGGATGTAGGGTGGCGCGCTGGTATCGTTTTGTAGCGTCGGCCAAAGGCCATGGATCCTGAAGTCGCCGAGAATGGGCCCTCGGACGCATTCGATGATACGGTCGTTTGCAGTGCACACCCCCGGTGACCAGTGAAGGCTGAGCTTATAGTTTGCAGTGCACACCCCCGGTGACCGGTGAAGGCTGCTGGTGATTGCTCGGCCCCCTGTTCAACGGACCGAGCATCACCGTGGCTGCAAGGCAGACCAACGCCCACAGCTGCAGGTCTACTTGCGGCTGATTCCCCATTGAATCAGCTAAATCTCAATGTTAATGCTGACAAATGAAACTTTAACTGGGTTTATTTGCTTTCTTTTGGAAGTACTCGTCCCAATGGCAGGCTTTTATATACTAGTTGGAGACCAACCCAGCTTCGCTGGTAAAGCTCCTTTTTGTTTTACTCTTGCTTTTGCTATAATTCTTAGTTTCACTTTATTTTAATTACTGATTTTAGTGTATTTAATTAATCAAGTTAGTATATTATATTAATTGTTATTAGCAAATTAATTACAGCTGTATAATAAAATATTATTAATATAAATATCAATAATTTACATAAATATGTCAATTAGTTATAGAAACATGAAAAAAAACCTAAACCCTATTTACATCAATAGTAGAAATGTCACCGTCGTAGCGACGGCAAACGGCCGTCATGTGGACTTTCATCGTCAACTTCAGTCTAAGAGGACCCAATATGCATTCCGGCTAGGCAGTGGTAGACATACTATAAAACCTACCCTTGCCGCAAGTCTCTCCCTTTATTCTCTGCATTGACTTTCTCTTCTCTTCCTCATACCTCCGACCATGTTTGGATTCTAATCCAAACTTGGCCAGTTGATTTATTGTCATTATATATATCACCTATTTAGTCACTCTCGTCTCTTTTTTCCATTGTTCCTTCTTCCTCCTTATCCATCAAACTCTAGCAGGAGTATTGTTTGGCTCATCTGATGCTCAACAATTGATAGATTTAAGTGATATGTTTCTGTGCTAGTGGATCAAATAGAGTACGAAAAGCAGCGAGGCAAAGGTGGTGAGACTTCTTCAAATAATAGATCAGGTGTTGTTGTATTTTTTCTTTTTCATGTGTTAGAGTCATCATCTATATTTTGTGCTTTGATGGTTTAATAGTTCAACCATGTATATGGTTTAATAACTCAATCATGTATAGGTATGCTAGTCCAATAGAGCATTGAATCATTAGTGTGTATTAGTTTATTTTTTTTGTTTGTTTTCTTGGCCTATGTGTTAGATTATTTTTTCTGTTTTGCTTTCTTAGTCTATCTATCCCTTTTAGCCTGTAGGTTTGGATACTAGAGTTATCTTAGTTATTCACTTCACAATATTACGGGGACTAAAAAATGTACGAAGTGTACAGTCAAGCCAAGTGTCCTACCATTCTTCAGTTGCTATATTTCTGTAGTATATACAATACGTACTACAGTGAATGAGAATATTTTGACACACATCATACATGACAATAATACACACACAGTAGTTTAATGGACATGCTTTCTCATGATTTTCAAAATTAATTGATTTTCAAATCATAATAAAAAAAAAACTAAAGGCACTATACCAAGTTGTATTTTAAATAATACTTCATTTGGGGTAAATACCACATTCTATCTCTTAGCTTATTTTTATTTTCTAAATTAGTACCCTAGTTTAAGTTTGTTTTCTCAAAGTCTTTTACCTTACTTTGCACGTTTCAATTGGGTCATTTCAGTCAATTTCACTATTAAATAGGATAAAAAAATGTTGCCGTGCCATTAATTAATACTCCTTCCACTCCATTGTCTTTGCTCCATTTAATTTTTTTAAATAGTTTGACTTGAATTTATTCATATTATTATTTGTTAGAAAAAAAATTAAAAAAAATATTTATTTAGAAATTATAGGTCTTGATTTGTTATTTGTATATAAAGGTTTTTCATTTACATACTAAAATGTTAAAATAAAAAAATCACAGATTAATTACTAAAAAGTAAATGATACAAAGAATTTGAGATGGAGTAAGTAACAAATAATTGCAAAATAATTTTTGTCCTCAAACTTTTTCAATTCATAATTCTTAACATTAAACTTCTGAATCTATTGTTTACCATCCTAATCTCATTTGATTCTTCCACCAATAATTTTTGTCCTCTTGGTGGCTCTGCCTCTCGTTCTACCTCTACTGCCGTGTGTGGAGGAGCTTGGTTATGGTACGACTTGTACCCATGAGCTTCAAATTCATATGAATTATGCTTAAGAGGCTTATATTCATATTGCTATTTAACTCTAATTCACTCATCATAAGCGTGCCTCCCCAACGACACCGTCAAGACCTGACGGGCTTCTTGAACGATTTTGAAGGCTCTAGCAACGGCTACAAATTTGTTCTTATTCAGGTGATGGTGGAAAGACTTTTGCTTGAAGACTACCTTGATTTTCTCAGCATATAGGACCAGGCGAGGTCGAGGCTGTTGTACTAGTCAGGAAGCCAGAAGATGGTCTTGCTTCGACTCTGGTGAACTTCGTAAGCCACTACAAAGTGATTGCAGTGCCTTTTGCCGACCAGATGCTATGGGTCGCTTCTTTGATGTCCTTTTCCAGAAATTCTTCTTAGGGTGGTCTTGCCAATTAATGAACAGAGACTTCAATTCCAAGGAATCAAAGAGAAAAATGAAAATTGGTTCCAAAGATATCAAAGGCTTATACTGGAGTTTTTCAGATCTAGGTTTGAAGAAAAAGGAATTAGGAATGAAGAGAGCTCAGAAATCTCATATCATTCCCAAATCAACGAATTACGAACATATACGAAGACAGATTTAAAAAATTACAGCACAAATTCAAAACAGAGATAACTCCCACCTTCCCATGCAACAAACAACTCTAGCTTCCCACGTTGATGCTACTTGCCTTGGAATGACATATGATAACTTGAATAGTCGAAATGACAACGTCTTCTTCATAAACCAAATGATGACATACGAAGAAAATCTTTATTCAACACTCAACTGCTCCAATTGTCATTAACAACCAACTGCTTTCGCCTCCACGCTCGCACCGTATCAATCCACCCTCATTCGAATGACTTTTGTCCTCAAGAGTCAATGAAATTAGGAAATTGAGCCATGAAAGACAAATATTCTTCCCAACTAGCGTCTTTAGGAGAAGAATGAGTCCACTGAATAAGCACCTTTTGTCACCACCTTATTGCCCTTCCAATGATTCTTCCTGGCCAAAATTGTAAGAGGAATAGAATCTTCAACATCTACGAGGCCATAATGAATCTTATCCTCTAGGGATCTTGCCAGATGATTGGCTACTGGACTAATCTTGTCAACAACTTAAAATGGCCCACAATACTTTTCTATTGATTTGTGGTTGGAAAAAGCATTCAGCATACCATGATGGTATTTTCTTATCATTAGATATACCCAGTCTCCTACTTCAATGCTCATTTCTAACCTTCTACGATCAGCCACCTGCGTCATTTGATGCTAAGCACATTGCAAATTATGGTTTATTTCTTCCAAAATCTGAGTCTTTTGCCGTGGCTGTCTATCAATAGCTTTCACTATAGATTTACCTGGCACATAAGGGATGCACAATGGAAGGGTGTGTCCATAACTCAAGAACCTCTCCAATGACTAACTTCCTTTTTCTCCTCAACTTCTTTTGCTCATAAATGAACTTAGGAAGTCAGTTAAAATTCTAAGAGAGCACATCAATTATTTTCTGTAACCCTTCATCCTTCAGCCAAATTTCTTCAATTTCCCAAAGTAAGGAAGTGGACATTACTGACATGGCCATGTGGCCCAACTCCTCTTGTGTGAACCGAGATAGAGCATTAGCTACTAGGTTTTAAGCTCCCTTCCTAGATTGCACCTTATAATCATATAGCAAAAGTTTAAAAACAAACTTTTGTGAAATAGGTGTAGGGACCCATTGCTCCAAACGAAGCTTTAAACTCATATGATCTGTCTTAATAATAAAGTGTCAACATTTAAGATAAGGCCTCTACTTCTCCATAGCTATAACTATGGCCAAAAACTTTTTTTCATATATGGATAAGATTTGGCAATTTTGAGATAGGGCATTACTCATGAACGACAGTGGATGGCCACCTTGTTGAAGAACAACACCCAAACCTTCATTGTGAGCATCAGTATTTACCACAAAAGGGTTCTTTTATGTTTAGCAATGCTAATATTGGAGCTAAACTCATCACTTGCTAGAGCTTTTTAGAAGCTCCTTGGGCTTCAAATCCCCAAACAAAGTCGTTCTACTTGAGTAACATAGTTAATGACTTACTGATTATGCTATATCTCTTTAAAAAATCTCCTGTAATACCCCATTAATCCAAGACCCTTTCAATTACTTCAAGTTTCTTGGTATTGGCCAGTTAAGAATAACTTCAATTTTGTGACTATCTGTAGCAACTCTATCCTGATTGATCACATGCCCAAAATGTTCAATGTGCCTAACTCCAAAGCAATATTTGCTCTTCTTAATTAACAAAGATTGAGACCTTAAGATCTTGAACACTTGTTGGACATGTATCAAGTGTTCTTCATAAGTTTTGCTGTAAATCAATATGCCATCAAAAAACACAAAGACTAACTTCCTAAGCAAATCTTTGAAGATATGATTCAAGAGGGATTGAAATGTAAAAAGAGCATTAGTTAAGCCAAAAGGCATGACAATAAATTTGAAATGTCCATGGTGGCTCCTAAAAGTAGTCTTGTTTATGTCTTCTAGTCTCATTCAATTTTGATGATAGCCTAACCTCAAGTCCAACTTAACAAAATAGGCAACTCCGAGCAACTCATCCAATAGGTCTTTAATGGTAGGTATGGGAAACTTATCTTTGATGGTTCTTATGTTTAATTCTCTGTAATCCACACACAAATGCCAGGAACCATATTCTTTCTTAACCAAAATAGTTAGGAAAAAAACTGGACTGGTACTTCTTTTGATCACTCCCGCTAACAAGAGCTCTTTAATGATGTTCTCAATCACATCCTTCTGTCCAGCAGCATACCTATAGGGCCTCACATTCATCAGCTCACTACCTTCTTTAAGAATGATATTGTGGTCAAATTCTCTGTGAGGAAGGAATCCCTTTAGTTCTTGAAACAAGCCTTTGAACTAAAGGAGTAGTTGATCCATACCATTCTCAATATTTTCATTACTTGCTTTGATCTCCCAACAATCCAACACTAGATTTTCCATTTCATTAGTTTCACACCATTTAACTAGTTACAATGCATATGCCTGGCCTCCAACTACACTTCTAGTGTGATCTAACAACTTATCCACATATTTATTGTCTCCGCACTCAACTTTAGTGGCATTCATGCCTCTCAGCTGTACTTTATAACCTTGGTATTTAAATGACATCCACAACTTATCAAAATTGCAATTAATGTCTCCTAAGGTTCTAAGCCACTATACCCCAAGCACCATCTCACAACCACCTAGAGGAATCAGGTACATATCTTCTGTGAATAATGTTCTATACAATTGCCAAGTGAGACCCTTATATATAGCAATGTTCCTGTGTATGGTATCATTGGCTACCTTGACTCCAATGGGTCCAACTTGCTTAATTTCACAGCCAAGAATCTTAGCAACCCTCACATTTATGAATATGTGTGTACTACTTGAATCCACAGACACTTACAATGTATGCTTGTCATTATGCCCTCGAACCCTCATTGTGCTATATCTAATGTTTCTAGAACAAGCATTTAGAGATATCTGACGAGCATTATCTTCCACTGGCATGTCTTTAGCAATTTCTTAAGTCACAGAATCTTCATCTTGCTCATCATTTTCACAATTCAAAACTTCCAGCTTATGCAACTTCACATTTTTACATCTATGACCAACTAAAAAAGTCTCATCACACCCGAAACACAAGTTCTTTGCTGTTTTTTCTACACTCTCAGCTGATATCAACTATTTCACTCCCTTTATATGACCTTTAGTCATTGTCTGTGGTTGTGTATTATTAACAATGGCCTTCATCACAGGGATTGGCAATATGCCCTTGGTTTTATCACTATAATTCTTGCCTGATCTAGCTAAGTCAGTGGCTTCTTGTAACTTACTTAAACCCCTCACTTCCACCAAGGTGTTTGGATACAACATTTGAATAGGAAGATGAATTTCATCATAGAGGCCCCCAAAATACAAACTAAAAATCAAATCTTTATGCAAAAGATGAGGAATCCTGAGATACAAATCCTTTCTATTTCAATTCTTCAACTCGATCATAGCATCTTCATAGGTACATCCAAATTGATCCGTAATTGCTTCCACATACTCATTCCAAAAAAATGGTGTTTCATGGCCATGTACCTTCAAAAAAAACTTTGATTCCACTGGAATGCATCCTCCTCAAGGTGTAACAAAGCCACTAGAACCTTAAGGATTCCAAAGACATTATCAATGAAGAAAAATTGGTAACATAAAAAAATCCATCAATCAAATTCGTCACCACAAAAGTATGAGAATTTAATTTTAGACAGCTGAGAAAAATTGAAGTTATCATTGGTTCAGTGTAATGGATTCACCTTCTAAGTTTCCATAACCGAAGTAGCGGTTGCACTAGATCCAGGTCCATCAGCAACTCCAAGTTAAGTAGTTAAATTCTGAATGGTAAAAGCTAAGCCATTGATCATTTCTTTGAGAGAGGCTAGCTCAAACCTGCTCTTCTGTACCTGCTCCTCTGAGTAAGTCATGAACTTATCAACTAACTTCCTCCATTTCTTGTTACTTGTGTCATCTGCCATCATAGGTTCCAGGACCTTGCTCTATGAATTAATGAACAAAAGCTTCAACCATAGAATCAAAGTGAGAAATGAACCTTGATTCTGAAAAGATCAAAAGGCTTACACTAGAGTTTTTCAAATTTAGGTTTGAAGACAGAGGAATTAGGAATAAAGAGAGCTCACAAATCTCATATCATTCCAATTGAATGAATTATAAAGATATATGGACACGGAATTTAAAAATTACAATGAAAATTCAAAATAAAGATAACTTCAGCCTTCACACATGCATTATATCAAGCGGTCAAAAAGCTTTTCACTTCCTTTAACTTCATTTGCATACATATTTGTTGGTAGAAAGAGTTGTTTAAGATTTATTTTGTCAAAAATAAAAATTTTCTTTTTCGATGGGTCTCCCTAATTTTTTCTTTGCCTAGTAAATTTTTAGTTATGAGCCAACATTTGGTTTTGTATGGATACGACCTTTTAAAATTTGAAATCAATGCAATTAGTTTTGAATCTAGTTGTATTTGGAGTAGAAAATAACTGTTCTAGCCATCACTAGAGCTACAAAAGGCCCTCATGCTTGCCATGTGTTCGATTTTATCTACAACAAAATATCAACTTCCAATCATCATACCGGCCTATGTTAAGGAAGACATACTGGCCTATGTTTGTAGAGTGGATGTCACGGTCATAGGTGATGCAAAGGGCAGCGGTGCCAGCCTTGTAAGTGATATGTGCCAGTGGCCGATGGTGGAAAGGAAGGATAAAGAGGGAGGATAAAGAGGATAAGGTAGTGGAGATGTCGTTGTAGTGATGCCTATGTTTGGAAGTTTAAGGTTTAGAATTATTAATGAAAAAAGTTAAAAGAAAATAGTAGTTTTTTTAAGATTTACTTTAATGTTAATTTATATCATGTCAACAATTTTGATTAGAAATAACAGTAAACTTGACAAAAAGAATAGAATTATGGCACGTTATATAAGGTGAAGGACTTTAATAGGACTAAGAAAATAATCTAAGGTACCTCCCATGGAATTTACCTACTTCATTTGTCATTTATTTTTTTTCTTAAATCAATATAATTTTGAAGCTAATAAATACCCTACCAACTTGATAATTAACTTAATAGTAAATCTTTTCCCTAAAAAACAAAAATTGATGTAAATTATTTAATTTAAAAAATGTTCTCTTGTATGGTTTCCTGACCTCGAGGAGCCTCCACTTTCTAGGTAACTATCGTCCTCTGTTGACAACATTGTCTTCCTTATAGTGATCTTGATTACATCAAGATCAATGTGTGTGAACCATATCACTCCCACAGGCTACACCAAGTTGATGGTAAAATGATTAAAGAGATTGGTTAGACCAAACTTCTTTATGATGACCCGAGTAAACCATGACTGGTATACCTGCAACGAGAAACAGTGTTAAGGGCTCAGAGTGTATCTCTAGAAAAAACCCTTTGACTATCAAGTTAGCTCCTCAAACAATAGGCATAGTTGCCGAGAAAGTAGGGTTTCCCTTATGTACTTTGAATGCACCTTGAGTAAGGGTGTAAAGGGGTTAAGCCGAGCCCAAGCCCACTAGACTCTAGCTTAACCCTTTAACTTATCGATACTACCTAGGCTAGAGCACAAATTGCTAGAGCTCAACTCGATAAGGACTCTAGCTCAGCCCATAAGCCCATTAGGCTCAAAGTTACAATTATGACCTAGATGTATGAAGTTAACACTTGAGGCCAAATATAATATAAACACAAGCTCGAAGACCAAACATGTAATTATTTCTAAAACTTTCTCAAAAGGAAAAAAAAAGTGCAAACCTTCAAGGCATTCTTTTAGAATTCAATCACTGTCACTAAAGTCACCAAATTTTCTTGTTGTTCCATTGGACCCCCATCTCCAATGTACGCAACCTCCCATTCTCCTCATTTAGCGGTGGTTGGATCTCCCTGATCTAGCAATCATCAAATGGTCCTCATTTCTAATGATAAGGAAGTAGTGCACCCAATATTAGTGGAATTCATGTTCCAAGTCTAGCAATTGAACCCGATGGTATTCATAGGTCATCCCTTTTCATCACCGACTGGTTCATCCTATGAACAACAATCTAGTGATTGAAAAATATTTATGATGGTGAGAACCTGACAACTTAATTATACTTATAGAATATATGGTTATGAAGAGGGATTACCTATGGAAGTGCAGTTATGGTGATGGGGCAGAGATGAAGGAGACACGGAGAATGGTGGAGGAGAGGAAGAAATACCAATGGACTTTGTATTGGTGGAGGAGGTAAGGTAGGCCCGATGGTAGTAAAGGTGTAGAGGTAAGGGATAGGGGAGACCCGAGGAAAGAGGATTGTGAAGGAGTGGCAGAGGCGAGGCTGACTAGCAATGAAAAAGCACCAAAAGAGGAGAGGGAGTTATTGATTAATAGGAATTGGGCCTAGGGAGGGATAGTATGTGAACACCCAGTTGGGCTCAATAAGGATTAGTGTTATGGCCCTCCTAGTAGGAAGCATGCCCGAGAAGAGAAGCATGCCTGAGGAAGGTAAAGTGTTTTAAATCAAGTTTAGAACCTTAATTCAAGTTTACATAGCAAGAATAAAAAAGTTTAGCAAAGTTCACTAAGTTCCGAGAAGGTTAAGGTGCTAAATGAGGTTTGGGGGAAAATGTTGGGTTTCGGGAGCCAAACAGCGCAGCGGAATTTAACCGAAACCCTCCAGGATCCAAGTGAAACGGGGTAAACCGGGTGTTCGAAAATTTCATACCTAATTTTCGGTTGAGATCTCTCACTCAACTGTAGAGTCGAATCACAAAACCTGAACAGTTGACGTGTTCAGGCTCTCTATGGTATCCACACGAGCCTCTCGGGATCACCACGCTTCCACCACGTCCCGGCAGATGCGTTTCTCTTGCGCACGCAGTGCTAGCTTGCGTCCTCCAAGGAATTGCAAGAGAAGAGTGCGACTGTCCTTTTGGGAGGCTAGGGCAAGGAGACCTACGAATTTCTCACTTAAAAGTTGTATTTATAGTGAGACTCAACTTCCAGGCCTAATAGGTTTCAAAGCCCTAATCCAATTAGGATTTAATTTCGGGCTTAATAATGGCTCAACTTTTGGGCCCATTATTAATACGAAATTAAAGTGAAACCATAACCCAAATAATTAGCCCATGCACTCTAATGATCCAAAATGCTCTATGTGTGCGACCCAATAGGCTCTTATCACGTTGGCAATGATCATAAATCACATTTATGATCATAAGCAATGAGCGGTGTCTAGCAACACATCATTGCTACCCAAGTGACAAGATTGTCGATGATTCGACTATACCTTTATGATCATCACCGATATATGCCATTGTCCCTTTGTCCAAGATATCAAGACTAAGCACGAGACATGGAATGTGTCACTCTCGTATAGCCCAATCTTTGGTTTCTTGATTACCGAGTAGACTAACTTAAACTGATGACATTGATATCGCATATCAACTCATCCGAGCATGGCCATGCATTTTCTAAGTCTCACTCTATCAAGGGGCCCGAAGATATCGCTCCCGTTACATAGGAGGGACAAATCCCATCTTGATCATACAAATCCCTCCGCATGATATGTGACATACCCAATGACCTCCTTCAAGTTCACTCAGTTACGAGCAACAAAGGAAAGTATCAAAGTATGTGACTCACATGTAGGGAACCTTGATGATCTTAGGTCAAAGGACTACATATACCCTGATCACTATGGGAATCACTTATGACACTCATATAACGATCCATGTAGTGTTCTCATGGTGGGTCGGTCCAGTACACAAGTTTTCCAACTTGTACCCATATGTAGACTACATATCTCATATTAGTCTCCACATATGCTAGTCGTTATGTATTATTGCAACCCGCTCCACAATAATACTAGACCAGGGACTTTTATTTAAGAATATCATTATTCTAGGGTTACAATTATGTTTGTTAAGTTACGCAGGAACAAAACTACAAACATAATTGCTGGATTAATGCCTCTTATGCGTGAATCGCGGGGCCGGGGGTTCGGTTCTCCTGGCGGAAAATATCATGACTCAATGTGCAAAAATACAATCATCTCATGACTGGCTTTTGGGCACAACACTAACAGAAAAATGGTAATTTTGCATCCCAACGAGTCTGGTTGAGGCTCGAGCGATTAAAATGAGTTTTTATAACCTAACTTTTAACTTTAACCCAAACTTAGTTGAAATAAACAAGAATTGACCAATAATGACTAAGGTTACCAAAAGAATGGGGTTTAAGTGTTTCTTGTCTAATACTTTGGTGGCATGAGTTTTAAACTTGGTTTATAAGATGGTAAAGTGGTGGATGGCTGCCATAACCTGAGTTCATCCTTCACACCATCATTTCTTTATCGAATTGAGCTCAAAATCAAGAGTTTTTGGTTAAAGAGAAGCCACCATAAGTATATAGGCCATTGGAATCTCATTTAAAGCATAAAATCATGGTTCTGAAGCTTGGAACCAAGTTCTCCACTATCCCCTATTTTTGATACGAGGTAATCAATGTGTTCTTGATTGATTTAATGTTTATTAGTTGATTAGGATCTTGGGTTTTGGTTAAGAGTTAGTAAATTAATGTTTTGTGCCCATATTTGCCTAGAACGTAGGTTGGAGTTTATCAAACTTGATTGGTGCAAAAGAGTTGCATAATTCTTGCTTGGTACTTGGAGTTAAGGTAAATGAGTTATATTTTCAAGATCAATTAATGCTATTGGAATGAGTTTGGTTGATGAATTTGAGTAGTTCTAGCAATAGCATTAGTTAGTGTGCAAAGTTGGATTATGGTGGACTATGAAGTTTGTAATGATTGGAATGATGTTATAATGCATCATAGATTAGCTTGTGATAGTTAGTTTTGATCTATGCAACATGTTTTACATGTATGTGATTTTGGAGGGTATCCAAGTATGTTTGATATGGTTGGGTAGTGTCCAAAGTTCATAGCAGCAAAACTGGGAAAGTTTCTGGGTTTCACAGATTGACGACGTGTCGCCAACCCATACCGTTTCCTTACGTTGTGTTGCCAATACCACAAAATAGATAGTTTGTTGACAATTGTGGCGACGTGTTGCCACAAGCATGATGGCTGAATTTTTCAAGTTTTGCTGGGAAGGTCAAGGGGAGACCTAAGGGGATTCTTAGGGTACCTTGGGGTCTAAGGATTCCGGGGGCACTCCGAGACTTTCCAAAGTCCTTCTAGACCTAGGAGTATTCTTTAGTTTTGTGAAGTTTTATGGTTAGTTTTGCCATAAGCAAGAAAACTAGTTTACAAAGGATCACGACTAGGTATCACTAGCTTGGGTGAAAGGTTTAGAACCCTTGGTAGCCTAGCCATGCATTTAGCCACGAGGTTGCAAGGTGAAACCTTAATGCACCTAGTCTACAAGGTCTTTATGGCCTAGTTTACAATAATCCCACCATAGTGCCCTTATACAACATAAATGGGAGGGATTCAACTGGTGATTTATCACTAGTTAGGTGGCAAGCTAAGCTGGCTAGAGGACAAGGCAATGCCTTGTAGTTCAAGGACCAACATGAGGAGAGGTCTCATGGGACCTAGGTATATGCATATATTAGACCTTCAGGCTGTATGAGCTCATAGTAGGTTACATATGTTCTCATATGTAGAGTCCTTAGTAATTCTTTTGCAGCTATAATGAATACCCTTACTAAGAATTTCTGAATTCGCACTCCTTAGTTATGTTGTGTAGATTCTGAAGTTGTTGGGCCGGGTAACCACTGAGGGTTATCACGGTAGTTTTCTTTTGTTGTAGGTATTTCACTTGAGAATCTTTATGATTCTAGTCTACTATGGTTACTTGTTGGTTAAGTAACAGTACTAACTAAAGTTTTCCTTTGGCTGTGGAGCCTAGTAGCACTTGGACATGGACTTTTGTGACTCGCCACTAGGACTTGTATCCATGGTGGGAGTTAGTTCAAGAAGATCTCAGTTTAGGCTTACATATATAGTACTCTGAGTTGTGTCCATTGTCTATGTTTTGAGAAGTCCTAGAGTCTAGGGTTGCTCTTGGGTGAGGGCATTAGTCTACTTTATATATGAATGCTCCTACACAGTTGTTATGTGTAGTAAACTCATATAAATGTTGATTTTGTATGCTTTGGCTATTTGAATTTGTTTTCTTGGAAATGTTTTGGCCAAGTCATTATTTATGGAATTTTTTTAATCCAATTCAAAGCATGAAGAACATGCATTTTGCATATTCTAGGTCAATCAACTAGTATCACAAAGTTTTAATCCGTGCACATATATAACTAGCCAATTGCAACCACTGTGAGACCGGCTCTCACATGCTTCCTAGGCAGGGGCCAAGGATGGCTGTGTTAGTTTTTAGTATCGAAACTTAGAGCTCACTTCATAGATATTGGAGGCTAAGGCCAAGATCTAGTTTTGAAAGTCCATGTGCTAAAATAGTTAGTACTGACCAACATCTGGGGAATGTCATCTAGCTTTGGTTAGAGGTTGCTATGGTTGACACTAGGTCAAGAGCTTCGAGAGGAGCTAGAGAACCTGGTGAAGGTTCTAGGGACCTAGTTGTGGTAAGGTTGGATGAGATATCCAGGGTGCTTTAGGGGTTAACTCAGACTATGACCTAAGTGGCATAGAGTATGACTACTATTATGACTGAGTTATTTCAAGACTATGAGGACAAAGAAGTTGTCGAAGAGGAAAATGATCCACACCAGGATCAGGAAAGGCATGTTGAGCAGCAGCAAGTGCCTAGGGCTCATGAATGGAGAAATCATGTCTATGAGGAGGAGGAGGAGCTAGAGGTTATGGAGGCTTTAAGGAGGGAAGGCCCCCCACATCAAATGAGGTTGTTGGAAAAGTTTAAGACTGTTGACCCACCGAGTTTCAATGGGATAGGTGATCCCGATTGGGCAGAAGATTGGTTATCTAGGATGAATCAACTTTTCACTTGTGGAGGTTATGAGTCTGAGCAAATGATGGCCTTAGTACCTTTCTTTTTTAGAGGAAAGGCTAATTTATGGTAGGATAATGTGATGGAGATGTTGAAAGAAAGCAATAGTACTTGACTAAAGCACAAGAAAAAGATGCTCAAGTGGTTAGATTTCGAGGAGAAATTTTGACAAGAATATATTAGTGAAGTTGCACAGGATTGAAGGAGGATCCAGTTTGAGAATCTAGTGTAAGGAGAAATGTCAGTGCGAGAGTATAAACAGTGTTATAATTCACTCATTCGATATGGTCTTTACGTGGTTGGTAATGATGAGCTGAAGGCCAAGAAATTCTTTCAAAGTCTAAAATCCATGCTTCGGAGATATATGGCGACAATGGACATCAGGAGTTATTGCCAAGTGGTTCAAAATGCATTAGCCTTAGAAAGAGAGTTTGAGGATTCGAGGGCACCTAGCAAAAAGGTGAAGGTTGGAGTGGCCAACCTAGGAAAGAGCCCCGGCAAGTGACCGATGGTTGAAAACCAAGGTCCCTTCGAGAGAAAGAAAATGGGTTTATGCCCTAAGTGTAGACGATTCCATGGAACGAGGCCATGTACCTTAGGGACTGATATTTGTAACATCTATGGTCAGAAAGGACATTGGGCAAGGGAATGCCCACGGGCTTGACCTTTGCCAGGTCCACCTAGGAACATACCCCCTACACCCCTTGCCATAGGGAAATGACTTGGTGTAGCCACAGCAGCAGTTGACTCAAGGGTTTTTACCCTACAGAGTCAGGTGACCAAGGAGCCAACCGTCGTTCGAGGTAATTTTACTTTTCGGAATGATAATGTTAGAGTGCTTTTTGATACATAAGCTACTTTTTCAGTGATATCGTCTGCCTTGGTAGATAAGTTTAAATTACAACGAGAAATCTTAGGTGAGTTAAGACCCATCAGAACTGTAGGGAGGAGTTTTATTATAACGAATGAAATGGTTACTAGGTATCCCTTGCAGTTAGGCAACCACGATTTCTGTTCTGAGTTGTGGGTGACAAAATTGAGGTCGTATGACCTAGTGTTGGGAATGGATTAGTTAAGTAAGCTTAAGGTGCAACTTGACTGTGTGAATCATTTAGTCAACATTACCAATGCTCAGGGAGCTAGAGTGACTTGCATAGGAGGATTAGAGTCTAGTGCTAAAAGTTTATATCTTTGTCTTATGGATACCATCCCCATAGTCAGGGTAAAAGAATATTATTCATTGAATGGGGTGACCATAGAGGAGGAACCTGAAAAGATTTCTGTAGTCAATCAGTTTCCTAAAGTGTTTCCAGTAGAGTTGCCCGGGTTACCACCCAAGAGGGATACTAAGTTTGCAATCCATCTTCAGCCTAGGATTGAACCTATTTCAATACCACCTTATAGAATGTCAGCTCCTGAGATGGATGAGCTAAAGAAGCAGTTGGAGGAACTGCTAGAGAACAGCTTTATAAGGTGTAGTGTTTCACTGTGGGGAACCTCATTGTTGTTTGTCAAGAAGAAGGACGGAACTTTAAGACTATGCATCGATTATAGAAAGTTGAATGCAGTAACAGCCAAGAATAAGTATCCGCTTCCTAGAATTGATGATCTGTTTGATAAACTCAAAGGAGCAAAGGTGTTTTCTAGGATTGACCTCCAGTTTAGATAGTTTCATATCAGAATTAAGGAGGAAGATATCCCAAAAAATGCCTTTGGGACAAGGTATGGACACTATGAATACACAGTTTTGCCATTCGGTGTGACTAACGCTCCAATAGTATTCATGGAAGCTTTGAATCAAATTTTTAGACCATTTTTGGATCAGTATGTTAAGATTTTCATTGATGACATTTTAGTGTACTCACAGTCTTCTTCGGAACATGAGAAGCACCTTAGGACAATTTTGCAAGTACTAAAGGATAATTAGTACTATGCAAAGTTGTCTAGGTGTGGTTTTGGCCCGAAAGGATTCAATTTTTGGGGCACATTATCAGTTTTCAGGGTCTGTTAATTGATCCTGAAAAGGTTCAGGTGGTAGTTCAGTGGAAGAGGCCAACTACAGTTACAGAAGTGAGGAGTTTCTTGGGCTTGGTAGGTTACTACAGGTGATTTATAGAGAAATTCTCTATGATAGCTACACTGTTAACGGCCTTGACTATGAAAACTTAGAAGTTTGAATTAACACTAAATTGTGAGGAAGCTTACATGGAGTTGAAGAAAAGATTGAGTAGTGCACTGATACTTATTCTTCCAGATCCGAACAAGGCTTTTAAAGTATACACTGATGCATCTGGTTCTAGTCTAGGGTGTGTATTAATGCAAGAGAGTCAAGTGATCACCTATGGTTCAAGACAGTTGAGACCTAATGAGTTGAACTACCTTGTTCATGATCTTGAGCTAGCAGTGGTAATTTTTTCACTCAAGCTATGGAGGCATTACTTGATGGGGAGGTCATTTAGGATCTTCATTGGTCATAAGAGTTTGAAGTATCTATGCACACTGAAGGATCTGAACATAAGGCAACATTTATGGGGTGAATACATAAAAGATTATGATTGTTCAATTGAGTATTGTGCTGGCAAAGGGAATGTTGTAGCAAATGCGTTGAATCGGAAGTACACATGAGTGATCCTATCTAAGGATCAGGCTACAAATTCCTCAAAAGGAGGTTTGGGGGATTGTTTCTTAGTTTTGCATGAATTTTGGAAAAACCAAGAGAAATACCTAGTCTACGTTCTAGAAATACAATCGGCTTGGTTAGTCAGAGTTAAGGATGCGCAAATGAAAAATCCATTATTGAAGAAAATTTCAGGATAAGCAAAGTTTGGTACTATGAAGAAAGAATTCCAATAAAAGAATGGGATACTACACTATGAAGATCATTTCTATGTACCGAATGTTGAAGGACATAGGCAGCAAGTCCTATAGGAGGCACATAGTAGCACTTTGCATATTCACCCTGGTGTTAGTAAGATCTATCATGACTTGAAGACGCATTTCTAGTGGCCAAGACTTAAAAGGAATGTAGTAGGACATGTGGCAAAATGTTTGACATGCCAAATGGTTAAAGCTAAACATCAAAAACCAACAGGTACACTTTAGAGTTTACCTCTTCTAGTGAGGAAATGGGGGTCCATTACTATGGATTTCCTAATAGGATTGCCAAATACTCAGAGTCAACATGATGCTATATAGGTAGTGGTGGATCAGCTGATGAAGTCAGCACACTTTATACCTATCAAGATGACTTATACATTAGAGAAGTTTGCTCAATTATATCTCAAGGAGATTGTGAGACTTCATGGTATACCGGATCAGATTATATCTAATAGAGATCCTCAGTTTATGTAATGATTTTGGAATGTTTTCCAGGAGGCATTGGGAAGCAAGGTTAGTCTTAGTACCGCTTTCCATCCCCAAACGGATAGGCAGTCTAAAAGAGAGATCCAAACATTAGAGGATATGTTACATATGTGTGCTATTGATTTCAGAGGTGATTAGGATCAACATTTACCGCTTATTGAGTTTGCTTATAATAACAGTCATCAAACTGTTATAGGTGTGGCACCATATGAGGCTTTGTATGGAAGGTGTTGTATAACGCCTCATTGTTGGGCAGACCCTGTAGATAGGGTAGTTATCGGTCTTGAAATTATAGCTGATACCACAGCTATGATCAAGTTAATCCAGAAACGGATTAAGGCAGCCAATGACAAACAGACCAACTATGCAAATTTAAGGAGAAAAGACTTGAGTTTTGAAGTTGGGGACAAAGTACTTATCAAAGTGTCACCCATGAAAGAAGTTACCCGTTTTGGACGGAGGGGTAAGTTAGCCCCTAGATATATTGGACCCTGTGAAGTATTGGAGCAAATATGGAAATTTGCTTATCGATTGGCGTTACCACCTAACCTATCCCAAGTGTATATTGTGATTCACATTAGTCTACTCAGAAAATGCACAGAGGATTTGGGATAGGTAGCTTATCCTTCAGTGGTACCCATCTGGGAAGACTTGACCTATGAAGAGAAACTCGTTCGAATACTTGATAGGCAAGTCAAGAAACTTTGAACCAAGTGGATTCCAATGGTTAAGATCCTTTGGTCTAACCATAGTGAAGAGGAAGCTACCTAGGAAACGGATCAAGATATACTGAAAAGATATCCTAGTATTTTTCCTGAGTTACAGCAGAATTTGGAGGACCAAATTCCAGAAAGAGGGGAGAATGTTATGGCCCTCCCAGTGGGAAGCATGCCCAAGGAGGGAAACATGCCTGAGGAAGGTAAAGTGTTTTAAATCAAGTTTAGAACCTTAATTCAAGTTTACATAGCAAGAATAAGAAAGTTTAGCAAAAGTTCACTAAGTTCCGAGAAGTTTAAGGCACTAAATGAGGTTCAGGGGCAAAATGGTAATTTTGCATCCCAACGAGTTGGGTTGAGGCCAGAGTGGTTAAAATGAGTTTTTATAACCTAAATTTTAAATTTAACCCAAAACTTAGATGAAATAAACAAAAATTGACCAAGAATGACTAAGTTTACCAAAAGAAGGGGGTTCAAGTGTTCCATGTCTAATACTTTGGTGGCTTGAGTTTTAAACTTGGTTTATAAGACGGTAAAGTAAGGGATGGCTGCCATAACCCGAGTCCATCCTTCACACCATCATTTCTTCATCGAATTGAGCTCAAAATCAAGAGTTTTTGGTGAAAAGAGAAGCCACCATAAGTATATAGGTCATTGGAAGCTCATTTCAAGCATAAAATCATGGTTTTAAAGCTATGAACTGAGTTCTTCACTATCCCCCTTTTTTTATATGAGGTAATCAATGTGTTCTTGATTGATTTCATGTTTATTAGTAGATTGGGAGCTTGGGTTTTGGTTATGAGTTAGTAACTTGATGTTTTGTGCCCATATTTGCTTGAAACTTAGGTTGGAGTTTGTAGAACTTGGTTGGTGCGAAAGAGTTGCATAAATCTTACTTGTTAATTGGAGTTAAGGTAAAGGAGTTATATTTTTTAGTTCAATTAATGTTATTGGAATGATTTTGCTTGATGAATTCAAATAGATCTACCAATAGCATTAGTTAGTGGGCAAGGCTAGATTTTGGTGGACTATGAGGTTTTTCATGATTGGAATGATGTTATAATGCATCATAGATTAGCTTGTGATAGTTGGTTGTGATCTATGCAACATGATTTACATGTATGTGAAGTTTGGAGGCTATCCAAACATGTTTGATATGGTTTGGAAGTGTCCAAAGCTCATAGCAGCAAAACTAGGAAAGTTTTCTTGGTTTCACAGATTGGCGACGCGTCGCCAACCCATACCATTTCCCCACAACACGTCGCCAATACCGCAAAACATATAGTTTGTTGACAACTGTGGCGATGCGTCACCACAGGCATGTTGGTTGAATTTTTCAAGTCTTGCTAGGAAGATCAAGAAGTGACCTAAAGGGGTTGTTAGGTTGCCTTGGGGTCTAAGGATTCTGCGAGTACTCCGAGACTTTCAAAAGTCCTTCGAGACCTAGGAATTTTCTTGAGTTTTGTGAAGTTTTATGGTTACTTCTACCATAAGCAAGAAAACTAGTTTACAAAGGATCACGACTAGGTATCACTAGCTTGGGTGAAAGGTTTAGAACCCTTGGTAGCCTAGCCATGCATTTAGCCACGAGGTTGGAAGGTGAAACCTTAGTGCAGCTAGTCTATAAGGTCTTTATGGCCTAGTTTACAATAGTCTCACCATAGTGCCCTTGCACAACATAAATGCGAGAGGTTCAATTGGTGATTTATCACTAGTTAGGCTGGCAAGCTAAGCTCACTAAAGGACAAGGCAATGCCTTATAATTCAAAGACCAGGATGAGGAGAGGTATCAAGGGACCTAGGTATATGCATATATTAGACCCTCAAGCTATGTGAGCTCACAGCAGGTTACATATGTTCTCATATGTAGAGTCCTTAGTAATTCTTTTGCAGGTATAATGAAGACTCTTACTGATAATTTCTGAATTCTCACTCCCTAGTTATGTTGTGCAGATTCTGAAGTTGTTGGGCCGGGTAACCTTTGAGGGTTATCACGGTAGTTTGCTTTTGTTGCAGGTATTTCACTTGAGAATCTTTATGATTCTAGTCTACTAAGGTTACTTGTTGTTTAAGTAACAATACTAACTATAGTTTTCCTTTGGCTGCAAAGCCTAGTAGCACATGGACAAGAACTTTTATGACTTGCCACTAGGACTCGCATCCAAGGTGGGAGTTAGTTCAAGAAGATCTCAGTTGAGGCTTGTATATATAGTACTCTTAGTTGCCTCCATTGTCTATATTTTGAGGAGTCTTAGACTCTAGGGTTGCTCTTGGGTGAGGGCATTAGTCTATTTTATGTATGAATGCTCCTACACAGTTGTTATATGTAGTAAACTCACATAAATGTTGATTTTGTATGCTTTGGTTATTTGAACTCGTTTTCTTGGAAATGTTTTGGCCAAGTCATTATTTATGGAATTTTTTTAATCCAATTCGAAGCATGAAGAGCATGCATTTTGCATATTCTAGGTTAATCAACTAGTATCACAGAGTTTTAATTTTCACATATATGCAACTAGCCAATTGCAACCATCGTTAACCCAATTCTCACACTCTTCCTAGGCAAGGGCCAAGGACAACCGTGTCAATTAGGGCCAAGTCTCATCAGGCCCAAGTTTGACTTGTTTAAGTATTGAGCCCTGGAATAAATTCGAGGTCAAGGTTAAGCTCAATAAGGCTCAAGCAGAGCTCCTTGAGCTCAAACTTAAGTAACCTAACAAAAGCCGCACTCATTTACACTTCCAGTCTTAAGGGTCTCATTTCATGGATATGAGAGTCAACCATGGCATAGGGATAATCAATTTGAGATTTCATTTCTTATAATAATTCTATCTCATTGCTTACAAGAATCCTATATTAAATGTCATCCTTAGCTATGGTTGAAGTAATCTAGACCTATCCAATTTATAGGCTTAAATCACCAAGTTCCAACATGGTATTATTTTGATTGTTAAATTTATATTAATATTAAACTTGAAAAATAGAAGAATCTATTCCGTTTCTTTTAGCTAACTTTATTTTGTCGTGATTCAAAGTCGTATGCTCCCTCAACGTCCTAACTGCCCGATAAGACTGGAGTGGAGCTAATTAAGAATTCTTTCTCTTCACTTATGGCACTCAAAGTTCGTTGCCTAGGCTAGTCCTCAAACTATAAAATTCAAATAACATCAGCCTTCTAATTTGGTAACCCGGTTCATGTTCGTCCAAACCCAAGAATTCCGTTATTCTACATTTTGGAAAGGCCTATATATACTAGTAATCCTCAAACTTTGCTAACTCGCACGAGTTAGTCCCTTGACTTTGATTCAATATGACTTAGTCCATAAACTTTGCAAAATTAGGCAACTTTGTCATCAAAATTTTTAAAATGGTGCGACTTAATCGTTCAATTGTCAAGATAAACTATAACCTAAGCCCTAATTTTTAATCTTTCAGCAAAATGACCCTTCTTTTTGGAATCTTTCATTAGCACCAAACTTGTGGATTAATAAACTTTACTAAATTGTTAGATACATAATTAACTAATTAAATTACTTACAAATGATAATTCAAAAAATATCTACAATAATTAAAAAATTTCTAATTATTTATCTATTTACATTTTACTTAATTTTTTTAGTAACCACTTTCATTGATTTATTAAAAAGCAAAAAAAATTACCTTTTATACACTCTCCTATTATGTTGATCAATTATTTTTCATAAATATTTTTCTAAATTTTTTTATATAAAATGTGCAATATTGGGGAGTTATGAAATTGGAGATCATTTTGTTGGAGGAATTTTCATAATTAGATTTAATTTCCAAACAATTTTTTAAATTAATTTTGTCTACTTCAATAACTTTTATATTTGATTAGATTTTAAAAAATATCAATTTTTGTTTATCCTCTAGCTAGATATAAACAAAAGCAAGGTTTTGAATTAGCCATTTAATTAGAATATTGGGAAAGGTTTTGAATTAGCCATTTAATTAGAATATTGGAATTGTTTTTTTTTTTTTTTTTGGCTTTTGATGGATTCCAACTAGTATTTATTTTTGAAAAAAATATTCAAATGAAATAAAAAAATGCTAATATGAAAGAAATTGAATAAATAAAGAAAGCAAAGCAAAATTGAGGAAAAAGATAAATGAAAAATTATCCTAAAGTTAAAGGTTGGATTATTTCTTTACATGGATAAACCCCAAATACTAGGTAATTTATTTTACTAGAAAATAGTAATAAAATATATTAAAAAATTAGTTGGTGGTCTTCCTACTTGGTTCTATGGTTCCAATGAACTGTAAAACATATGATTTTGATTTTATAGGTCAATTATGTCTCTTATACCCTAAATTTACCATAATTATGGTTTCACTGTTCACATAGGTTGAAATTACCAAATTACCCAAAGTGACACCTAGGTGCCATTTGTGTTCTAGGAACCTCTCTAGCCCTGAATGCTTGCTTGAAACGCATAAAAAATGTTTAATTAGGGATTTCTTACTTCCCAACTAAGTTTTACCTAATCGTCACCTGTCCAAAATCTGGAGGATCGTAATAGAACTTTAGAAGCTTTAATGTACCAAATAATCAATGTGATGAACTCTATAGCTTACTGTTAGACGGTTGTTGTACCACAAGTAGAGATCTCTGTTCTAGCCTACTCATTGGTGTTCTAACAATTTACATGTGTGTGGCTTCTATCTATAAAAAAGTATATATAAATAAATGTCAATAACACACTTTATTTCTTTTCAAATTGTTTGAATATTGACTTGTCACATGTAAGTGTGTGTGTGTGTGTGTGTGTGTATGTATATTAATGGCCAAAGTACGCATTCGGTCCCTTAGCATTATCAACTTAAGCAAGTTAGCCCTTTATAAATAATGATATGATTATATTTTGTTATGTTTTCTATAGGTTTTTCCCTTGTATTTGCTTTTATTTTAATGTGCTTTTGCTAGGATGTGGTATTTATTTGGTTCGAATTTGTTTCTAGGTCATATTTCAACTTCATGTGAGTTAGGAAAGATTTTGGTGAAGTTTTGAAGCTGAACTACATGATTTTGGTGAAGTTTTGGAGCTTACATGCCCTTGCATATACCCATGTAGTGCTGTATATGCCCATGTTTCATACCGTGTTGAATTTAGCGAGATTTTAAAGTTCAAATGAGCAACACAGCCTGTTACATAGTCCTATTCCAACCTATGTTTATCTTAGTTTTTAGGGTTTCCATGCTAATTCACAATAGAGAGGAAAGACAAAATTTCAAGGCAGAATACTAGACAGAAAAAGAGAGTTTTTTATGGAGGAAGGCTACAGGAGGCGATTCTAATGATCTACACTATTTCATGAGTGCCAAATGAACAATTTCTTAGAGAAGAACACATTTAGCCATGGATTATTCTTTTCTTTGCTTTCTTTTAATTCTTTGGTGTTTATTTATGGCACTTTGAGCTAGACTTTTCCTGCTCATGCTTAGAGTAGATGAACCCTAGGATGATTTTGTGATTATGATTATTTCTGGTTTAATATGATTATGTGTTTTTCTTGTGAATTTATTCAATGTGCTTTGTTGAGTTGATTAAAAGTATCTAGCCTATTAATTCAATGTGGGATTATGAATATGCATCAAGTAGTATCTGGCATGTTTGTTGTGGACCACTGTTGGATGAAAGAGATATTATTGTAACCGGAAGCAATAGGTGCAATATAGTATCTCTGGACTAGGGTAAATCCTAGTAATAGGTAATAAGAAGTTATGCATTATTTGGCCGTCTGGTGGTGTATAGTTTCAGGAGCTAAACAAGCACAACAGAATATAACAGAAACCCCCCAGGATCCAAGCAAAACGGGGTAAACCGGGTGTTTAAAATTTTCATACCTAATTCGGTTGAAATCTTTCACCCAATTGCTGAGTCAAATCACAAAACCTAAATAGCTGATGTGTTCAAGGTCTCTATGGTATCCACACGAGCCTCTCAAGATCACCACACCTTCACCACGTCTTGACAGATGCGTTTCTCTTGCGCTCACAGTACTAACTTGCGTCCTCCAAGGAATGGCAAGAGAAGAATGCGGTTGGTTTTCAGAACTCTTCTGATTTCATCCTTTTGGGAGGCTAAGGCAAGAGCTACGAAATTCTCACTATATGATGTGTTTATAGTGAGACTCAACTCTCAAGCCTAATGGGTTTCAAGGCCCTAATCCAATTAGGTTTAATTTTGGGCTTAATAATGACTCAACTTTTGGGCCAATTATTAATATGAAATTATCATCAAACCATAACCCAAATAAATTAGCCCATGCACTCAAATAATCCAAATAGGCTTTATGTGTGTGACCCAATAGGTTTTTACCACATTGGTAATGATCATAAATCACATTTATGATCATAAGCAATGAGCAGTATCTAGCAACATATCCTTGCTACCAAAGTGACAAAATAGTCGGTGAATTGACTAAACCTCTATGATCATTATCCATATATGCCACTGTCCCTTTGTCCAAGATATCAAGACTAAGCACGAGACATGGAATGTGTCACTCTTGTATAGCTCAATCTTTGGTTTCTTTATTCCCGAGTAAATGAACTTAAACTTATGATATTGATATCATATATCAAGTCATTCGAGCATGGCCATGCATTTTTTTAGTCTCACTCCATCAAGGGGCCCAAAGATATCACTCTCATTACATAGGAGGGACAAATCTCATCTTGATCATACAAAACCCTCCGCATGATATGTGATATACCCAATGACCACCTTCATGTTCACTCAGCTACGAGCAATCAAAAAGAAATATCAAAGTATGCGACTCACATGTAGGGAACCTTGATGACCTTAGGTCAAAGGACTACATATACCGTGATCATTATGAGAATCACTTATGACACTCATATAATGATCCATATAGCGTTCTCATGGTGGGTTGATCCAGTACACAAGTTCTCCAATTTTTACATATATTTAGACTACATATCTCATATTAGTCTCCACATATGCTAGTCGTTGTGTATTATTACAACCCACTCCACAATAGTACTACTCTTATTCAAAATGTATTTCCACAAAACCTAAAAATTATATAAATCCCAAAAACAGTTTCTAAAATTCATTTAAATTTGCACTAAACAAAATCTAAGAAGAAATTTCTTTTGTTTTAGCTTTAGGAATGAAATGGGAAAAAAAACAACAAAAATTTCATATATTCAAAATGGGAGAGAAGAAGGAACTAATAAGAAAAAAGATTGTTCTTTTCTTTTAGTTAATTTTGTCTTACCTTGATTCGAAGTTGTTTGCTGCTGCAGCTTCCCCCTCCCCCACAAGAATCAAGTGGAGCTTAATAAGAATTGTTTTTCTTCCAACCGGTCGCAAATGCACTTGTGGCCCTCAAACTTTGCAGCCTAGATGAGTTGCTCCCAAACTATATAATTCAATCCATGTAGGCCCTCTAACTTAGTAGCTTAGCTCATGTTTGTCCAACCCCAATAAAATCACTAATTCCATTCAGTTTATCTTTGGCAGATAAGAAATTCAATTTGTAATTCTACTAATTTTTAATTTTCAACCTAAAGTCAAAATGAACAAATTCAGATTGTAAGTCTGCTAATTTGTAATTTTCCACCTAAAGGAAAAATGAACCCATTGGCATTGACGCTTATATTGTTGCAAAATTGAGCTAACTTCAGACACTTTAATGTCTCAAATAATTTGTGTGGTGGAGACTGTAGCTCTCTTCTAGATGGTTATTCTTCAAGTTTTAGCCCACTCTTCAGTTTTCTAACTACTTACATGTTGCCCCATCACCTTAATTGAAGTGGTAAAAAGAGCAAAGGCTAGGGATCGAATCGTCCCTCCTCTCACTCTCCAATACTCCCACAATGTCTTAACATATTAGGTTCGGTTGCCTCTAAATGCTGAATAAGTTGATATTTCAATACTATGATTATAACTATTTAAAATATTAAGGGACAAACTCATGCAAGTTTGTATCGTTGAGGGACTAACCATGCATTTAGGCCTATATTCATTTACTAAGATCACTGTCGGCTCTTTCACATTTTTCAATTTTTGTTTTATTTTTTAATTTGGTTTTGTCTTCAATGACTTTGCATAGAAGATATGGGCGTATAAAATTTTAACAGTCGGTTGAATAAAAACAATAAATTGTCAGATGTTTCTTATCCACACATCCTTGTGTATTTATTTACCATCCTTTAAAGGTCTAATACTTTGGCTATTCCTAAAAGGATAACAAGTATTTTTTTTTTTAAGCTGCCTTGGAAAGAATTGGTTGTTTCTTTTTCTTTGAAAATTTTTTAACATTTAATTTACCTTACTACTCTTATTTAAAATCTGTTTTCACAAAACCTAAAAATTGTATAAATCCCAAAAAAAGTTTCTGATATTCATTTAAACTTGCACTAAATAAATCTAAGAAGAAATTTCTTTCGCTTTAGCTTCAGCAATGAAATGGGAAAAAAACAACAAAAATTTCATAGATTCAAAATGAGAGAGGAGAAGGAACTAATAAGTTCGGCCTGTTGTAACTCCGCTCCCAAAAGCTAATTTCTAAACAACATGAGTATTCAAATTATGAATTTTCATTAAATAAATAGTAATCAAATGTAGTAAAATATATAATTAACTATATTAAAATGAAAATTGAAAAAAAAATTGTTCTTTTCATTTAGCTAATTTTGTCTTGCCTTGATTCGGAGTCGTATGCTGCTGCAACTTCCCCCAGCCCCACAAGAATCAAGTGGAGCTTAATAAGAATAGTTTTTCTTCCAACCGGTCGCAAATGCACTTGTGGCCCTCAAACTTTTCACCCTAGACGACTTACTCCTCAAACTATATAATTCAATTCACATAGGCCTCTAACTTGGCAGCTTAGTTCATGTTTGCCCGATAAAATCACTAATTCCATTCAGTTTATCTTTGGCAGATAACAAATTCAATTTGTAATTCTACTAATTTTGAATTTTCCACCTAAAGTAAAAACGAACCCGTTGGCGTTGACGCTTATATCGTTGCAAAATTGAGCTAACATCAGACACTTTAATGTCCCAAATAATTTGTTTGGTGGAGACTATAGCTCTCTTTTAGATGGTTATTCTTCAAGTTTTAGCACACTCTTCAGTTTTCTAACTACTTACATGTTGCCTCGTCACCTTAATTGAAGTGACGAATAAGTTGATATTTCAATACTATGATTACATGTTGCCGAATAAGTTGATATTTCAATACTATGATTATAACTGTTTAGAACGTTAAGGGACAAACTCGTGCAAGTTTGCAAAGTTGAGGAACCAACCATGCATTTAGGCCTATGTTAATTTACGAAGATCACTGTCGGCACTTTTATATCTAACCATTTGAATATATATGTTAGGTAGAACTAGAAGCCAATGTCCCCTTTTTCAGTTTTTGCGTTATTTTTTATTTTTATTTTTATTTTTTGTCTTCAATGAACTTCCATAGAAGGATATATGCATATAAAATTTTAACAGTAGGTTGAATAAAAACAATAAATTGTTAGGTGTTTCTTATGTAGACATCCTTGTGTATTTACTTACCATCCCTCATACGTATAATACTTTGACTATTCCTAAAAGGATAACAAGAATTTTTTTTTACACTATCCTAGGAAGAATTGGTTGTTTCTTTTTCTCTCAGAAATTTTTAACATTTAATTTACCTTGCTACTCTTATTTAAAATCTATTTCTACAAAATCTAAAAACTGTATAAATCCTAAAAAGAGTTTCTGATATTCATTTAAACTTGCACTAAATAGAATCTAAGAAGAAATTTTTTGTTGTTGACACCCAATTTCGTTCGACCTTTTTTTTTAAAAAAATAATAATAATAAATTAAAATTTTTTAAAAAAGTTAATTAATTAATTATTATTAAAGAAAAGAGATGAAGAAAAAGAAAATTCAAAAAAAATTAATTTAAATAGTTTATGGGAGAATTTTGTTTTATAGGGTTAGTTAAGATTAATATATATATATATATATATATATATATATATATATGTGTGTGTGTGTGTGTGTGTGTGTGTGTGTGTGTGTATAAAATATAAAAGAAATTAAAAAAAATTGACAAAAATAAAAAGTTTGTGGTGAAAATGACAAAATTGAGAAGTTTGGGAAAAATCTGATGAAATCTGAAAATTCCAGGGAAGTTTGGTAATTTTTCGTGTCATTTTTGGGCCAAACAAACAGTTTTGGGCCAAATTGACAGAATAGACAAGTTTGGGTCAATCGTAATTTCGTAAAAAATATGGGACCAGATAAGTAGTCAACAAAAGCTGAATGACTAAAACTGTCATTTTGACCAAATTATGAGATAAGTATGTTTTTAATTAAATTTCAAATTTTTTTAATAAATGGAAATCAATCATCCTTCCCCTATAAATAGGGTCCAAATCTGTGACAAAAAAAAAAAATCAAGACTAGAGCTACTAAAAAGAAAAAAAAAACTGTAGAAATAGTCCCTGGCCTCTCCTCCTTCACTCAAAAAATCTTGAACTTTCCTTCTTTTACGTTTTCCTTCCCGTTTATCCCTTACCGTCTCCCCTTTTTCAGCTCCGTCTCCCCATCGCCGTCACTTTCTTGCCGTCGTTCCTCCCGTCGCCGTCCGTCTGCCGTTTCCGTGTCCGTCACCATCTTCCTGTCTTCTCCCTTCCGTCGTCACGTCATGCCGGTAGACCGCCGTCGCCCCTACGCGCCGCCACCCGCCTCCTTCACTCCCAGCCAACGCCGTGCCGCCAGCCCACCGGCTTCTTTCTCTTTTCCCATCACAACGTCCGCCGTGAATCGCCTGCCGTCGCTCAGCCGTCTTCCACGTCGCCGGCCACCATACCCACCTTCCCTGGAGTCACCCTAGCCGCCGCTCCCAAGCCCATCTGCCGAGTCGCGCCGCCGTCGCCAAAGAAAAAAAATCAAAGACGAAGGAAATCGTGACCCGACCCGGATCCGGCCCAGACAACATATTTTTGGTATAACTCTTCTTTACTGCTTTTGATTTTATATTCTGTTCATAAAAGTCGCTAACTTTCTTGTTCTTGAAGATAAGCCATTAACAGCCAACTTTTGGTGTTTATTTTTTATTTCTTTTTCTATTTCTTGTTATTTTTTTTTATATGGAAAGTTATACCTCCTACTTTTATGTGGATAGCAAAAAGTCCCACTTTTCTTTATTTATTTACTTTTCCGCAATTATTTACTTTATGCACTTTTATTTTTTTTATGGAAGATTATACCTCCTACTTTTTTATTTATTGGCAATTTTTCACTTTTATTTACTTTTTACTTTTTTTGCAGATAGGACATTATTTACTTTGGATGCAAAAAGCCCCACTTTTCTTTTTATTTATTTTTTTTTACTGTAAGGTTATTTTTTTTCTACTTTTCACCTTTTTTTTATGGATGGCAAAAAGCCCCACTTTTTCTTTATTTATTTAATTTTCAGCAATTATTTACTTTATGCACTTTTTTTTTTTTATGGAAGGTTATACCTCCTACCTTTTTAGTGGATGGCTAAAAGCCCCACTTTTCTTTATTTATTTATTTTCTGCAATTTATTTTTCTTTATGTGGATGATTAACCTTATTTTATTTATTTACCATTTTTTTATGGCTGGCCAAAAGTCCATCTTACTTCCTTATTTTATTATGTTTAACCAAGCCCCCCATCCTTTATTTATTTATTTATTTATTTTTTCATCATTTTAAACATTAATTGGAATATTAAGACACTTATCCTTTTTATTTATTTCCTTTAAATAAAAAAAATTAACCTTTTTCCTTTTATAATTTAAATTTTTATAAAAAAAATCATAACCAGATGATTCCACAAAAAAAAATAATGGTTTTAATAAGTATATTTTTTAGATCTATGGATTAGATAATTACTTTTAAAAAAATGAAAAGAAAAATAAAATTTTATAAAAAATAATAAAAAGGAAAATAATATTAAGATCATTAAAAATCCATATTCGGTAAAAATTATGACAAAAATTAATAATTAATTAAATAATTAAAATAAATTAAAATTTTCATTAAATTCCATATCCGGGTGATTCGATAGGATCCATGGTTTGGAAAAATATCAAATTTTTAATAAAAAATGAATAAAAATTAAGTACCAAGATAAAAAAAAATCCATATTCGGATAATTCGACAGAATTTATGATATGGATTAAATAATTAATTAAAAGATACAATAAAAATTAAACTAAAAATTTCATGGAATTCCGTATCCGGGTGATTCGATAGAATTCATGGTTCGGAAATATCAAAATTTATTATAAAAAAATTATACAAATTAGTTACCAAAATTTTAGAAATCCGTATTAATCTAAAAATTTACATCTGGATGATTCAGTTAAAATTTCTGGTTTGAAAATTAACTGAAATTATTCAAAAGCAAGCAAAACAAAATTAAAATCAACTAAGGTACCAATTTTGGGCGTTAAAATAGAGTTATTTTAACGTAACCGTACTCCCGAACCCCTGAACTCTCGCAGACCATTTTTAGGTGTCCAATCGACCTAGGCGAAACCGATTGGTGGCGACTCCGCAAAAACCCCCACGTTACCACAGGTTGGCAACTCCACTGGGGACATGATAAGTCATTGAGTCAAGCCTAAAAGTTGATTTGTTTGTGCTGCTTTGCTTATTTTTATGTGGATTCATGTGCTATATTTACTTATTGTAAAGATGCAGTATGCATTCACGACATAAAGCTCTATACCCGAGCTTCCTCAATTCGGCCACGTTCTTTCAAAGCGGAATTGGTGTTGTTGTCCTTGTGAGACTATGGTCTCCAAGCCTTCACCGGTTTCAAGTAGCAAAGTAGTGTATTACCTCCTGAGATGATAGTCTCTGTATGGGCCCACGAAAAGCTATGATCCGAATTAATCCTTTCCTTACATAAACCCTCGTGGGTAAAGAATTGGGCTATCACTATAATTTAGTGATGGGATTCTGGAACTACCCTCAGCCTTTTTGATAAACCACCCTATGCATATAGAACTCCCCACTTAACCATAGAACTGGCCATAGAATTCCTACAATTTACCAACGCTATAAGCATATCATTGTTATGCTATGTTGTTGCCCTACACTTTTGTTTTATTCGTGTCTTATATTTATCGCTTTAATTCCTTTTCTCATAATAGTTCATGAGTTATTAATTGCTATTTAACTTGTTAATAATCTTATTTTTCTTTTTTTTTTTTGTTGTACTTAGGTTTTGTGCAATTTTTCTTCATGCATCAAAACCATGCATCAAACTGTACTAACTTTTTAGTCTTTCTAATAACAACTAGAAGTCTTGAAGTTCCACGATAGTGGATAATCAAACTCACTCATTGCATGCATGCATTACATCAATCACATACACATAAAGTCTAATAAAATGAATCTCACTTTAAAAAGGTAAAATTGGTCCTCAAGACCGATATTCAACTCAGCTCCAAACAAGACTAATGGCAGAGCAAACCGAAGCACGTCTCACAGATATTGAGTCCAAGATAGAAAACATGGCCGACCAAATGAAACAATTAATGGAGCTAATCAAGGGGAAAGCAACTCAAGTCCCCATGAAAGAGCCAAGATCCCACTTATCCTTCGGGATTCACCCCACAACAGATCTTTGTTCAGGAAAATCTGTTTCAGGAATCAGATCCGTCCGCTAGCATTCACCTGAGACAAAATACTGCCTATGAAGAGAAAAAGACACTATCAAAGGAAAAAGGAGAATCTCAAAAGCTCGAGACAATAGAGAAAAGATTTCGGGCCATTGAAGGGGGCACTTTATTCGGATCCCTGTCAGTTGACGATCTTTGCTTGGTACCAGATGTTGTGATTCCCTCAGACTTCAAGGTACCAGAGTTTGTGAAATACGATGGGACAAGTTGCCCTATCACTCATAACACTTTTCCTAAGAAAACTTCAACCACTCACAAAAGACGAGAAGGTGTGGATAGCACTTTTCCAAGAAAGTCTTACAAAATCAGCACTACAGTGGTATCTAAGTCAAGGCCCAAGAAACATCAAAACATGGAATGACCTCGCTTAGGCTTTCATAACAACTACAAACATGTCATGGACTTGGCCCCGGATCGCCAAAACTCTCCAGAATATGGAAAAGAAAAAGCAAGAAACCTTTAAGGAATACGCTCAAAGATGGAGGGACTTAGCTGCACAAGTTCAGCCACCCATGATGGAGAGAGAAATGATTACTTTATTTGTCCAAACACTAAAGTACCCATACTACGACAAACTTATTGGTAATTCGGCAACCAATTTCTCAGACATTGTCATGTCTGGAGAAAGAATTGAGCACGGGATTAGAACCGGGAAGATTACTGAATCCTTTAATGATGCCATGAAGAGAGGAGAACCATCCAGAAGAAAGGATGAAGAAGTACAACAAATAGGACACGGAAGAGGGATTCCCCTCGTGGGTACTGTGGCTACTGGGCCTCGCCTATCCTATCCTACCGAAAGGCCCAACAATGATCCTCCCAACAGGCCTAATCAATTACGGCCACCTGTTCCGACCCCTCCAGTACCCACACAAAGACCAAGAGAAGTTTTTGCGCCAATTCCTATGACTTACACTGAGTTATATCCAAAGCTCATTGAAAGTCAACTTATCCGTCTAATTCCTACAAGGCCACTGCAACCCCCATATCCAAGGTGGTATGACCCCAACATAACTTGCCCATATCATGATGGCGTTGCGGGCCATGGCCTGGAAAATTGCCTAGCATTGAAACGCATAGTCCAACAATTAATCGAGTCAAAGTGGTTGGACTTTTCCGATGAACCGAATGTCACTCACAACCCATTGCCGCCTCATCAAGCTAAACCAGTCAATATGATAGAGGAACACCAACTGATAAAGAAGTCAGTCAATGACATTACAACCCCTCTTAAGCATGTATACTCATGCCTTGTGAAAGAAGGGGTCATCATTGGAAAGCCTTCTCTTGGACACAGAGAAATCAAAGGTGAAGAATGGCGTGATTTTCATGACAGTAAAAGTCATTCTATTCAGGAACGCTCAGAATTCCGTGAGAATCTACAAAGACTCATAGACTCATCCCAACTCATCATTTTTATGTCAGATAAAGATGTTGATGAAAATGTAATCATTAAAGAGCGGGAAGTCAATGCTATGCCAAGACCACTAGTCATACCAATTTCAAAACCTACTGTCAAGCCTTTAAGAATTCAAGTCCCGACTCCATTCCCCTACAAATCAGATAAGGCTGTTCCATGGAAGTATGATTACACTTCCAACATTACATCAACTCCGTTAGAGGTTGGGAGCATGACTAGAAGTGGTCAATGTTATTCTCCGGAGCAAATGAACAAGCTCCAACAAAATAAGAATATCACAGACCCAACAAACGGGCCTATTGGCACAAATACATCTGAAGAGCAAGGGGTGCCTCGAGCGGTAACAGATGAACAAGCTGGTGAGTTTCTCAAACTCATAAAGCAAAGTGAGTATAGCATCGTGGAGCAATTAAATTGCCTTCCAGCAAAGATTTCCATACTCTCACTACTCTTAAGTTCTGACACTCATCGAGAAATTCTCCTTAAAGTCTTGAATAAGGCCTATGTTGAGCAAGATATTTCCGTGAATAATTTTGACCACCTCCTCAACAACATCATGGCACAGAATCTCATCACATTCACTGATGATGAGATACTACCAGAAGGACGAGGTCACTCTAAGGCTCTACATATTTTGATTAAGTACAAAGATCGAATTATGGCTAGAGTTCTTATCGATAATGGGTCAGCTCTAAATGTAATGCAACTTGAGACCTTACACAAGCTTGGTATAGACCCATCATACCTCAACAACAGTCAAATCATCATTCGAGCGTTTGATGGAATGAGGAGATATGTTGTCGGAGAAATAGAACTACTGATGGGCATTGGCCCCTGTGTCTTCAACATCACATTCCAAGTTATGGACATTAACCCATCCTATACTTGTCTGTTGGGAAGACCATGGATCCATATGGCCGGGGCGATTCCCTCTTCATTACACCAAAAAATGAAATTCATCATCGAAGGAAAATTAATCACAGTCTTTGCTGAAGAAGACATTTTGCTATCTAGACCTGCGAATGCTCAATATGTCGAGTTCAATGAAGATGTACCTGATTGCTCTTTCAGGTTTTTTGAAATTGTTAATGCTACCTATGTTGGTGAATATGGAGAAGAACCCGTGCCTACCATCTCCAAAACAAGTCGCATGGTTGCCAAACTTATGATGAAAGAAGGATACTCACCGGGGTTAGGTCTTGGACAAGACTTGCAAGGGATCCCAGAGCCATTGAAAATCTCTGCAAACGAAGGGAAATACGGCCTAGGTTTTACACCAACAAGGCAAGATAAAATGAAGACGATGGCTCAAAAGAAAGAAAAGAGGATTGCACGACTAAAAGGGCATCCTCTAGAGGAAAGAAATCTGGATATCCCTGACATCACTGGAACATTCGTAAGTGGTGACTTGATTCCAAAAAATGACAAGGAATGCGCACTGACCATTAACATCAATAAGTCTTTTGAAAGTCTTTCGATTCAGGCAATAATCAGTGATTCACCTGAAAATGAGGAGCTCATTCAACCCTGTAGCCCACGGGATGTGCTGAACAATTGGGAGGCAATAGAACTGCCTGTTGTAATCGAGAGCTTTTCAAAGTAATTTAATAGTATAAACCTCCTAAAGAAAGGTTCAATCAATAGGGTGTAGTCTTTGCTTAAGTGAACCTTTTAGTTATTGCTTTTCATTCCAATAAAGTTGTTATTTATGCACACTATAAATAAAGTACCAGTTTGCATCCATCTCATTCTCGCCATTTTCTCTTCTTTCTTCTCTCTGGCTAATGCAGACCTGAAACTCTCTTTGAGGACAATGAAAGAATGAACTTTGATAATCCTGTAAACACTGCTGACTCGGATGACGAAGATATTCAGATATCTCCTGAGTTATTAAAAATGATTGAGCAAGATGAAAAAGGAAGAGCAACAAGTTAGGAACCGACTGAAACATTCAACTTAAGAGACAATCAGGATGTAAAAGAAGTCAAGATTGGCACTCTATTTCCCCCTGAAAAGAAAGAAAAACTAATCCACTTATTGAGGGAATATGTGGACGTATTTGCTTGGTCATATCAAGATATGCCCGGCTTAAGCTCAGACATAGTGCTACACAAAATACCATTGAAGCCTGGGGTAAAGCCCATCAGACAGAAGTTGCGAAGATTAAAACCGGATCTGATCTTGAGAGTAAAAGATGAGATTCAAAAACTATGGGACGCAGGATTCCTTGGAGTTGCTGAATATACAGAATGGGTCGTCAACATAATTCCAGTTGAAAAGAAAGAGAGTGGGAAACTAAGAGTTTGTCAGGACTATCGACCCTTGAACGAGGCCAGCCCTAAAGATAATTTCTCACTTCCTCACATTGATACGCTGGTGGATAATACCGCGGGAAACTCCTACTTTTCCTTCATGGATGGCTTTTCTGGGTACAGTCAAATCAAACTCGATCCAGATGATATGATAAAAACTGCTTTTATTACCCTTTGGGGTACCTTCTACTATAAGGTGATGCCTTTTGGGTTAAAGAATGCTGGTGCTACATATCAAAGAGCCATGGTCGCCTTATTCCATGACATGATGCATAAAGAAATTGAAGTATATGTAGATGACATGATCGCCAAGACTTTCATCGCTGGGGGCCATCTAAAAGTGCTAAGAAAACTATTCGATAGACTTCGCAAGTATCAACTAAAACTGAATCCTGCCAAATGTACTTTTGGAGCCTCTTCAGGAAAGTTATTGGGTTTCATGGTAAGCAAAGATGGGATTCGAGTTAACCCAAGTAAAGTCAGGGCGATACAAGAAATGCAACCCCTGAAGACTCCAAAACAAGTAAGAAGTTTTCTGGGCAGAATCAACTTCATAGCAAGGTTCATATCACAATTGACATCCAAGTGTGAACCTCTTTTCAAATCACTAAAGAAGAACAATCCGATTGAGTGGAATAACGAATGCCAAGAGGCATTTGAGAAAATCAAGCAATACCTATCAAATCCACCAGTTTTGGTACCACCTCGATCTGAAGAACCGTTGATTCTATACTTATCAATACAGGATTCTTCATTAGGATCTGTATTGGGTCAACGCAACGAGACAGGCAAGAAAGAGCATGCAATTTACTACTTGAGCAAGAAGCTTACCACATATGAAGCAAAATACTCAGTAGTAGAAAATTCTTGTTGTGCCCTTGCATAGGTAGCAAACCGACTACATCACTACATGCTCAACAATACCACATTGTTGATCTCCAAGACTGATCCCATCAAGTACATCTTTGAGAAACCCGCTTTATCAGGAAGGATCGCAAAATGGCAAATGTTGTTGTCTGAATACCACATACAGTATGTCACCCAGAAGGCTGTAAAAGGGAGTGCGATTGCTGAATATCTAGCTAATAGAGCATTGGATGATTATGAGCCAATGAGAATGGACTTTCCTGATGGAGATATAATGACGATAGAGCAGGAAGTCTCTAAAGATAATGAAACATGGAAAATGGCATTCGATGGAGCATCTAATGCTTTGGGACAAGGGATTGGAGCTATACTTATCGCTCTAAGTGGAGATCAGTACCCCTTTACAGTGAAAGTCACATTTCCTTGTACCAACAATATAGTAGAATATGAGGCATGTGCTGTGGGACTCCAAATGGCACTAGGATTGAAGGTATGAAATCTCCGAGTTTATGGGGATTCCGCATTGGTCATATATCAAATAAATGGAGAATGGGAGACGAGGGATTCAAAATTGATCCCTTACCAAAAGCTCATACTAGACTTGGCAGGAAAATTTAACAGTATAAGCTTCCATCATCTTCCAAGGGAAGATAATCAAATTCCGGACGCCTTAGCTACTTTAGCTGCCATGTACAAGATAAGCGACCCTGAGCATACTCCGGTTTTCGAAATGAAAATACTAGATTCCCCAGCTTATTGCATGAGCGTGGAGGAGGAATTGGATGGGAAACCTTGGTATCATGATATCAAGAAATACCTCCAAGAACGAGTATATCCACCAGAAGCATCAGAAAATGACAAGAGATTTCTATGAAGATTGTCAATGGATTTTCTTTTAAACCTAGACATACTTTATAAGAAAACCCCAGACTCGATGCTACTTCGCTGTGTAGATGCTCATGAAGCACGAAAGATCATGGAAGAAGTTCATGCTGGAATGTGTGGAGCACACACTAGTGGTCATACCATGGCAAGACAAATAATGAGGGCTGGCTACTATTGGCTCACATTAGAAAGTGATTGCATCAATCACGTGAGAAAATTTCATAAGTGCCAAATATATGCCAATAAGATCCAGGCTCCACCTGTTCCTCTTAATGTAACAACAATACCATGGCCTTTTGCTATGTGGGGAATTGATGTCATTGGAGCAATTAACCCCAAAGCTTCTAATGGTCACAAATTCATTCTAGTGGCAATAGACTACTTCACCAAATGGGTAGAAGTTGTGTCTTATGCAAATATAACTCAAAAGGTAGTATGCCGGTTCATTAAGAAATAGATCATTTGTCGTTATGGATTGCCAGAATGTATCATCTCAGACAATGCCACGAACTTGAATAATGCGATGATGCAGACTTTGTGCCGACAGTTCAAGATCAAGCATCTCAATTCAACACCTTATCGACTGATGATGAATGGTGCAGTAGAAGCAGCCAATAAAAATATCAAGAGAATTATTGAAAAAATGACTGTCACTTACAAGGACTGGCATGAGATGTTACCTTTCGCACTATATGCTTACAGAACTTCTACCCGCACTTCTACTGGAGCAACACCTTTTTCTCTGGTATATGGTATGGAGGCCGTACTGCTCATTGAAGTTAAGATTCCTTCAATAAGGGTACTAATGGACACCCAATTGAAAGAAGCAGAATGGGTCAGAGCTAGATATGAGCAATTAAACTTAATTGATGAAAGGAGAATGATTGCCCTCTGTCATGGGCAACTTTATCAAAGGAGGATGATCCGTGCTTACAATAAAAAGGTTCGCCCACGACAATTTCATGAAGGTGACATAGTGCTCAAGAAAATTCTACCCATTCAGCATGATTCTAGAGGAAAATGGACACAAAACTATGATGGACTATATGTGGTGAAGAAAGCCTTTTCAGGAGGGGCCCTAATTCTGACAGAAATGGATGGACGGGAGCTACCAAAACCAATAAACTCAGATTCAGTGAAGAAATACTTTGCATAATGATGAAGTTTTCGGACAGAAGGGAAGAAGTGGATATAGGGTTGCCAAAGCTTGTTTGATCAAAGTTGTCAAAGAGAGTGTTCTTCTCTCAGATCTTCATTGTTCTTCATCTGTACCCAAGACTTTTATATTCCCTTACTCATAAATGAAAAGCCAATTCTTTCTAGCTCTTCTTCTTCAAATCTTACATTCAACTTTTATATTCCCTTATCCATAAATAAAAAGTCAATTCTCTCTAGCTCTTTTTCTTCAAATCTCACATTCTTGCTGGCCTCTAGTGTGCAATAAATTGTAACTTTATAGGAAGGTTAGCAATAATTAAAACTTAGAAAAAGCAAAAACTGTAGATTACTTTGATAAGCTTTATGAATTAAAACAGGTAAGATCGAGGTCCTGCTTTGCGAATGGCACAAAACATTGGCTAACAGGTAAAAAGGAGTAACAAATCTTCGGGAGATGGCCTTGATGGTTGCCTGGAAGATTGCTTCAAAAGTCTTACAATTGAAAATAAGAACATGATTATATCAACAAGAAGGAAGCATACTCACGAATGTTTCAACAGGGATGACTATCCAAAAGAAGCATAAAAGTATGACGCGGGAAAACGTTAAGGAAGTTGAAACCAAAATTCAGGAACAAGTTAAGAAAAACTTTTTTGAATGGGCTTTCGAAAAAAAATTGAGCTTTTAAGGCAATGGACAAGAGTTGGGAAGCATAAAGAGATTCAATGGTAGTTCAAGAAGGCAATTACAAAGAGGATCCAGTAAAGCAAAGACATGAAGAACTAGATCCATACAAAAAAAACCCAATAAAAAAAACAACAAAAAAAGAGAGAAATGAGAGAGTCATCAGTTACACATGCTCCGCGTTCATGCATTTCACATCATGCATGCATGGCTTTTACATAACAGGGATCAAATGGAAAGCATATCCGCGGCACGATTACAGTAGTATAAGCTGAGACTTTAACATCATCAGCTCATTCTAGTCTATCACTGGATGCACAGCTATTATGTTGGACCAAGCCGTGTCAAGAACTCAACATTATGGTCAAGGATAAGGTAGATAATTTGTCAAAATCCTAGCAATCAATTCGATAATCGAGGCTACACTCATAAGGACAGGATTGACGTCAACTCAGTAGAATTTCAAAGATAAGAGATAGCCATGGTCATGGATAAGGTATACGTCAAGAAATATTGTCGTTGACAACTTGTCAAAAGCTGGCAATGGATTCGATAATCGAGGCTACACCCATAAGGACAGGATCGATGGAATATCAAAGATAACATGAAGGATATCGTTGACAATTTGTCAAAAGCTGGCAATCGATAATCGAGGCTACTCATGGACGGGATCAAAAAATATCAAAAATAGAAACATCTATGACATCAAAATATTGTCAAAAAAAAAAAAAGTCCATTTCCGGTTAAGTGGCGGATACGGTACTCCGTGACTCTCAAGTCGGTTATCTCAGTTGCCCATAATAACTGATTCCTTCCTCCCTTCTTTCTTTTATTTCCTTCTAGAAAATGGATCCTACTCTTTCTGCCTTACGAAAATACTTTCCTTCTCTCCCAATGAACATTCTTAAAAAGATCTACCGAGTTCGCTGTGAACGATTAAGAGTTTTGATGCACAAAGGAATCCCTGAAGATGTGCGGTGGTTAATTGAAGCTAAGGTTCGTCTGGCAGGTGAAGTCCCAGATGCATTTGTGTCTCACATGCCTGGCATAGGCAAAAGCTCTTATGCCAAAAAGCGAAGAGCAAGAAGGTTACAAGTCTGTCATAAATGTGGTCGATGGACTTGTAATACTAAATGTCGTTCTTTAGGAATGATCTCCGATAATCGAGAAGATAAAATACGATTCATCAAGAATGGCCTGAGTAAGGATTCGTTGGATGATATCCGATTGACTCTTGAGACGCATTCTTGTGGATCAGTGCAACGTGAACTTCTTGGTTTATGGAGTATTTTTCATGAAGAACGAGAGCGTTATAGTCCCGGGAATCTGACTTTAAAAGACCCTGTTTGCCAGTTTGTAAGAAAACTGGATGGGAAGCAAATCCCCGACTCATAGAAGGCGTTGAAGCCGTTACTGGACGTAAAACCAGTGGAAGATGTGAGCCACAGTCACAATTACTGTACATACAATTTGTCATATTTGGAAAATTTACCTTTTCTTTTGACAATAATGTACTTGCTCCTGTAAGCGTAATTAACACGTTATCCTTTCATCGCTATAAATGCGTGTTCTTCTTTCCAGTTAAGTAGCGGATACGGTACTCCGTGACTCTCATAGTCGGTTATTTCAGTTTCCTACAATAACTGATTTCTTCCTCTCTTCTCTCAAATTCTTCTCTCATCAATGGATTCTACTCTTTCCGCCCTGCGAAAGTACTTTCCTTCCCTCCCAATAAATGTTCTTAAAAAGATCTACCAAGCTAGATGTGAAAGAATCAGAGTTTTTATACACAAAGGCATTCCTGACAATGTGCGGTGGTTAATTGAAGCTAAGGTCCGTTCGGCTGGTGAAGTTTCAGATGCATTTATGCCCCGTATGCCCGGCTTAGGTAAAAGCGCTTATGCCAAAAAGCGAAGAGCAAAGAGGCTAGGCGTCTGTCATAAATGTGGACGATGGAATTGCGATACTAAATGTCGCTCTTTAGGATTCATCTCCAAAAATCGTGAAGATAAAAGAAAATTCATTAAGAATGGCCTGCGTAAGGAATCTCTGGAAGATATCCGAGGGACTCTTGAAACGCATTCTTGTGGAATAGTGCAACGTGAAATTGTCGATTTATGGAGGACTTACCATAAAGAACGAGACCGTTACAGTCTTGGGAATCTGACTTTAAAAGACCCTGTTTGCCAGTTTGTAAGAAAACTGGATGGGAAGCAAATCCCCTACTCATAGAAGGCGTTGAAGCTGTTATTGGACGTAAAACTAGTGGAAGATGTGAGCCACAGTCACAATTACTGTACATATAAGCTGTCATTTGGAAAATTTACCTTTTCTTTTGACAATAATGTACTTACTTCTGTAAGCATAATAAACACGTTATCCTTTCATCGCTATAAATGCGTGTTCTTTTTTCTGGTTAAGTAGTGGATGCGGTACTCCGTGACTCTCAAAGTCCTACAATTACTAATTTCTTCCTTTCTTCTCTCAAATTCCTCCTTCATCAATGGAGTCTTCTCTTTCTGCCCTGCGAAAGTATTTTCCTTCCCTCCCAATAAATGTTCTTAAAAAGATTTACCAAGCTAGATGTGAAAGAATCAGAGATGCACAAAGGCATTCCTGATAATGTGCGGTGGTTAATTGAAGCTAAGGTTCGTTCGGCTGGTGAAGTTTCAAGTGCATTCATGCCCCGTATGCCCGGCTTAGGTAAAAGCGCTTATGCCAAAAAGCGAAGAGCAAAGAGGCTAGGCGTCTGTCATAAATGTGGACGATGGAATTGCGATACTAAATGTCGTTCTTCAGGGATGATCACCAGAAATCGTGAAGATAGAAGAAAATTCATTAAGAATGGCCTGCGTAAGGAATCTTTAGATGATATCCTATTGACTCTTGAAACGCATTCTTGTGGAATAGTGCAATGGGAAATTATCGGTTTATGGATGACTTTCCAAAAAGAACGAGATCGTTACAGTCTTGGGAATCTGACTTTAAACGACCCTGTTTGCCAGTTTGTAAGAAAACTGGAGGGGAAGCAAATCCCCGATTCATAAAAGGCATTGAAGCCGTTACTGGACGTAAAACCAGTGGAAGACGTGAACCAAAGTCACGAATACTGTACATGCTAGCTGTCATTTTGGAAATTTTCCTTCCCTTTTGAATCCTTTAATAATGTACCTGCTCCTGACGTAAGCCACAGTCACGACTACCGTACTTGCTAGTTGTCATTTTGGAAATTTTCCTTCTCTTCTGACAATAATGTCACTCCTGATGTAAACTACAGTCACGACTACTGTACATGCTAGCTGTCAAAATTTTCCTTGGAAAATCAGTACTTCCTTCTCTTCTGACAATAATGTACCTACTTCTGACGTGAGCAATAATGTCATAACTACTTCCTGGATATGCTAGACTATGTCACTGTCATTTTGAAAATTTTTGCATCTTCCGACAATAATGTACCTACTCTTGAAGATAAATTATTGCATTATCCTCTTCATCTCTATAAATACATCCTTTTTCTTCATTTCTCACAAGGTTAAGGATAGGAATGGAGAAAACCTCAACTCGTAAATCTCGAAGTATTTGTGTATTTTCTGGGGCTTTTCCTGGAAAAGATGAAGAGTATTTAAAGGCAGCCAACCATTTGGGTAGAGTATTAGCTGAGCGAAAAATACATTTAGTTTATGGAGGAGGTAGTGTCAGATTAATGGGAGGTGTAGCATCAGCAGCATCTTTAGGAGGAAGCCAAGTTCTGGGCATTATCCCTGGACCTCTGAAACTTGTTTCTGGGGGCACGATTGGAGAAGAATTAGTGGTTAAAAAATTGCAAGAGCGTGTGTTACAAATGCTTCTTAATGCTGATGCTTTTATCGCTCTACCAGGTGGTTTTGGCACATTGGGAGAAATCTTCCAAATTGCTTCTATGGCCCAACTTAATTTGCACAAGAAACCTATTGGGCTGTTGAATGTTAACAATTTCTTTACAGGATATCTGATATCAGAAGAATTTTGTCAATTATGCCTAATGCAGAAGAATTTTATATCAGATAGAGTGGACACGACAAATCCTAATATCCGCAAAAACTGCTAAAGAATTGCTAGATAAAATGCAAGCTTTTGTTCTTGAACCAGATCCAGCAATGATTCAGATAGACTGGACACGACAGTCTTTCCCGACCAGTTCAATTCCATAATTGTCCTTTACCCGGTCTGTTGAAGCATTGTGGAAGAAGAAGCGATCCGATCTGTTCTTCTTGTCCTTTAGTTTTATTATCAGCATTTTCTTTCGTGTTTCAGTTTTTCTTTTCAGGGAATTTCTTTCTTTCTTCTTCACCTTGTAAGATAGTTTTGTTCATGCTGATATTAAAACCATAGGACAAAGCCTTTAGTTTGGAATGGCTGAGTAAAGAGTAATTTTTTTTGCTCTTGAGACGCATCCTATTAGGTCTACTAGTCATGACATTTTGGGGTAGCTAAGCTTCAACCTTATTTGGATGACATATCTCACAAGGGAATCTATATTTTCTGAAGAAAATATTAGATGAAACCTTGGATATTGATTCCAAACATCCGTTCCCTTACATAATTTGTCAGTTTTATTGCCATTTTATGGAATTTCTCATCATCAAGATTCACTCATTTCATGGAAGTTTAAATTTTTGCACTCGCCTATTATGAAAATTCACACTTCCGAAGAAATCATTCCAACTTCAATTGCCAATCATCAAAATTTTTCTTGAACGATAGGAAAGTTCCTTGATCGTAAAGGTTCTAAGGAAGTTTCCTTCTCCTCAAACTCAATCAATCAATTTTTCTTCAACGATAGGAGAGTTCCTATCGTAGAGGTTCTAAGGAAAGTTCCTTAACCTCAAAATCAATCAATCAATTTTTCTTCAACGATAGGAAGGTTCCTATCGTAGAGGTTCTAAGGAAGGTTCCTTAACCTCAAAAATCAGAATCAATTTTTTCTTCAACGATAGGAGAGTTCCTATCGCAGAGGTTCTAAGGAAAGCTCCTTAACCTCAAAATCAATCAATCAATCAATTTTTCTTCAACGATAGGAGAGTTCCTATCGTAGAGGTTCTAAGGAAAGCTCCTTAACCTCAAACTCAATCAATCAATTCAATTTTTCTTCAACGATAGGAGAGTTCCTATCGCAGAGGTTCTAAGGAAAGCTCCTTAACCTCAAACTCAACCAATCAATCAATCAATCAATTTTTTCTTCAACGATAGGAGAGTTCCTATCGCCGAGGTTCTAAGGAAAGCTCTAAAGAACCTTAGCCTCAAAATCAATCAATCAATTTTTCTTCAACGATAGGAGAGTTCCTATCGCCGAGGTTCTAAGGAAAGCTCCTTAACCTCAAAATCAATCAATCAATTTTTCTTCAACGATAGGAGAGTTCCTATCGTAGAGGTTCTAAGGAAGGACCCTTAACCTCAAAATCAATCAATCAATTTTTCTTCAACGATAGGAAGGTTCCTATCGTAGAGGTTCTAAGGAAGGTTCCTTAGCCTCAAAAATCAATCAATCAATTTTTCTTCAACGATAGGAGAGTTCCTATCGTAGAGGTTCTAAGGAAGGTTCCTTAGCCTCAAACTCAATCAATCAATCAATCAATTTTTCTTCAACGATAGGAGAGGTTCCTATCGTAGAGGTTCTAAGGAAGGTTCCTTAGCCTCAAACTCAATCAATCAATCAATTTTTTCTTCAACGATAGGAGAGTTCCTATCGCCGAGGTTCTAAGGAAAGTTCCTTAGCCTCAAACTCAATCAATCAATCAATCAATTTTTCTTCAACGATAGGAGAGTTCCTATCGCCGAGGTTCTAAGGAAAGTTCCTTAGCCTCAAACTCAATCAATCAATTTTCAATTTTTCTTCAACGATAGGAGAGTTCCTATCGCCGAGGTTCTAAGGAAAGCTCCTTAACCTCAAAATCAATCAATTTTTCTTCAACGATAGGAGAGTTCCTATCGTAGAGGTTCTAAGGAAAGCTCCTTAACCTCAAACTCAATCAATCAATCAATCAATTTTTCTTCAACGATAGGAGAGTTCCTATCGTAGAGGTTCTAAGGAAATCTCCTTAGCCTCAAACTCAATCAATCAATCAATCAATCAATTTTTCTTCAACGATAGGAGAGTTCCTATCGTAGAGGTTCTAAGGAAAGCTCCTTAACCTCAAACTCAATCAATCAATCAATCAATTTTTCTTCAACGATAGGAAGGTTCCTATCGTAGAGGTCCTAAGGAAGGTTCCTTAGCCTCAAACTCAATCAGTCAATCAATTTTTCTTCAATGATAGGAAAGTTCCTATCGTGGAGGTTCTAGGGAAAGTTCCTTAACCTCAAAAAGGAGGAGGAAAAGGTTTTTATTATCAGAATTTAGGCGGCGAAAAGGTTCTCAATGCCAAGCTAAGTCGGACGAAATTTGGTAACGACTTTGCATACATCATGTCCCATGAAGCATGCAAAAGGGGGGCAGCTGTTGACACCTAATTTCGTCTGACTTTTTTTTTTTTTAAAAATAAAATTATTAAAAAATAAAAAATAAATAAAAAAATTAGTTAATTAATTATTATACAAAGAGAAAGAGAAAATTAAATAGTTTAGGAGGGCATTTTGTTAAGTTAATATCTATATGCGTGTGTAAAAAAAAAATTAAACAAAATTAATAATAATAATAATAATTATTATTAATTAATTATTATTACTGAAATTTTTTTAATTAAGTTAATTAGTTTAAAATACATTTTGTTTTATAAGGGTTTAGTAAAAAATGATATATGTGTGTATATATGTATGTATGAAATACAAGAGAAAGTTTCATAAAAAAATTTAACAAAAATGAAAAGTTTTGGGGTTATTAAAAATTGTAAAATGACAAATTTGACAAATTTGGGAAAATATGACAAAATCTGAAAATTTCAGGAAAATTTAGTATAGTTTTTTTGCGTAAGGAACATATCTAAAGTCAAAAAGAGACGTAAAGGACTGAAACTGTCATTTTAGCAAATTAAAAGATAAGTCTATTTTTAATTAAATTTTAAATTTTTTTAATTAAAGGAATCCAAGGCCTCTTCCCCTATAAATAGGGGTCAAAATCTGTGAAGAAACCACGAAAAAAAAAATCAAGATTAGAGCTCCATTTAAAAAAAAAAGGAAAACTGTAGAAACAGTCCCTGACCTCTCCTCCCTCTTCCCAGAAAACCAAAAACTTCCCTTTTCTCTCTTTCAGCCCACCGTTTCCCCATCCGTCAACCTCCGTTTTTTTTTTCTCTCTCTCGCGCCCTCCGTCGCCAGCCACCCCCCGCGCGTCTCACCGTCGCCCGATGCCGCCATACCCCCCTTTTTCCCTCCGCCTCGGCCGTCGTCTCTCCTCCCCTTTCTCCCTCTCTCTTTTCGCCTCGGACATCATCTCCCCTTCTCCTCGCCGCCTTCCCTCCTTCCATCTCTCTCTCCTCTGCCTTGCCTCCCTCTCTCTCTCGTCCCCCTCCCTGTACGCCTCCTCGTCGCCACCCCTATTTCCCGTCGCCCAGGAAGTTTAAAATCTATTCCTCTAGGTAAAACTCCATTCTAATCCTTCAGCTTCCCATGTTTATTCATTTAAGTCACTAATTTTCTAATTTTATTTTTTTGCAGAACTAACTATTAACCCTTGTTTATTTATCTATCTATTTTTTTATTTTTTCTTATTTTCTATGGAAGGTTATACCTCCTACTTTTAAGTGGATGGCCAAAAAGCCTCACTTTTCATTATTTATTTATTTTTCTGCAATTATTTACTTTATGCAATTTTATTTTTTTAAGTGGATGGCAGAAAACCCCACTTTTCTTTATTTATTTAATTTCCTGCAATTATTTACTTTATCGCACTCTTATTTTTAAGTGGACGGAAAAAGGCCCCACTTTTCTTTATTTATTTAATTTCCTTCAATTATTTACTTTATCGCACTTTTATTTTTAAGTGGACGGCAAAAAGCCCCACTTTTATTTATTTATTTAATTTCCTACAATTACTTACTTTATACACTTTTTTTTTTTAAGTGGACAGCAGAATGCCCTACTTTTGTTTATTTATTTAAATTTCTACAAGTATTTACTTTATGCACTTTTATTTTTAAGTGGATGGCTAAACGCCACACTTTTATCTTTCTTTTTAAGTGGACGGCTAAACACCCCATATTTTTTATTAATTTATTTATTCTGCACTTTATTTATTCCTTTGTTTATCTAATTTCTGCACTTTAATTTTTTTTTCTACACTTTATTGTTTTACGTCGATAGTTAAGTGCCCCACTTTATTTATTTATTTTTATTTTTTTTATTTATTCACTTTCCGCAAATTAACTTTTTCTTTATGCGGGTGATTAACTTTATTTTATTCACCATTTTTTTATGGTTGACCTAGAGTCCTATCTTATTTCCCCATTTTATTTTCTTTATTATTTCTATTATAACAAATCCCCCATCCTTTATTATTTGGAACACATATATTTTTTTTATTATTTCTTTTAAAATGACAAAAAGTTAACCTTTATTCCTTTTATCAAAATAAATTATAAAAAAAAGTCATAACCAAATGTTTTCCAAAAAAAAAAAATTTATTTTTAAGTATATTTTTAGACTTATAAACTTAATTAAAAAAAAAAATCTTTCATCAAACAAAAGAAAAAAATATAAAAAAGGATAAAAAAAAAAAAAAACAAAAAAATATTGTTTTTAAAAAAAATAATAAAATAAATAATATAAATATATATATAATAATTTCTTTAAATAAAATTAACATTAAAATCATTAAAAATCCAAAATTTCACAAAAATTTATGACAAAAATTAATAATTAAATTAATAATTTAATAAATTAAGAATTAAGAATTTAAATTAAAAATCCATGTCCGGGTGATCCGATAGGATTCATGGTTTAGAGAAACATAAAATTTTAAATGAATAAAATTAAGTATTAGGATAAAAATCCATATTCTGATAATTCGGCAGAATTTATGATATGGATTAATAATTAACTAAAATTTCATCAAATTCCGTGTCCGAGAGATTCGATAGAATCCATGGTTCGGAAATATCGAGTTTATTATAAAATTATGTAAATTAATCACCAAGATTTTGAAATCCATATTAATTTAAAAAAACTCACATTTGAATAATTCAGTTAAAATTTCTAGTTTTGAAAATTAACTGAAATTATTTAAAAGCAAGCAAAACAAAATTAAAATCAACTAAGGTACCAATTTTGGGCGTTAAAATAGAATTATTTTAACGTAACCGTACTCCCGAACCCCCAAACTCTCGCAGACTATTTTTAGATGTCCAATCGACCTAGGCGAAACCGATTGGTGGCGACACCCCCCCAAAACCCCACGTTGCCACAGTGGGTTATATTTTAGGAAAGATTTAGGAGTACTTTGTATATGAACGCTTCTTAATTAGCTTTCTCCTCAATCTTCTCCCTAATATTCGCACTTTTCCCTTTGTTTCAAACTCTAGTAATAGAAGGTTCCATTAGCAACACATAGGTGGATAATCTCAAAACTCATGAATTGGATTGGTTTTTTTATACTAAAAAACATTTAAAATTAAAATATTAGAAAATATTTGTGAAAAATAAAGAATAAATTAAGTAGTAAACCATTACAAGTTTGAAATATATTAACAACATTTATTCAGTGATAATGAACAAAAAATAATATAGTAACAATAAGATAAGGTAGCTATTATAAATATCACTTTATAAATGTTGGGCCTTTAGGTGGCATTTGAAGGTTAGTTGTGCTACTAAGCTGGAATTTTGGAAATGGGCATAAGTGCCCCTATTTTTTTTTCTTATTAGCTTCGTTTCAAGTCTCGTCTGCCTCCTCTCTCTAGCTCTTTAGTATCACCGAAGAATAAAGGTCATATGGGTTTGGCTTAAATTCATACTAGTGCCCTAAACTTTCATAACTCAGCCATTTAAGGGCCTAAACTATGAATCGGATTAACTTAGGACTCAAACTTTGCAAATTGGATTAGTTAAGGACAAAGGGTCAATTTTGCCATTACGCCATTTGTGAACGTTAATGGGTTAAAGCTCAAAACGATCGAGATGAGTTGGAATTGAAATTGGGAATTTTGGGATTTTGGCATTTGAAACCCTAGAGAAGAATTGACAATCCTCTGTCGGCTCCAATCTGTCTCTGCTCCAATTGTCCCTGGTTTGGCTCCCTCAAAGGATGGTGACGATCGATTAGTCTGGTGTGGATTGCTTCTTCAACCTTCAAGCTAAATGGTGCAGATTTTTCTACATCCAGAAAGTTGGTTTTGATGGTTTAGCATCGTGTTTCTCCAATCAGGTGATGTGCGTTTCACTAGTCAGGGTTATTTTGTGTTTCGGTATTCTTTCAGGTGATGTGTGTAATTTGTGTTTTGTGCTAATTTTTCTGTTACTTGGGTTTGCTTTTCTTGGATTATCTATGATGTTTTGACTTGTTGTTTTTCTTTTTTTGTTAATAAGGTGTTGCTGCTTTTCTTGTTTTGTTAATCAGGTGTTGTTAATGAGTTTTTGACCTGTTGTTCTTGTTTTGTTAAGTAGGTGTTGTTGTTTTTCTTGGTTCGTTTCTCTGGTTTGCTTGTTAGAATTGCTTTTCTGCTGAATTGCTTTTCAGAATGAAGTTTCTTTTGTCCGGGTTGCTTGTTAAAAGTTTCTCTTGTTTGCTTGTTAGAAATGCTTTTCTCTGCTGAATTATTTTTCTATTGAATTGCTTTTCAGATTGATATTGCAAATTGTTAGAATTGTTTGCCAAATTGCTTTTTAGAGTGAATTGTTAGAATTATTTTTCTGCTAAATTGCTTTTCTGCTGAATTACTTTTCAGACTGATATTCTTTCTCATATATGAATTCATTCATATAATGGTAAGTTTGAAATTTTTTATTGTATGTTTAAAATCTTTTAGGAATGTCTTAGGACTGCTTAGCGACGTCAATGTGGTTCAATGAAGAAGTGCTAAATTACAAATACATGCATCGGGCATCAAAGGATATAACCAGATGCGAAGGAGAGAACTTGGGGAGAAGATTTTTCCGTTGTCGTTATAATTGCGTAAGTTGTGATTTGTTCTTAATATGGTTGTTCGTTGAATTGGTAAAGTTGATGTGGTTGTCTTGTGATTATTGGTTGGACTATTGATTTTAAGTAACACACTATATTGATGAAATTGTGCGTGTTTTTTTTCAGACAAATAAGGATTATAAATTTTTCATGTGGATTGATAATAAGTTTCTAGAATGAGTAAAAGTGGTGATTGTTGAGTATTACAGAAAAGTGAAAGAATTGAAAGATGAAGTTCGTGCACTAAAGGTGTAAGTTTCACAACTGTGTTTGAAGAAAGAATAAGCAATAGTATGTTTAGATAACAGATTTTTGGCTGAGCAGTTGGGGAATTTAGACAAGAAAGTTTCTAAATTGAGGCTATTTGTGTTGTGCTGCTTTTGTATTATGTTATTCTATTTTATTTGTATTATGTTCTGGTCATTAGTTAGTTAGATGAATGAAGTAATAGGGCTGTGTTGTGGGGATAGATAGTGGACAGCAACATGTAAAAATTTTGCCTTCTTTTGCAAATGACACATTTGGAGCCTTTGGCTTTTTTGTAATGAAAACTGTTGTTTTCGTCTAGAAATACTCGTGTTTATAAATGCAAGGGCACACTACAGGTTCAACCATTATAAGACTTGTGTTTATAAATGTAAGTGTACATTTACAGGTTACAGAAGTACTTCAGAAATATTGCAGAAATGCTGTAGAAATCTTTCAACCCATAAGTTGTCAAAAGCCTAGAAAAATACTGCAGTGTAAGTATTTTGAACCAAAACAAATGTTTCACACTTTAAACCTCATCTTTATGTTTCAGACATATATCAAATACAAAACCATACATGTTCGCCAAACAGTAGAGCAAAATACAAACAGCAGCCACATCAAAACATCTCCCTGTAATTAATAGAAGCTACAAACTACATCTGCTGCAATATACATCTCCCTGCAACATTTGCTTCATGTTCAGTAACTAAAGTGCACATGCCCATACAAAGATGAAGTTAACAAAATAAGCTAAATTGAAAGTACTGCAATAGTTTTTTTTCTAAGTAAATAGTTTCTAATTTGGAATTAACCAATCCTTGGACCTCAGTGTCTCTAGCAGTTTGTGATGTTGTTATCGTGCTCTCTACATAAGATTGTTTTCCTTAAGAAGAAGTCTGAGTAAAAGTCTGTCTAAATAACTACCAACATAGCAAAAAAAAAAGGAACAAACTAACACTTTTATTCACTCCAAACATGTAAAATAATCAGATTACATGTGAGTGAAAGATGGTCCAATTAAAAGGCAACAAAATAACATTAGAATGGTAATTTGAGACACACTTCGACTAGGGGTAAAAGATGCTTGGGTTTGGTTTAGCTGAGATACAAAAGTAAGTAAATTGTGTGTGATAAGCTATAATTCAAAATTTAATTAGATTAAATTGAAGTATTATTCAGTTTATAACTTACATTTCTTCTGGGGTATGACATTTTGTTATGATCAGCTTCCTTACAAATTGTGCAATGCATGACATGGTCATGTCGTGAAAATGTAGTCTTATCTTTTATTGGTTCATTTATGGACTTTCTTCTCTTCTTTCATGGCCTGTTTGGAATTCGTCGTTTAAGTGGAGGTAGCAGCTTGCCTAAACCGTTATCTTCCCAGCACTTTTCATAGACTATTGGTTGAATTACGTACTTATATGCATTTAAGAACATGTCTTTTTTGTACCAATGGGTAATGTAAGCCTTCGGGTCATCTCCTTTGCTCATAATGGCCCTAATTACATGAAGCCATGAGATCCTAGATAATTCCCACACATTATAACTATAATTCCTGTCACACAAATACACAGTGTGTTATGTTCTACCAAAAGTAAGTTGATAGACATGGTCACCATTCCATTTAACCCGCCATCTATAAATTTCAGTTGTATTCTAGGTAACAGTTTCCATGATGTTTTTCCCAAATTCACATCTTCATTTTGAAGCAAACCTATTTATTTCAACTGTTCTTTTCATGACATACTCTCTAATCTCTTCTAATATAGAAGATCGGTTTGCTTTTTGCACTAATTAAAACCATATTAAATGCTTCGTTGCTATTATTGTTAACTAAATTACGCTTACAACTCCGCTTAAAGTAACCCTTACACCACTGTTTGACATCCTTTCGCATGAGGTTTTTGTTGGCACCAGACTTAATCCTTTCTATTTCTTCTAGCCTTTTATTGAGCATAACTTTATTTAGGGTCTTTGCCACTGCATAAAATGCAAGCTTCAAGTGCTTTCCTTTATACTTAGAATACCAATTCATGTAAATGTGTCTTACACAAAGCCTATTTTTAGCCTTTGAAAATGTATTGATTATTGCATTTAGCAGTCCCTACAAAAGCATATGATTAAGTTACTTACAAACATAAGCAAATAATCCTTTAAAAATAGTAATTGAATAAGTACAAATAAACAATTCAAACATTTTGTTGGTCAAACATAAAGCACCATCCATTTCCATCTCCACCCTTAATGTCAACTTTTAGACGCTCTAAGAACCATAGTCATGAATATGTACTTTTAACCCCAATAATAGCTCATGCCAAGGGGAACATTTGATTGTTTGTATCCTTACCAATTGCAGTAAACAGCTCTCCCTTAACTACTTCCTTGAGAAAACAGCCATTAAGCCCTAAGAATTTTCTACAACCTTTAAGAAAGCCTCTCTTCAAGGCATCAAAACACACATAAAATCTCCTTAAAAATGGAGGGCAGCCAGGGCCTCTATGACTCTATTCTATATCTATGCTATTGCTTAGATTGGATGCAAGTAATGCTTTACAATAGTCATGCAATCGTCTATACTCAAGGCTAACATCTTTCTCCCATTTCTTAAGAACGTGACCCTTTGCCCCTTGCATTGATTTCTTAAAACCTCTATCTGTAAGTCAGTTATTATCGTGTCTTAAATATATTTAGGCATTATTATGGGATGAGCATATATCAATGCTTCAAACTAATCTACAATCCATGTTGCATTTACTCCAAAAAGCTTAAAAATCCTTGAACAAGAGTGGGAGTCAATATAAGTCTTCACTATGAAATATTTTTTCTTTTGAAACCAATAAACAGTCGCATAAACCATCCATTTGCAACATTTAGCCTTGCACCTAACTCTTACATGAGTTGATGCCTTTTTTTCTTGGACTGCATACTTCATTAATGCCCTTTTAAATTGGTGATGATCTATAAATGACAGACCGACACAAAGTTTTATCTCTTTTGCATTGTCGCCATACCTTGGATAATGGTTTTCCTTTCTCCCTAACATTGTTTCACTATCTTCATTGCTTTTAGTGCAAAAACTTCTAACATCAGAATTGTCTAGCCCTATTTCATTACCATTACCTTTAATTTCATCACTATCTTGATCCTCTAGCCCTTGAAAAACTACAGCACGAAATGTTCCAGCAACATTAATGGATATTCTTTGGTTAAAGTTTTGGACAATGTAGTGCTATTTTATTCTATTAATGCCCTTTCTTATTTCTTTATCATGTCCAGGACACAAAATCTCATCAATTCCATTCAATTTAGCCTCTAACTCATATTCAAGATCTGCATTTTTTTCCTCGTTGTCATCACTCATCTCATTGCCTTCTTCACTATTTGATGGTTGTACATCCATCTCATCAATGTGGGTATTAAAAATTCCAATTGCCTCATCTTCCACACTATATTCATTAGCTTTATTAATGGACCCTACAAATAAGGCATCATGTAACACCTTATTGTTTTCCTTCAACCATGATGTCATATGTTCCACATATATATCAACATAACCTACTATCAGAACAGATGATATCATCTCATACACACAAGCTTCAATTTTTATTTCCTTTAATCCCATATCCATTGATAGACCTTCATCAATATAAAAAATTCCTTTTATATCAATGTCTATAAAACCTAATTTCTTTAGTGTATCTGTGAAAGATTATTTCATAAACTGCTATTTAGTCACCACTTTGCAAAATATCTTTTGATTAAAGTATTGCACTATAGGATTTCTTAGCATAATTCCACCATAATTTAACCAAATTTCCACGCCTTCCTTCATCTGTAGAGATTGCAACAAAAGTCAAGTAAGATTCTAGCTACAAAATTAATTGTATTTGGAAACAAATTTAATTTCATGCACAACTTGGAGATGTTGCTTTGTTTTCATAAAAAACAATCCACTGAGCAACATCACTTATTTTTCATGCTTATTTTTTATACCAGTTGTTCATTCCATATACAATTTCAAATATTTTAATGCTTTCAAAACTCCAACAACCACAACATTCCAACAATTTGTAAACAATTGTAGCAGCTGGATATGGCCCTAACAAAATACAACCTATATTTCAATATTGGCTTGCTCAATGAATCAATAAAAACCTTTTCATTAAAGTACCTAACTCTAATAGTTTTCTTAATTAAAGTACAACAATCAATTCCCCTTTGACCTAATTTTTTTTTCATTCATTTCTTTACTTGTTCTGCTTATCAGGCATGTGACAGAGCAGTTTTAAAGTAGTAAAAACAAATTCAAGTACCTTTGGCAGCAGCCTCCAAAGTAGTTATTTCTGACAACCGATTCCCATTGGTGTAGAATCTCAATGCCTTATCCATGAATAGTATGTTTGATGGGTTCTTTTTTAGCTCTTTTGTAATAAGTCTTCGTGTATTTCAAGTGCAAATCAAGTTAGAACTCCCTGCTTCTTTTCTACCTCCTTAAGCATTGCAAACGACATCAAGAGTTAAACCATCATGTGGCTACAAACTAAATCTCTGTCTTTAACTGATCCAATTTGTAAAGTTTGAATCCTGAATTAATCTGATTTGTAGTTTAGGCCCTTAAATGGCTGAGTTATCAAAGTTCGAGGCACTAGTATGGATTTAAGCCTATGGGTTTTAACAGTGACATTGTTGTGGTGATTAAGTCACCGTGCTATACTTTATTCTTTCAAATTTTAAAAATTATTACATTTTTCTATTTTTCTCATTCTTCTTTACACCTTTCTCTAAATGCTTTTTTTTTTTTCAAATTTGCTATCATTTTCTGTAGATCAGACAAAAACGCTGGGTGAATTTCTTTTTCCTTGGAAAATACTTTGATTTGCATTGATTTCATCATCTTGTTTTCTTGACCAACTTTTCAAAACCTATGTGTTGAAAAATAGATCCGATTTGCATAAAATTGATGACTAACGTTTAAAACCCTAATTTCTTATTTTCCGCTTTATGTTTTTTGTTAGTTTGTTGGCTTCCTTCCTTTAAAGAGATTTGTTGTCAGGATTGAGTCAAGCAAAAGTCTTCGATCAGTGGTGGCTATTAAACCTTCATGTCAGAGCGTGAACTACACACACTTCTGCTGTCAACGGATAGACCAGGCGTAAGCTTTCTCATTCATTTTGTTTGTTCTTTACAACCTCATTCTGAGTGTTGTTAAACATTATTAGACTGTCTCTTGTATTTTTTAAATCTTAAAACCCTAACCCTTTTTTTTTTTCTTTTATTTTGTGAAAGGATCTGGACATTCAGGAATGGCAGGAACATCAGGAAGGCTAAACTTTTTGGAGAAATGGGCTGGGTTAGTTAGAGAAAAGGGTTTAGACCTGTGACCTTATCTAGTGGAGTGGTACGTAAATGTTATTAAGAATGTTTGTTTAATATGGTAGTTATGTGCATATTATGAATAACTTTTGTACTATGTTATTCACGTTCATTTCTGCGTTTTTAATATGGACCCAAATCAAAAGTTGTGGTTCATTTGGTTACAAGCTGTTATTCACATTGACATTTACTTTTGTGCTATGTCATTGACATTCACTTATGTCTATTTGTTCCCTATTGTCCTAGTGGTTTACGCTCCTGTAATTCAGTACCTAATGTTATTATTACTGAACATGCATGATTGTTGTGTTTTGTAGTACTTTTTTTTACTGTAGACAATGCAGAATCTCACACTAATTACCAATAGGAAAACATATAAATTGATAATTGAATTTTCTTAACTCACATACTAGACAATACTTATGTACATGTTAGATTTAACACCAGTTAAAGAGACATAATATATTATAAAGCAACTATGTATTTTCATTAGTTAGAATATAGGGAAAATGCAATGTAGTTTGACAAATGGACAAGAGTTTTGACAAATCGAATCAAAATGACCACCATTTATGGGGTAAAAAAAAATTACAACTCAAATAAATCGTGTGTATGATAATATTTGGCATTTAAAATGACCATAAAGCATCTAGCTGCTGCATTTTCTTAATAGTAGAAAACAAAAAAAGATGTTGAATTTGATACACAGTTTTGGGGCTCCAAATGCTTATGTCCTTGTGGAAAATAAATTTGAACCATATTGCATACTCCATAGCAAAACAGTAATAGACAAAAAATTATAGTGCTCTCACATGTATTTAGTTTATGCACAAACACATTGCGTGACATTTTTATGGGTGCTTTATGCCTTTTTTAAACACTTGCATACTGTAGTTTAATCAAAACATGAAAGATAGGTATTTTATGTAGGAGACGATCCTTGATAGTCAATAATTAAATTGGAACCTGGCAGTTTAGGCTGGAACTGTTGCATCTACCACTGCCTTGTTAATAGAAAGAATAACCCGTAGAAGGAATAAATTATACTAAGGTTCAATCCTCAAAATTTTGTAGCTGTAGATAATTGTGCTTTAAATTTTGTTCTTCCTTATAATAGTCTGAAAATGGAAATGGTTTTTTGATAGTTATAGTACAAAGTTCAACAAATGAAAAATAAAGATGAATCAAGTAGTAATGATTTTTTTTTTGGAAAATATGTATAAACTAGGAAAACAATTTGGAAATATGTTAGGATACAAGGGTAAACTTTTTCTTACACTGCTTCTTATGCTACTACATTGTCAATAGAAAGAGTAACCTGCACAAAGAATAAATTGTATTAAGTTGTAATCAACAAAGTATTGTATTTGTTGATAATTTTGCTTTAAATTGCAAACAGCTTGACTTCTTGTTTGATTGCTTGATCTTTTGTTTGATCTCATAAGTCTTCTTGTTGTCCACAGGTTCAATGGTAAGACTTCTAGCACAAACTTGGTTTCCAACAATTGCCTCAGTTGTACTATTTTTGGGAGAGCAGTTTTGTGACCGTGGAAAGAAAAAGGCTATACTGATTTTGAGTAGAATGGTACTTATACAGTGTAGAAGAAATTGTATGCATAACTTCCATATTGTACAATCGTGTTGTATGTAGTGGTGCTAAAAAGAAGTTGATGGTAACTCCCGACTAATTTGATTTGTCAAAATAAAATAAGAATGTTGCCCACTAATTTGTAGTTTATGGTTAGGCTCTTTTTTTCTTTTAATTTTTTTTCAGTTACAAAGAGTCACTTTTTTGGATTGAAAAGTTAACATGTTTTCCAATTAATTTTTGACATTTGTTCGAAAGTAGGAAGTTGCCAAGTGTCCCTCCATCATTAATTAGAATTTCCAGATTTTATGTTAAGAGTTTTTAAAATTTTAAAAATATGTAAAATGACCAAAAAGCAAAGTATTTGCTTTCATGTCTATTTATAAATTTTTCCACATGTTCCCCATCCTTCAGTCAAAATATTAATTCCACCACTTGTTTTGAATCTATTGACCCTTTTAAGCTATTAAATTCCTTTAAGTTAGGAATGTTGTTCCATTTTAGGTTAAGGTTGGGCATTGGTTAAGTTTTATTTCAAAGAGGAAGCACTCCGTTGCCTTAAGTGTAGGGAACCATTGCATAATGACATTCTCCATTAAGCTCAGGATTTGTTTTATTTCTCATCTTGTCAAGATGACCAAAAAATCCAAGATTATATCTAACTCTCTGATTGTGCATATTGGGAAAATAACGAGCTAATTTAGATGATGACAGACTTTTGGCGCGGAGGTATTATGTCAAATTAGTGAACAACACTTCCAATTGTAATCATTTCCTCATGATATGTCAAAATCATATTCATTTTCATGCCAGTAAGATAAATCAATGCCAAGCTCAAATCCTTTCTCAGTTTTAAAGATGATGGTGTGACTTCATCTTTTCTACCATAACATTTTTAAGTTTGTTGTCTCTTCCTTTTCTCTCAATATTAGTCTAATTACCAAAAAAAGTCTTGGTTTTGGTGTCTACATATTTATTACTTCCTTAATTTTGTATTAATTGATCATTTTATCTTTTTTTTTACTGAAGTTTGACTTGAACATTTTCATATTAATATGTATTAAAAAAAATTCTTAAAAATGATATAGAGAAACTATAATCTTTAAAGTTTCATTTTCATATAAAATATTCATATTTTTATAATACATTTTGAAAAAAATAAAATCATAAATTAATTGTTATGAATAGTAAAAAGATTAGTTTTTATGAAATGGAAGAAGTACTATATATTAAGAAGTGTACGCCAAAATATTGTTCATTGAACAATAACGTATTGTTTTTTTTCTTTTTTCTTTATGCTTTTATTCTATTTATGGTCAAAATTTTATTTCAATCCCTAGGTATGTTATTTCTGCATTTTGGTTCCGAAGCTCCTCCATGTGATGATCGGCTTCCCAGTTTGGTTCATTATTACAGATACCTCAACGGGCTTGGTTTGGGCCTCTCCATAAGTAACTGGGGTCTGACAGTACCTATCCCGTGGATTGGCAGGTACTATCTGCCAACTCATTTAAGACATGCATAATTTTTTAGACTTTTCTTTTCATATTTTTATGTATATTTTTCAAAGAATGTGTATATTTACAATTAATAATAACTAAAAAAAAGACAAATTAAAGTAACATATGGTAGTTTATGTTATTATAATTTTATTTTAAAATAAAATTATATTTTAAATGTAAATATATTAATTTTTGGAAAAGGTACATGTGTGGTTGAGTAGAATTAGTTGAACTTGTACTATTCTTATGGCTATACGAGTAGGGGTGGGTTCAAGGAGGGTGGGGACATGTAGTGTACTTTTTCACATCATTATACTATTGTGACTAAAACCAAGGTCCCGATCATTAGATGGAGGAGTTTAGTGACTAAAGATGCAAAAATAATAGACTTAGGAATTGGAGGATGAATTTGACCATTCTTTAGAAAAAATCATAAAAAAAAATTTGAACATAAAAAGAATGGGTAAAATTCATATTTAGTCCCCTAACTTTAAGGGTCATTCTAATATGGTCCCTTAACTCAAACAATGACTATTAAAGTCCTTTAACTCAACTTAAGTGTCCTATTTTGGTCACTATCATTAGTTCTATCGTTATTTTGGATAAAAATTATCTACGTGGCATGTATATTACCATGTGACAATCTCTTTTATGATAAGGAGTGACTAAATTGGAAGAATAATAAAGTTTAAGCTAAAATTGGCACAAAAAGTAAGTTTAGGGACCTAAAAGAATAATTAACCCATTTTTTCCCAATCTCTAATTCGACAGCCGTTGGCGACCCTCTCCGATTTGATCGCCGCCGCTGTCCCTCTCCTTCTTCGATTCCGTTTTCCAGCAGCTTATTGACTTTCATTGTCAAACTTGAGGGCGGTGAGGTCCGAAGGTCCGATTCCTGAAGGTGAGATCAGATTCGACAGGTGACCAACAACTGAACGAAGGAGATTTCAAAATTTGAGGGCAATCTATCGAGATTTTCGACCAAAAATTGAGGATTATGCGTTTAGCAGGAAGAAGAGTTAGACCACTGAAGGGGACAACGGTAGGTTGAGTAATGTCCGCGATGGTCACCCCATCGACAACAGCGTTGTTGCAGTCAATGAAGAATATGGTTATGTCATCGGGGTGTTCCTGGGTTGCAAAGCGGCTGGCGATGAGAGAGAAAAAATGGAGGGTGTGGGACAAGGAGGATTTTAAGTGGAGGACGAGATCGAGCATGTATCGACGGAGAAATGGAGAGGCGGAGGTCGGCGGCGTAGTATTGGTGGAGAAGGTCTGGAGAAGAAGATAAATGGGTTAAACCATGTCTTAGGATTTTAGGATTATGAGTTTGCAACATTTTAGTCTAAAATTTGTTGTTCTTTCAGTTTAGTCACTTATTGTAATGAAAGGGATGGACACGTAGCCGTAAGGGTGCCATGTGGACAATTTCCATATAAAATAACGGTAAAACTGATGGTAGGGGCCATAATAGGACACTTTAGTTGAGTTAAGGGACTTCAATAGTCACTTTTTTGAGTTAAGGTACCACATTAGGACAATCCTTAAAGTTAAGGGACTAAATATGGATTTTACCCTAAAAAGAATAAACTTTAAACGTGACACTTTTACCCGCTGCAATGAGTGGACTCGAAACCTAGTCAATATATATAGAGCGGTGGGCAATAGACCTCACTAATTTTGGAAAACATCCATAACAAGGGAATAAATTTTGAGGAAATTTACACTTTGATCCCATTGAATTTTTTTGGTTTGACCTCATTAACTCCAACGTCCAATCCAACAACAAATGAGATAGTACGTGATCATAAATATAAATGACATTAGTATTAGAAAGATTAACAACACATATTATTAACAATAAATTGTCTTATTTTTTTAATTTTATCATTTTGAAAGGAAAACTCAAAATCACTTATTTATAAATGATTGGAAAATTACAAAAACTCCATCTGAGGTATACCCGAACCTATACTTGTGTCTTATTTATTCAAATACCTAAACTCATCTCCTAAAAATTTAACTTTATTAATCACCATTATGACAAAAAAAAGAAAAAACCTATTTTTGTCCTCATAGCTTATTTTCCTTAAAACTTTTGCGCCACCAACTTGTTCATCTAACAATCTTTGGATTCACTCAATTCATTGCCTTAGGGCCCGTTTGGCATCGACATTCTTTAACCCAAATGCTGAGCCTATCGTTGTTCGGCCCACATCGCTGGTTTGTTTCCTGTTCAGCGAACTCTTCGCGAGTGCCAATCTAAAGACGCCAAGATTGTCGGACAGCTAAACGCATGACACTTCTCCCCCCTAATGTTCCTTCAGCGAGGCAGCGTTAAGAGCCCAATTTCTCCAAAATACCCATGAAAATTTTCAGTAATCAAAGCGGGAGACTTTGAGATTTTTGTGCCAAGATGGGTTCTATAAAAGAGTAATAAATCTAGTGAGGGAAGCAAAAAATAGGGCAACTCAGTGAGGGAAAAATCAAGAGAGGGAAGCCGATGGAAGAATTGACAAGAGTATGTTGTTTTTCGGTGTAATTAATTGATTAATTTTTCTTTTGTTCTTCAGCAATTCATGATAGTAGCAATAATATCTAGAATTTCTTATCTCTGATTCTTTGTTTTGCTATTTGATAGCCAAAGGCTATCGCCTCTATCTGGCCGAACTCCTTGCCACAGTCGTGGCCAGAAGAAGCTGGCGCTACCCGAGAAAAGGTGTGATCAGACACCTCGGGAGATAGCCGAAGAGCTCCGAGCCCGGCACGCCAGGACACTACTCGCCCCCCCAGGGTCGTGAACTGATCGCCTTCGGAAAATTGTCACCTGACATAGCGAGCCGAACACGATATCCCCGAAGGCGGAACTCCCTGAAGCTGGGAAACCCCGAACTCAGGGCTTGTTTCCCGAAGAGGCTTTGTCCGTACCAAAGGACGACCTCACCCAGGGACCTCGGGAGTACGGCAGGGGTATTTATGGAAGCATTTAAGGAAGCCTCTGACACATCCAATCACAGACGCCACAATCCGCCTCAAAAGGCGCTCTGCCACGCTGACGCCATCAAAATCACATCATGGCCCGTCTCAGCACATGGCTCAAGGCAACCTGCTACCAACTATCTGTCCCCTACGCCCAGAAATTCAGGAACATCCGACCGAACACGTGTCGCGATCTGAACGGGCTAGGCACTCCTATAAATACCAGGAATTAATACTTGACACGAAGTTGGTGGGTTGGTTGGCTGGCGAAATACGGCTCCCATTACCAGGAAAAACTCCTCAGCCCTTTGTGCTATTTTCTCCGCCTTTCTCTCAGCCACCACTGACTTGGGCGTCGGAGGCTCCCCCCCGGAAAAACACTCCGGGGCCCTCCTAACCGTTTTGTTTCTGAGCTTTCAGGCACTCTCCTTTGGGCTGTCCAGTCCACCAGGCGTTCTTCCTCCCAGAAGTCCCTCCACCAGTCGCTATGACTATTAACGATGAGGCCCCTGGCCATCATTTGGCGCCGTCTGTGGGAACCCGCTCTGAGATCGCCGTCGTTGAGACTCGGCGTTCTAAGGACAAGGGATTCCCGAGGTCCCCGTCCGCGCCTGAGATACAACCGGCTGCTGAGCAAACACTCCCAGGGACTTCTGCGCCCGAGGAAGACCACCCTCTGGTACTCACCATGAGTTTTTTAAGGGACTTTCAGCGTTCGGTCGTGTCTGAAGTGACACAGCAGATCGGCCGAAGGTGGCCACAGCAAGCACAGGCCCAGAGACCCCCCTCAGTGACACGCCCTCGGGAGAAGAGCCCCAAGCCCACACCTCGCAGTTCGGGGAATGGAGACCCTCGCGAAGAATCATCCACAGAAGTTATGGCCCTCGGGAAACGTTCTGTGGGACAAACCAGGTCCAAGCAGCCGAGAGTCTCACAGCGAAGCAGTTCGTCACCTGAGGCGAGGTCCTTGTCCCCTCAGCGCCGAACTCGCCCCCCGGAGAGGCGCCGACGATCCCCATTCCCTGAAGAAGGCCCTAGCGCCACAGTGCTCATGGAGAAGATATTAGCACGGCTGGACAGAGTGGAAAAACAAGTGGCCAGAAAATCCGTTTGGGCTAGACCCTCGGGAAGATCCTGCGAAGATGACTCCCCTTTCACTCAGGCCATCGTTGAGGCAGCCATGCCAGGCGAGTTCAGAGTACCTCGGTTGGAAATTTATGATGGCCATACTGATCCGAAGGCCCACCTGACGAAGTACAGACGGAGCATGATAATACACGGTGCTGATGACGCTAACATGTGCAAGTGCTTCGAAGTCACCCTCACAGGGCCAGCCACGGCGTGGTACAATTCCTTGCCCCCAGAGACCATCACTGAGTTCCGGGAGTTATCCACAGCCTTCACCCAGCAGTTCATTGGGAGCAGACCTACCGCGAAGATGACTGTACAGATGTTCGACATAGAGCAGAGGAACGGAGAAACCATCCGAGACTATGTCGAAAGATTCAACAGAGAAGCTCTGAGCGTCCCAGACTTCTGGCCCGAAATCCGCATTCTCGCCATGACACGGGGCCTTCGGCGAGACTCACAGCTGTTCTATGAGTTCTCAAAGGACCCCCCGGAGACCCTCGGAGAATTTTACCATAGGGCGGAGCAACACATGACAGCCGAGGAACTGAGGATGGCTGGGCCGAAGTCTAGTCATCACGACGCCAAAAGGTCCAGTCAACAAGCTCGGCATCCCACCGAACAGGCAGGACGACCTCGGAGGATGCGGGGAAGGAAACCCCAAAGTTTCACACCATTGAGCACTACACGGACCAACATCATCATGGCACTGGAAAGGCAAGGGACGCAAATTCGTCGGCCAAGGGCCATGACCGCCGATAACAAAAAGAATGCCCAGAAGTTCTGCCAGTTTCATCGCGACCACGGCCATGACACCGAAGATTGCTTCCAGCTGAAGAAGTACATAGAGTCGCTGATAAAACAGGGCCAACTTCGGAAATACCTGAGGATGCAACCCCCGAAAGGCAGAAAAATGGAGGAAGAAAGGGCTGAAGATGAGGACTACGACTCCGACAGGCGGAGAAACCGAAGTCCAAAACGCCGCCCCCCACCTCCAGCAGGGATGATCTAAACCATCACCACGGGGCTCCCATCCTCGGAAAGAAAGCGGAAAGCCAGAGAAATTGCAGTCATGGAGTATCAAAAGTCCATCAAAGAAACTGGCTCGCAAAAATAGCTCCACCGTCGTCTTCCCCCCACAACGATCCGCTGCTGATCACGACAAAGATAGGGAACTGAGGCGTCAAAAGAGTGTTGCTTGATGATGGCTTAAAAGCTGACGTCCTATTTTCGCACCTGCTGCCAAGCTTGGGCATCTCCAGCAGCAAACTAAAGCCTATCACCTCGCCCACTTTCGGGGTTGATCCATCCGAACTCCCAGACCTCGGATAGAGCGATCCCCCGTTGACGATGAAAGGGATTTCGGTAAGCGGAGCAGCTGAATTGTACGCCTCCACAATGGCAAGATTCATCGTCATGGACGTCCCGTCCTCGTACAACGCCATCCTTGGAAGACTGACAATGGGGAACCTGCATATTCGCCCTGATGTGAAGTACTTGACTGTCACATTCGGCACCAAGGATGGAGACGCAGAGGTCTTCCTAGACCAAGCCGAGGTAAGAAAGGTGTTTGTAAAAGCACGAAAAACTCCGGCGAGCAACCTCGCGCAAACGATGGAGGCAAAGGTGCTAGAAAAAGGCAAAGAAGAAAATCTCGCCAAAAGCAGAAACGGAAGCAGTAGATCTTGTCCCAGGACAATCTACCCGAATAGGGAAGAGCTTGGCCGAAGGTGACAAGGAAAAACTTGTATCCTTTCTGCTGGAAAATAAAGATCTGTTTGCCTACTCGCCGAAAGATATGCCAGGGGTAAACCCTGGCATAATACAGCATAGCCTCAAAGTAAGCCCGGAAGCAAAACCTGTCCGGCAAAAGAAACAGAGCATCTCAGCCCACCAAAGCAACTTTGTCAAAACCGAAGTCCAGCGTCTCCTAGTTGCTGAATTTGTCAGGGAGGTCAAGTACCCCGAATGGTTAAGCAACGTGGTCATTGCCAGAAAAGAAGGTAGCAGCAAACTCCGGATGTGCATCGATTTCAGAAACTTGAACGATGCTTGCCCAAAAGACTCATACCCTCTGCCGCCAATAGATCAACTGGTAGATTCAACTGCTGAGTATGGGCTCCTAAGTTTCCTAGACGCCCTCAGTGGCCACCATCAGATAAGGATGAACCCCGAAGATGAAGAGAAGACTGCCTTCATCACCGAGGGAGGAACATATTACTATATCAGGATGCCCTTCAGGCTCAAAAATGCAGGAGCCACCTATCAGAGGTTGATGAACAAGGTCTTCAAAGACCAAATGGGGATAGTCAAGAGCAAGCTGCCTGGCTACCACGTTGCAGATTTAGAGGAAACCTTCCAAAAGCTCAGAGCCTTCGGGATCCGCCTTAATCCTGAGAAGTGCATCTTCGGGGTGACCTCGGGAAAATTCCTTGGGTACATGGTATCCGAAAGAGGCATCGATGCTAACCCCGAGAAGATTGAGGCTCTGCTTGAGTTCCGAACTCCTGCCACAGTCTAAGACGCGCAGAGACTCACCGGAAGAATAACCTCTCTGAGCAGGTTTATTTCCAGGTATGGAGATAGGTGTCGACGCTTCTTCAAAGTCCTCACAAAGGCAAGAAAGATGGAAGGCGATCTCGAAAGAAATGATCATCCTTGGGATAAAGATTGCCAAAAGGCCTGGGAAGAACTCAAAGTCTGTGGCCAGCATACCATGCCTTGGTACTCTACAACAACCTCGGGAGGGAGAGCCCCTCGTACTCTACCTCGCCGTTACAGAAAAAGCTGTGAGCTCGGTCCTCGTGAAAGAAGAAGGGCCAAAGCAATGGCCGGTCTACTATGTCAGCAAGTCCCTGCATGGCGCCGAAATCAGGTACCCTTTGCTTCAAAAAGCTACATATGCCTTGGTGCTTGCAGGGAGAAGGCTGCGACCATACTTTCAGGCTCACCCCATCATCGTCCGAAGTAGTCTGCCGCTACGGGATGTCATGAAGAGGGATGATCATTCGGGAAGGCTCTCCAAGTGGTGCATAGAGCTGGGCGAACACGAAATCACGTATGAGCCTCGGAAGGCCGTAAAAGCTCAAGCACTGGCATATTTTATCGCCGAAATACCCATCACTGAGGAGAGCCATTCAGATCCAAAAGAGGGTGAGCCAGAATGGACCTTGCACGTAGATGGAGCCTCAGGATCCGAACACCAGGGAGCTGGAGTAATTATCAGAGGCCCCGAAGGCCTAGAAGTAATGAAGGCCATCAAGTTCAGTTTCAACGCCACCAACAACATGGCCGAGTATGAGGCCCTGATAGCAGGATTACGCCTGGCCAGAAAAATTGGCGTGAGAAACTTGAAAGCCCATAGTGATTCCCAGCTGGTGGTCCGGCAAATGGCAGGGTACTATGGCGCGAAAGACCCGACCTTGGCGAAATACCATGAGTTGGTAACAAAGCTCATTCGGGAGTTTGACGCCGTACGAATCGAAAATGTACCTCGGCGGAATAACACTGAGGCAGATTGCTTGGCGAAGTCAAAAAAATATATACCGAGGTGCTAGACCATCCGAGCATCTCAGTGCTAAGCATGACGACCTCGGGAGCAGGGTGGAAAGACCCAATCAAAAGATACCTCGCAGAGAATTTGCTCCCCGAAGACCCCGGCGATGATGCAGGACTGCGAAGACGCTCCGGAAGATTCTTCCTGATTGGCGAAGAGTTATACCGACAGGGATATGCGAATCCGCTGCAAAAATGTGTGGATGATGAGGATACTGAAATGGTCCTTGAGGAAGTTCACGAAGGCATGTATGGTTCACACATTGGAACCGATGCCCTTGCAGCAGTGATACTCCGCCAAAGGCTACTCCTGGCCTACCCTGGGAAAGGACGTAAGGCAGTTCGACCGAAAGTGCGGTAGTTGCCAGAGACACGCAAAAATCCAGAGGGCACCCTCAGAAATAGTAACCTCGGCAGACTATCCTTGGCCCTTTGAAGTCTGGAGCATAGACCTTATTGGGCCACTCTTCACAGCACTCGGAGGCGTGAAATCCTGCGTGGAAGCAGTGGACTATTTCTCAAAATGGGTAGAGGCAGAACCACTAGCAACTATCTCGGCAAAAGAAGTGCAGAAGTTCGTATGGAAGAACATCGTATGCAGATTTGGCATACCGAGGGTACTAGTAGCTGATAATGGATCCTAGTTCATAGACAAAGGATTCCAAGAATTCACCAGCGACCTCGGAATGAAGATGCACTTCGCCCAGTAGCTCACCCCCAAAGCAACGGGCAGGTGGAAGTATCGAATAGGACCATAAAAGATGGCCTGAAATAGAGACTGGGGGAAGCCAAGAGGAATTGGCCAGGAGAACTCCAAAGTATATTATGGAGCTACCAAACGACGCCCCGAAGAGCCACAGGGGAAACTCCTTTCTCACTCATCTCCGAAACGGAGGCCATTATCCCAATAGAGATAGTTCGACCTTCGGTACAAGTGCAAGTATTTGATAAAGGTGGTAACGACCTCGGCCTAAGAACCAATCTCGATCTGGTGGCCGAACACAGAGAAATAGTCGAGCTGAGAAGAAAAGCTTACCAGCAAAGAGTGGCCGTGGCTATAAACTTACGGGCCAGGCCAAAAGAAATCAAGAAGGGAGACCTCGTTCTCCGAAAGGCCGACTTCGCACCCCGAAGGCCATCCCATGGCGTACTTCGCGCAAACTTGGAAGGACCCTATCTGGCCCTCGCCGAAACAACGAAAAGGCGTGTACAAGCTTGGCGACGTCGAAGGCATAGAATTGAAGAGCAATTGGCACTCGGGCGCCTTGAAAAAATTCTACGCTTAAGGTTGAGCGGAGGAGGTATGTTGAACAAAAAAATGTTCTAAATATATAGTAGTATCTTGAGAAAATTTCTTAAGTGCAGAAATGAACAATATTCCGTGAAAGATGCTCGCCATGATAAAGCGTAGATATGGCTTTCCAAAGTCCCTTGAGCCGCCACGCTCGGGAAAGATGGAAAACAAAAATCTCGCAGAAGTACTCGCCGTAGCCAGCGCTGAGATAATTTCCCGAGCTCCCTTGAGCGAACGTGCTCGGGAAAATGGGAAGTGAAAAATCTCGCGGAAGGTTTTCCGAAGTCCCTTGAGCAAACATGCTCGGGACAACTGGAAAAACAAAAATTTTTGACTGAAGGTTTGCCGAAGTCCCTTGAGCAATCATGTTCGGGAAAAATTGGAAATGCAAAAGCCTGCAAAAAGACTTAGTCAAATTTTCTCAGACTTTCCAGAATGTCTCTCGAGTAAAACGTACTCAGGACAAAGGAAGGTAAAAAAGTTTCTTTGATCGCAGGTTTTCCGAAGTCTCTTGAGCGAACGTGTTCGGGACAATGGAAATAAAGAAACTTGAAGAAACACTTAGCCAAAAAATCTCCGTTAAGAGCAAAGCTGCCTTACAATAAAGAAGTGCCCGAAGAAGGAGTACAAAAAAGAAGGGAAGGAAAAGGGGCCCTAAAGAAGCCTAAGGGTTCGCGGCGTCCTGAGAGCCACTCGTTTGTCCACCCTTTTCCGCCACCTTCCGCGCTGGAATTGGAGGAAGCTTCAGATGTTCGATCTTGGACCATTTCCACCGAGGTCCCCCAGGAATGTTTAGACCCTCTAGAAAAGAGAGGTCCAGACCTGGGAACCTCTGGAGAACCTGGTGCCGAGCGAGGCAGAAGCCGTCCTGAAACGCGACCTTGTTCATTTGATCAGACTTGTTCTTCTTAAGCTCAAGGTCGTCAAGCTCGTCCTTCAGATCCCCGACCTCCTCTTCCAGCACCTTTATCCGCTCCTCCCCCTTCGGCTCCTTCTTCAAAGACTGGACCTCGGCTTGAAGGGTTTTCTTCTCAGACAAGAGTGTGACTATGATATTCTCTCTTTTTTTGCCTTGTCTTGGAGAAGGTCTTGGTTTGCAGCGCGCAGCCCCGCCACATGATTGCGGAGGTCGGCAATCTTCAGGGAGGAGTCCGCCATCAAAACTTCCTTCTCCTTTCGGAACTCCTCCCGAAGGGTGGCAGCTTCCTCCTTCGCAGCATCTGCCAGCTGCTGGTTCTTGGCGGTCAATTCCGAGCACGTCGCTTTCGCCTTTTCTAGGGCCTCTGAGGCCGAAGCTCGGAATGCCGTCTGCCTGGCTACCCGAACTCGGAGAAAGCCGGCGTACCCCAGCAGCTGCAAAGGAGATAAAACGCAAGGTCAGTAAGAGCCAAACACTTAGGAAAAAATTGAAAGGGAAGAGTTGTGAAGGATATACCTGAGCAGCATGCTCGGTGATCTTTGCGGCAAGAGTGTTATCCCCCGGGTGGGCCGCCGCTATAGCCTTGAAGGAGGCCTCGGTGAGCACCCCCTTCGAAATCTGCTTCACCATTTCAGGACAGTCCTCGGAGTACAAGTTCATGTCCTCCGTGAATGTCCAGAAAGGCTCCTTTGGTATCTTCCCTTGCGGGACTTTGGCGTCGCGACGGGCCCTCGCCTCCGCGTGTTCGGCCCTCCAGTTCGGGGTAAGTAGCTCCCCTGCAGGGCGGAAAAGAGAAACAGGTCAGAGACAAAGGCAAATTCCAGAAAAAACAAAGGAAGCACACTTTGTCTGGAAACAAACCTGGCGGGACCTCGGCAACATCGTCCTCGGAGTCCTCGGCCTCCTCGACCGAAATGCCCTTACCCTTCTACTTACGCCGCTCCTCGGCAGAAGGTACTTCTACCACTACATCAAGGAGGGCAGGCGACGCAGAAGGACTTTGAGGAGGGACGTCGGGTGGAGGGACCTCGGAAGCAGCAGCCTCAGGACGCCGGAACCTCGGCTGTCCCAGGCTCCTCGGCAGTCTCCTCGGGAATTTCTTCTAGAGGAACCTGAGCAGCTCTCTTTGCCCGTTTCCTCGAAGGACCCGCGCCAGTAGACTTCCGCCTTCGGGAAGCCGCCTTCTTCGTTTGATCGTCCTTCTCCACTTGGCCGGAGAAGAGGGACTTGTAATAGGCGGCAGTATCGTCGCCCATCTCTGAAAAAGGAGAGAAACATCAGCGTAAGTCCGAGGAAAAAACAGCAAAGGAGTAGAAAATAACTCACTTTCGGCAAGCGTTTCGAAAGAAATCTCCTCCTTAAGAAGCTTGACCAACCAGGAATCTTTCCCGGCAATGGCAGGAGCTGGCATCCCGAGGTCAGTCTTGTGCTCCTTTACCACCTTTAGTTCCCGAAGGACCTCTTCGGTCATCAACTTCCAGTTGATAGGAAAAGGGTAAAGGGCGCGCGGAGAGACCTCGAGATCCCAGCCAGAAACAGCCCGAATGCGGGTGTCGAAATCCGCGAACACGGGAGCCAACTCTGGGGTCAGCAGCATCCTCGGATCACCAACGTCCGCATCCAGTGTTCCCTGAGCCCATTTGGTCAGAACGTACGACCAGGCCTCGTCCATCTTCAGGAAGAAGAACTTCTGTTGCCACCCCCGCCAGTTGCCACCCCCGCCAGCTATCCTTAGTGGCGAAGGTGAACATGAATTTCTTGCTCCCGGACCCCCGAGGTAGCATGAAATAGAAGCCACCCTTCGGGACCACAGAGAGCTTGTAGTACTGCATAAAGATTATGAAATGGGGTTCTATCCCGAAGACGCCACACATGCAGAGGTAGGCGTTAAAATAGCAGAACGAGTTCGGGGGAAGCTGGTTCACAGCAATGCCATGAAATTGGCAGAACTCGCACACCATCTTCGGGGGAGGATACCGAAGACCGGCCTTCAGCTGGGCTCGGAAAACGGTAACCTCCTTACTATGGTTTGAAAAAGCATAATGGCTAGAACGAGGCAGCCTAGTAATGGCGTAAGAGGGAAGAAAGAATTTTTTCTTCCACCTCTCTAACTTTGCAGGGGTGGTGCAACAAGGATGGGCTAAAAGAGGCTGCCAGCTCTCAGGAATGGGCATTTTCGACATGAAAATGAGTTTGAAAACGGAAGAAAACAGTTTCCAGAGAAAAACTCAGAAGAACACAGGGATCAAAACGCGCTGGAAAACAAAAACCCACCAAAAGATTTGCCAAAATCTGAGGACGCCGTCGTGAAAGTTGGCTGGAAAAAAGCTCTGATTAAGGAAGCTCCGCCACAGAAAGCAAGAAAAATGCAAGAACAGGGGCAAAGCAGAGAAAAGAGCAGAAAAGAGAAAAGCAAAAGGGAACTTATGATGAAATGGGCTATTTATAAGCCAGAGGTGGGTAACCGAAACGTCGTCATAAGTACCCTTTGGAGGCGAACCGACGCCGTAACTGCTCTCTGCACTTGAAAAGGCGCGCCCTCTGTAACCGACGCGACTCTCCTCCAATGGCAAAGCGCCACGTGTCAACTGCTGCGCAAAAATAGGGGACACGTCCTCCAAACGTCCCTTGAAAGCTGGGACACGTCTTCTGACATCCCTGGAAAACTGGGACGCGCTGACACGCTCAGACAAAGAGCAGGCCACCTCGAGGACACCAAGACAGGCTTGGCCGAACAGACCTGCAGAAACGGGCAAAACGTCGGCTCCGCCTCGAGGACACCAAAGAACAGGCCAAGACCGAAGAGCCCGTGATCTTCGGGCAAAAGGCACATCCTCGGAACAGGTTATGCTTCCAAAGAGACTCCCACAGAGCAACCTCGGAAAGAGATGCAAAACCGAAGTCTTCCTTCGGCTTTCCAAAGGGGGGCATGTGATAGCCAAAGGCTATCGCCTCTATCTGGCCGAACTCCCTGCCACAAGAATGGCCAGAAGAAGCTGGCGCTACCCGAGAAAAGGTGTGATCATACACCTCGGGAGATAGCCGAAGAGCTCCGAGCCCGGCACGCCAGGAAACTACTCGCCCCCCCCCAGGGTTGTGAACAGATCGCCTTCGGAAAAGAGGCACCAGACATAGCGAGCCGAACATGATATCCCCGAAGGCGGAACTCCCTGAAGCTGGGAACCCCCGAACTGAGGGCTTGTTTCCCGAAGAGGCTCTGTCCGTACCAAAGGACGACCTCACCCAGGGACCTCGGGAGTACGGCAGGAGTATTTATGGAAGCATTTAAGGAAGCCTCTGACACATCCATTCACAGACGCCACAAGCCGCCTCAAAAGGCGCTCTGACACGCTAACGCCATCAAAATCACATCATGGCCCGTCTCAGCACATGGCTCAAGGCAACCTGCTACCAACTATCTGTCCCCTACGCCCAGAAATTCAGGAACATCCGACCGAACACGTGTCGCGATCTGAACGGGCTAGGCACTCCTATAAATACCAGGACTTAATACCAGACAGGAGGTTGGTTGGCTGGCAAAATACGGCTCCCATTACCAGGCAAAACTCCTCAGCTCTTTGTGCTATTTTCTCCGCCTTTCTCTCAGCCACCACTGACTTGGGCGTCGGAGGCTCCCCCCCCGGAAAAACACTCCGAGGGCCTCCTAACCGTTTTGTTTCTGAGCTTTCAGGCACTCTCCTTTGGGCTGTCCAGTCCACCAAGCGTTCTTCCTCCCAGAAGTCCCTCCACCAGTCACTATGACTATTAACGATGAGGCCCCTGGCCATCACTATTGTTGGGTATTTGATTCTTTGTTTTCCTGCTATTGGTGCGTTGGTTCCTCACTCCTTGAAAGTGGGGGTTATCTTTATAAGCTTGTTTAGTCCATTGGCTAGTAAGCTTTAGCCCTTTATGCGCTTTTTTTCTTCAGATGATGCTACTGCTATTGTTGTTCAATTTGGGATTTTGCTCTTTGAATTTTTGCTACTTTTTGAAGCCAAACACAATAGACTTTGGAATGGGTGGGGAGTCTCGGCCTCGGGGCCGAGGGGGTTGGCGTGGTGGACTGGTGGGTGATGGGGAAGTTGCGTGAGAATGGGAAGGGGGAATGAGCTTGCTTGGGCTTTGGCTACTCTTCTTAATTCTACTTTTGTCTTATTGATTCCTTGGCCAATTCTTTTGCATGCTCTTTTGCTCTTCTATCTATCTAATGGAGTAGTATATATATATATATGTATGTATAGGACCGAGCTTGGTAAGATCACGTACTATAGGTCTTACTAAGTGCTCATTAGTTGATTGATAAGAGTAGTGGTTGGCTAGCTAGTTTTTTTTTGTTAATTAGAAGAGTGCAATAAACCCATAAAAGTGAACCTATACGGTTTATAGAGTGTAATATAATGCCCCCTGTACAGATTGGCCCTTCACTCTTTTGTTAGCTGCTGTTGTTGAAACAGTGCACTATATTTATGGAGGAGAATAGCTTTGAGAATCACAGGCCTTTGCAGATTATCCAAATTACCCTACAAATTATTGTTATTTGAGCTAGCTAGAAATGTCTTAAGCAACTCTTCTGGTTTTGCAGTTTGGTTAACAGTAGAATATCACTGGAAAAAATGCTAATGCAAAATTCTACAAATAGATTTGAGGCTTTTCCTGAGGAAAAGTTACTATATTCTGAGTTCTTTTAAAGTGAATGCATTACATCTATCTATCTATCTACATTATGCATACACGCATTATAGTTCTAGATACGTAAATATACAGCTAAAGTTTCTACTCCTTCTTATTGCCTACTTTGTTTATTCCATCTGTTTGTAGTGTTTTTCACTTTTATGGGTTAATTTCACTCCTTTGATTTATTCTCAATAATATACCATTCAGAAAAATGCTTAGCTTGACCTTGTTTTTTAAGTGTATATTCTAGGAACAAGCATAATTTGTATTGTTTGTCTTATTTGATGGAAATTGGTTTGCTTATCTTTTGCTATTTGATGTTAAATGGAAAATTGCACTTTTGAATCTAGTAACAATAAAAACCAGTATGCTGAGACCAAAGGTAAAGTATAATGGGCTAAAACTCAAATGATTATATTTTGTGACATATACAAAAAACAGCTTGGTGATGGTCATAGATAAGGTGGTAGTTTAAAGAAATTTTCATGGAAGACAATAGCGAATAAGTTCAAAAATGAGACTAGTATAAGTTACACTAGTAACCATATGAAGAATAAATAGGATGGACTCAAGAAGGATTGGAAGAATTGGAGGACATTTAAGAGGCTTGCAACAGGATTGGGATGAAACTCACAAAAAGGCACAATCGACGCATCAGATGATTGGTGGGACAAAAGTATAAAGGTTTGATTCTATAAAAAAAAGTTGATACCTGTTTATATATGTATTATTATCATTTATATTTTTATGATTCTATTGTCTTGTTGTTGCATAGGCTAACCTAGAGATAGCTAAGTTCAGAACCAAAGGCATAGATCCAGAGTTGGAAGAGAAGTATGATGAGCTATTTTTTGGTGCAGTTGCTAAAGGAGATGATATGTGGGCTCCATCAGGTGGTTATTATCCAGAAAGGTTTTTTTTATGGTTTTGCCACCCAAAAAACATTGCCTTCTAAATTACTTGATGGTAGTGATAATTGTAAAAATGAGGATGTTGAAGTCGTCAATTCATGTGTTGCCTCGGAAGCTGAGAAAAAGAGAAAAAATCTCATCTGCAACACTACAAAAAAAGCAAGTTTATAAGCCAAAAGGAGGAGCTTTTATGCTTTCCACAAAAATAGATGATATCAAAGAAGACATTGAGAGCCACAAGGATGCTATAATGGCTAGAGTTAATAAATTGTCTCCTACTATCACTGATGCAGTTAAGGTTCTAACCTCTATGGAGGCTGATGTGCCACAATTTATTTCACTTTATCGATTTGCTACAAAGCTGCTGTTGAATAAAGAGAAACGTGAATGTTTATGGCATTAAAGAGCTATTCTGCAAGGTTGTAGTACTTGAAAGTCAAAGAAGTTGAGGTAGAAACAAATAAAACACACAACTTTAGTAGTTTGTTTGGAAGTAATTAGTTAAATTTTCTTTTCACTAAATGGGTGTTAGTTTTATAGTTCTAACTTGTTCATTATTAGATGGTTTGGTAGTCTTATTGGATGGTTTTTAGTTTAAAAGTTCCTTATTTAGTTGCAATATTATGCAAGTTCATTTTCATAAACTAAATGTACAAAGTGACAATTTTATTTTTTTTCAATGAAATATCTACTTTCTTAGCCATCATGTAGTGTTCTTTAATTTATTAAGGTGCTTATGTTGAAGCTCAAAATTAGATTGACAATAAAGTTACCTTTGACTTATGTAATTTATGTCTGATATGTGCAGAGATTATTTACATCTAATGAACATAGTGATTCAGTGAAGTGAATGATTATGAGCAAGAATTACTAGGAATACTAGTAAACGACATGCGTAATATTAATTTAGCAGGTCGGCTCTTTGCTTGACCTCTTGCATGTTTTTGAACAAGTTTATATAACATTTTAAGATCCTTATTATATTATGAAAGCAAAATCTGAAGTATCAAGGTTTTGAAATATCTTATTCAGACTTTTTTTCTTTTTTAAGTAGCTTCCTTGTTCCGTATTGTATACATCTCTAACTTACTAAGAAAATATTGTAATCAGGGAATTTAGGCTTGACTGACTGTTATAGCCTACCCCAGCTATGGTTTCACATGCACACTTCACAGTTGTCCTTTTAATGGAAATGTAATTTGCAAGCTTCTTGTCTGTTGTTGTCGATTAGACATTTCCAGCTACTGTTTAAATCTCTTTTCAGCTTCTGCCTAAATAAGTGGTTTGATCGATTCTATTTAGAGATGCCTTATTTTTTTAGGTGCCCGGGGGAAGAGGGAAGGGTCTAGAAGTGCATTTTAAATACCAAATAAGCTTGTTGATTGGCTTCTCATTCTCGCATTTTATCTTTAGTTTGATGTTCTATTAAGTTTTTTTCTGTTGACCTTCTCCCCATGTTTAGTCCGATTTTCTATTGTGTAACTTTATATAAAACATATTCATAATTTATTATAAAAATTATGTTCTTGGCAGGTATTTGTTTCAATGGGATTGATGATTATTATCGAAAGTATGTTCTTAAAAGACCATGCATGGACTCTGCACAAAATGATGAATTATGGGTTAAAGAATTGCTACAATGACATGATAGAAGATTTTATGATCAATTTAGAATGACTAAAACACTTTTCTGAGTTTGCTTTCCACTTTGGAAAATAATTATGGATTAAGTGGCTCTATTAACATGTCCACAATCGAGGCACTTGCGACTTTTATAAATATATTAGGACATGGTGACTCTAATCGAGAAACACAAGAGCGCTTTCAAAGGTTAGGGGAAACAATCAGCAGGTACTTTACTATAGTATTAGAGAGTGTCATCCGTATGGCATCTGATGTCATTAAGCCTTGTAATCCCAGTTTTACTCAGACACTAGAGCAAATAAGAAAGGATCGTAGGTAGATGCCTTATTTTAAGGTAATTAAGCTTTGTGAAAATTTTAGGGTTGATAATACTTTAATCTCACTTAAATCCTTATCCATTTTATTAAACACTTTTTTCTTTTACCTTTTATTTCGATACTGTAGGACTGCATTATTGCCATTGATGGCACACATATCCTAGCATCCATCCCGTCACCAATCAAATTCTATATATTAGACGGAAAGGTGTGCCAACACAAAATGTCATGGCAGCATGCGATTTTAATTTGTGTTTCACTTTTGTCCTTACTGGTTAGGAAGGATCGGCTCATGATGTGAATGCATTTAAAAGGGCTCTCTATCAAGAGCAATGGAACTTTTCTCATCCCCTTGCTAGTAACTATTAGATGATTTATTATAAGTGTGGGATGTGTTATTGCTCTTAATCTATAATACAACTAAAAATGATAAGATTATGTAGGCAAGTATTACCTGGTGAATGCAATGTATCCTCAAATTTCAGGTTACTTAGAGAGGAGAAAGATATCATCTATCTGATTTTTGTCAAGGAAGACCAACATCAGGAAAAGAAGAGATATTTAACAAAATGCATTCTTTCTTACGAAGTGTTATTGAAAGAGCATTTGGAGTATGGAAAATGAAATGGGATATCCTAAAACATATGCCTAATTATCCTTTTGCGAAGCAAGTCATGATTGTAATAACAACTATGACTTTACATAATTATATTCGAAGGCATGCAGGTACTGCTGATTCAAATTTTCATGAGGCTGTGAGTGAGAATGAAGAGTTTGAAGAAGATAGTGATGAAGATGATAGTTGTGAAGTGAGAGATGAAATATCAATGAATTAGAGATGTCTCAATTAAGAGAAAAAATTGCTAATTGTTTAATATCAATGCACTAAATTAAGGGCTTTTATTTTTAGGATTAGATGAATTGCATTTCAATTTTGAAGTTTTTAAGTTTTTTTTATTGCAAAGACACATTGTTAGACTTATTCATATATTTGATTTGTCGCTTCAAATTGCTGCTTTACATGCTATACTACCAAACAATAAAATTTTATGTTACATAGGTGGAATTCATATAGAAACATGGTGATGGTATGTTGCTAGCTGAAGGGGGAGCAAATGTTCCTAACACGAGAGGCAAAAAAATTTGCAGTAGTTGGAGAAAAACACAAACACACACACACACACACACACACACATATATATATTGTTAATAGAGAAATATGTTGCAATTTAAACTTGGGTGTTATATATAAATTTACTATATGATAGCTTTTTTAAAAAGTTAGTCTACCAAACACTAGAAGCTTTAAATGCTAATCACTAACTCTAATATTAGCAGCTAATCACTAAAGCTAAATGCTGACGTTATTCCCAGACAGGACCTTAATCTACCCAACTGCTGCTGAAATTGGAGGAGAGCACACAGACCAATTTCTGGAAACCTAAAAAAATTTTCAAAAAAATAGCGAAAAATTTCAGTTTGCTTCACACTGGATTCACTTTCTTGGCCTTCGATAGAGACAAAAGAACTCAAACTATCGGCCTTCATGCTAGAAAAGACCGATCTCGGACGCCACCTCGATCTCGCTTGCGGAATCTCCGACGTCCGAAAGAATAATGGGTCGCCGGCTGAGAGACGATTCGCTTCTTCTCCCCTGCTTGCTCTATCATTTCACTCTGCCCACTTGGGTTTCAATCGGATTCTTTCCCCATATCGCTGAACCAGCACCTAAAGGAAAAGAGAGGGCGGAGGAGGCGTCAGGAGGCAAATCAGAGATACTGTGATTCAGGGCGTTGAGGAACAAGGCTCCGATCTATCCCCAACATCGAAGAGGCTGCCGATGAAGTGAACTCTGCCGACAAAGACGAACCAAGCACGTGAAGGAGAGGAAAGGACAGAGGAGATTTGGCACGAATTGTAGACCATGACGTTTGCAAGAACTTGGTCTGGGAAAAGGGCCCTAGAAGTCGAGCATGTTTTCTGTCTCGATGATTCATCCCATTAGTTCAGGTGCTCTCTCACAATCAGGCTTCCCAGGCACGATCGAAATCTGCGGCAAACTTAAAGAGGAGGGAAACTAGGGCTATGGTTTCAGATGGCTTGGGCTGCTTGCAAATTCGACCTACGCCGCTTCGTGCTTGGGGTAGGATTGAAGAGTTTGATGGGTCAGAAAGCAGTGGCCGTCGTGGCTATCGGGGACGGATCGATGGCGGCTAGGCGTATGGCCCCAGCAGGAATAGTCGGATGGGATTTGAGAGTGGCGACCATAGAGATAGTAGAGAGAGAAGCGTTTAATTTGGTTGATAAAATAGAATTGTAAAGTTTAATATTGTAAGCTTACAACACTGTAAATATTTAGCTTCATTTTTTGTTTCCATTTGGAGGTTCAACGCAAAATTAAAAAATCATAGACCTTAAAGTTTAAATGTATTTGTAAGAAATTAATGGTCTATTAGGTCCCATAGCTGGGTATCACTTATTCATGCGTACTTCATCAATCTCAAATTATTTGTACCATATTATATTTTGAAAGGTCTCAAATTTTTGTAACATTTTCATATTTATGTTAAATATTATTGTTCTAATTATCATTTCAATATTTATTTTATTTACATACAAAAAGTTAATGACAAGAGTAAAAACAACACATAATTTTTTTTAAATAATTTTTGCATCAAACTTAAATATTTCATTCATTTTGGGATGGAGGGATTCTTTTATTAAATTTTATCCTATGTTTAATATTTTAGTGAGCTCCTCAAGCTTTCATACATTAAAGATCATAAAAAGTGGTTGATACTTAACAACATTGTTCGTTGTTCATTTTGTAATCTTTTCCCCCTTTTATTTGATTTGAACATGAGCTTGATTGAAGTGAAATTCCCAAAAAACTCGAATCCGAATAACCCAAACACGAGTTTGAAATAGCCTGAACCTGAATTGACTTAAATCTGAAATGATATAATGACTAAACCAAACAAGACCTAATTTTAATAACCTAAATCAACATAAAATAAATGATCGGTTGAGATTTAAAAAATTGTGACTTATCTAAATTGATTCTTTATCTAAATTGTACATTGATTATGACCATACAATCTAATAAACTTAAAAGATAATTTACAAATATTTTTTATAGAATTTTTATGAAATTTGAAGAATAAATTTGCAAAATAAGTTGTTTTAATTCATTTATAGGCTTTTTAGGATTTAATAGTTTAGAGGTCTTAATAATTTTTTGTGCTCTCAAATTTGGCAAACTCACAATAAGGATCAACTTAATTTGGGAATCTTAGTGATTACAATATCAAACTTTCTAGAATTTGCGTATTTTATTAAATTAGTTATATATTAATATATCTTCATAATTTTATATTATTTTTATATCTAATTAAATCAATTTTCTAAATATTTTTTTCCCTCCTACCCTTATTAACATTCCCACCTCATATTACTGACATTCTCACCCTATTTTGCTTGCAATGGAAAATATAATAGACAAAAATAATGAATAAATCACTAACACTTTTGTGCTGGCCCGATTCACCCACTAATTTTTTTTGCCAAATAAACCATTGATATTTTTGAGTCAGTTCAAATCAGCCACTTTTGTAACTTTTATTGTTAATTCTAACAAAATGTTAACATAAAATACCAAGTTTAGTCCCTACTGTAGCAACGTGATTTTTAGGAGTCACCACCACCAATCAGTTTACCTAGGTCGATTGGATTCCTATTATGGTCTGCGAGAGATTCTAAGATCGTGAGTCAGTTACGCTAAAATAACCTTATTAAAGTGCCCGGAAATGGGTACCATGGGGTTCGGTTTTTATCTTTTCCTAACTATTTATTTCTTGACCAAATCTTTAATTTAGAGTGATTTTTATGAATTTTATTTAATTTTAATTTTTTTATTCCAAACCAGGAATCTTATCAGACCAACCGAATATGAAACAAATAATCTATCTCGAGATTTTATCAAACCACCAAGAACGGATATTTTGAAAAATAAATGTCAAGTACTAAAAGAAAAGAAAGTTGTCTTCATTAGATTTCTTGCTAATATCTGGATAATGAGGAAAATAAAAAAAAAATCTGAGCAATTAAATAACTAATTATTATTTTAAGACACATTATGAGATCCTAATTAGAGAAAAACAAAAAAAAAATTACATGATCCTAAAGTTAGTTAATAAATAAAATAATAAAATAAAAAAAACTGAAGTAATTTAAGAAAACAAAACAAACAAAACATACTAGGTCATATTTTATGTGAATTTAATGACTAAATTTAATGGGTGACCAAAACAAACAAACAAACAAAAAAGAAACAAAATAATAAAAAACTTAAACTTGCTGTCAATGGTCAATATGCAAAAAAAAAGAAATTTAGTGACTTGGGAGAATGAAATAAAAATAAGTAGGGGCTAAACAGGGGTTTTACCGAAAAGTTGACTGGGTCAGAACCGGCGGGTCGGGTCTCGCGGGTCTGAAACGGGTCGCGATGGTTTTCTTCAATTCTTCACTTTTCGCCGACGACGGAGGAGTGGCGGAGCTTGGAGGACGAGTCCGTGGATGACGACGGCGGAAGCAGGGGAGCGTCTGGGCACAGACGGCGTTCGGAGGGAGGGTCGCGACAGGGAGGACGAGCGGCGGCTGGGGACGAACTCTGATGGGAGGACGACGGCGACGGCAACGGGCTTGGGACGGCTGGCGGGCGACCGGATGGAAGCCGGCGGTACTGGCGACGACGAGGGTTAGCGGCGGCGGAGCTACAGGGAAGAGGTTAGAGGCGTCGAGGGAGGCGAAGCGTCGGGCGTCCAGGGAGGCAGGGGTGACGGCGACAGCGGGAGAAGTTCAGGGTTTTCTTGGACAGTAGGAGGAGAGACAGGGGCTGCAGAGTGCAGTTTCTCTTTTTTTTTTTAACCAAACTTAGGGTTTTGTATTTCTCTCCTTTTTTCTCGAAATCTGGACCCATATTTATACTAGTGAGGGTTTAAAACGTGATTAACACTGTTTTTAGAGTTTAAACTTCATCCAAATCAAATTTGAAGAAGTTTAGTCCAATTAGGATATAATATGGTAAAATTGCTAGTTTCAGTGCAATAAAACTCTCAATCTGCTGATCTGACCCAAAATTCTGTGCGAATTTCAATTTGACCCAAAACTTCCAGGAATGGTCAGATTAGCCCAAAACTTTGCAAAAACCCCAGATTTTTCCTGAAATTTCATAAAATCGCCTGATTTGGCTCAAACTCTCTAAAATTGACAGATTCGCCCCAAACTTTTGAATTTTGCTCAAAACTTTATAAAAATCCCCAGTTTCATCCCAAACTTTTCCTTTTTACCCACATTGACCCTACAGAACTTTTAGGACTCCAAATTAGTACCTAAACTAAATTAACTCCTATTTTTACCCTAGATGACCACTTAAAATTCCTAAAGATTTGTAGACTAAAATAACAATATAACCTAAATGTTACTAGACTAACTAATTATGCAAAACCCAAAAAATGACAAAAATGACCCAAATTCCTAACAAATGACCAAATAGTCCCTAAAAATGAAAATTCTCCCTCAACTAATTTTTCTAACATAAAACTTAAGCAAAAGTCAATGCCCGGACAAAATTGGGTGTCAACATCTACATTTTATACTTCTGCTTCTAACACCTTTGAAGTTTATTAATCTAACATTTGAACCACCTTCTTGAAGCCAACATTGATTTTTGGACTACATTTGTGGGTAGTAATTGAGATCCTCATGAACCTACTGATAGTAGCGATGATGTTCCTCCTTTTACTCTACCTTATATTACACCATAATCTTGAGTTAAGTACTAATATGAACAAGATATCATTTGGGAGTGATAGTGTGGGGTAGGAGGCATCCCGTTTTGGGCAATGGAGATGATACACTTTGAAGAAATTAGAAGCGGCAATGAATAAACTGTGTTTGAAAAATATAATTGTGGAAGATGGTTATGAAATTTTATAAATGATAAATCTAGCCTATTTGAATTATTTTAAACCAAATGGAGCTGTTTTGTTAATTTTAAAAAAATAATGATGGAGTTTTGTAATATTTCAAGAGCCAAGTGAGTAAATTGGCCTATTTGATAATGTTAATGGTTTATTTGGTTATTTTGAATAATATTAGTGGTTTATTTGGCCGAAGAAAAACATTAGTGGCCAATTCAAACCGGGTCCAAAACGTTAGTGGTTTATTCTTTATGTTTTCCAATATGATATTAGGCTTTAATTAGTTGTTCTTGATTTTAAATTTAATTATTGGAGACAAATATTTTATATGATTTTTTTGTTTGTCCCCATTGTATTCTAATTAGAAGCAAATGTAACACTTATTTCCAATTATTTGCTTCTAATTCTAAATACAGTTATTGAAGTCAAATATTTTATTTGACTTTTTTTATTTGTATCCAATGTATACTTATTAACTCTAAAATCTTAAACCCTAACTCTAACCTTAACCATAAATACTCAATCTTAACCCTAAACTTAAGCTCTAATCTTAACTTTAGCCCTATCCCTATCCTTGACCCTTACTTTTACCATAAACCCTAAATTTAAACTCTAAACACTACACCAAAACTCAAAACTCTAATAACCCTAAACCCTAAAGACCCAAACACCCTAATCTTAACCATAAAATCCCTAATCCTAACTATAGACATTGTACCTAAGTCTAAACTCTAAACCTGAAACTTAAAGCCTAACTTTACCTTGCTCTAGTCCTAACTCTAACCCTAACCTTTACCATAAACCTAAATTTAATCTTTAAATCTTGAACATAAACCCTAAACCCTAACCTTAGCCCTAACCTTAACAATAAACTATCAATCTCAACACTAAACCTCTAAACCCTAACCTTAAAACCCTAAACTCTAAACCTTTACATTCAATCTTAACCCTTAACTTAAACATTAACTTTCCTTTTTTAGTACCTTTAACATTTAGTAAGTACCATATTTGGAGGCTTCCATATTTAGTAACTTCTATTCTTTTGGGACTTACATATTTAGTAAGTCTCATATTTGGGAACTTTTGTATTTAGTAAGTCTCATATTAGGGTTATTAAAAAAAAAAAATAACTTCCACATGAAGTTTAATAATCTTGATAGTGTAGGTAATCATTATTTGAATAAAACTAAAAAAATTGATTACATTTAGATAAAATGAGTTGATTGTTTTTCTAGTTCAGTCTATTTGGACCAAAACCAAATTTCATATTCGATTATTAGATTAATTATTAGATCATATACTTGAAACTAAATAAATCGAATAGGCGAAATAGTATAAGTATTTGACTGTTATCCATATTGATCATACATATGTAAAGTTATTTCCTACTAACTATGGACATATATGTTGTTGATTTTTTTTTTTAATTTTGGGTACGAGATGTAAAATTTTGAGTATTTATCTAACTTTTTCAGTTACTATGTGCCTAGATCTTAGAGGAACCAAATAAATCAAAATATAATTCAGACAATATGGATCATTTTGAGATGTAATTTGAACAATTTGGATACATTTTACGAAAATTGGAAAATCGATCGAATCATTGTGTACAACTAGGTTTCAAATAAAACCAAATGAATGCTCACTTCTGTTTGATAGACAATTGTCAAAATTATAGCGTTGGTCTCTAAATATTTAAGTATAGCACAATAAAGTATCTAAATTTTAAAAAATTTCATTTTAGCCACCCATAATAATTACAATATTGGTCCCTAAATTTTTCAAATTTTTACACTTTCACCCAAATTTTTTAAAATTTTGTAGTTTGGCCATTAAGTGAACTAGAGTTGCATTATCATAGAAAAAGTTGGAAATTATAGCAAATTCATTGGAATAGGAGTGTAGCAAAATAATCATAGTGCGTGTGTCTGGGTGATAGCTGGGTGAGGGTCTAGATTTAGGAAAACAATCAAGTATTATAAAGTAGCAAAAATGTTAAGTAACCTAAATATCTACTAAAACATAATTAGGAAATTTTTATTAAATTTTTTAATTAAACATACTAAGAAAAGGAAAATTAACCTAAGTTAAATCAAACTAAAAATCAAATTGCTTAGTTCAAATTTTAACAAAAAATTGAATACACAATTGAATCTATTCAGTTATTTCAACTTATATACCAGTAATTTAAGTAAACCTAACAAGTCAACTTGAATCTGGTCCGAAACCTGAATAGCCCAATCTGAAGTTACCCGAAACTGAAATTGACCTAACTTGTATTGGGCCTGAATTGAAAATAAACTTAACCTAATTCAACCCGAAATCAACTTGCACCTAAATAACTCACGTGAACCTAGCCTAGACCTAAATTCATACTGTACGAGTAAATTTCGTGTGTAAAAATTACACTTTAAAATTAATTGAGCACAAATTACAAGATTGAAAATTTAAAACAGGGATTTTGGGGGATCAATTCTCTAGCGTGATTCTCACATACATGATCATCCGATTAACACTTTGAGCTTCTAGTGGAGATGCGAACGGTTTCTTCATTAACACAGACTCCAGAGTTTGTCTTGCACGAACATGAACCAAGGTTCCCACCACTTTTTTTGGTTTGAGATTTTCTTGTCATGCTCTTTGGACTTAAGAGCTTTAGGCAATGTCCACCGCTTCCTTACCACTTTCCTTAAAGTTAGATTTGATACAGCACAGAAATGAATCTTCCATGTTCCCCGCTGCTTCCATTGGATCTGAACTTGAACTTGATGCAGCTTCGTCCCGCATTCTTTGCGTTTCTTACTGTGTTCTTCAAATCTGGCATTGAAACTGGGATTTGATCTTTCTTGGGCTTGATTTCTCATCTCATTGGGCATTTGTGCTTAATCGACTTGAAGAGCTGGAGAGAGTTTCTTGTAGAGAAATTTTCCTTCTCCTTGATTTTGCTTCTCCAATTTTTTCTTCCCTCTTTTTGGCCTTGGAGGGCTATTTATAAGTGTAGAAAATATGTGGTTTAGTTTAAGAAAACCAGATATGATAATTATCATGTATTTATCTTAAGAGAAAATAAATATGATAATTATCTCTCTTTAATTATCCAATTTATTTAATTTAAAAGGATAATTAATAGAACATTTTAGAATATTCTAAAATATTTGGGCTAAATGATGGGTATCTATAAGCTTTAGTCATTTTGGACTTTGAGGCCTAATTTGCCAAAATGGACTTTGGTTAATATAGCATAATGTGTCTTCATTCGGGGTCTCTACTTGCATGCTTTTGGGCTCCCAAAAATTGAGTTTCTTGAACTTGTGGTTTCCAAAAATTGATGAATTTTTTAATTTTAGACATTAATTTAGAAATGGGCTAGACAATTTAAATTAGGTTTAATATATATTTAACTTAATTAAATTTTGGTGTCTACAAATGCTCTCTCAAGATTATTTATTTATACTTTTTTTTTGTAATAAATAAAATAATCTTAGTTTTTTTTTTTATGAGAAAATTTGTTGTATCCTTCAAGATGTGAGAAGAATTTTACCATGGGACATGTGCCTGGTTGCACCAACTTTGGTCTTATCCATAAAGTATATTTCCAATTTAGGTAGGAAATAATATTTGATTTAAGCTGTTTACTCATCCCAACATCAAATAAACTTGACTTGAAGTAGGAGTTGAATTTAACTTGAATTTTTAACAAATGATAGAACTTTAACTTCATTAGAATTTAATCTCCAAGATCAATTAAATTTTGCAAACCCAATTGAACCAAACCAGCAGAGATTATAAATTCAAGCTTCATTTGTTGTGATTCTTCAACCTGTCAAGTACGCTTCATTTTTTTCCTCTTTTTTTCTCTTTTTGGTATTTTCTTTCTTGGTGGCTACTGGCTTCATTACCCGATTCTTTTTTCTTCTGCTCTCTGTTTTTTTAGGTGCAATCAGACAAGCTGATGCTTCTTACTTTTCAAGCTAAAGCGTGTCCACTCTCTTTCACCAAGGTTTTGATTTTCTCCCATGTCTTTTTGTTCAGCTTTGTTTTCTTTTGATTTCCATGCTCATGGAAGCTTTGTTGCTTTGCACATGTCTTGTTTATGTACCTTTCTCATGCATAATTTGACTTATTTTATGCCTACATACATGGTGCCACTAACCATGATCGGTCAAGCTACTTTTGTTTGCCCCATTTTTTTTTCCTGGAGTTCATCCTTTTTTTTTTCATTTTCTTTTACATGCAAAAATGCTGGAGCTGATTTTGTTTCTTCTAATTTTTTTTTCTTTTGCAGTTGAACACCTAGGTGTATTTCATGTTCCGTGCGAAGCATCATACGACACCAACAAAACTTCCAAGGTATAGCATACAATGGCCTTTCGTCAACCTTGACTTATTGAATGAGAGGAACGAAAACGTTAACTCATTTTTTTTAGGACTTCTTGGTTTGCATGAGTTCGTGGTTCCCGAGTGCTGTAGGGAATCAAGGGCTTAGGTATAGATCATCTCCAAACTTTAATTTTAGAATTTTTGATATTTTTGGATCCTGAGGGTATAGACGAATATTTTAGGTTTTAAGGCAAATCTTTTCAGCCTTATCTTTGTGCCTCTTTTTGGATCACGGACCGCCTAAGTCTTTTTGCTATGAAGTGATTGCCATTACTTTTGCTGCTACACCAAGTTTTTTTTTTCTGAGTAGGATATTTTGTTGTAAGATGGCTGCCTCAAAGGTGCGTTCAAAAGTTGTACCAGCTTCCAAGCTTCTAAAGATTGATTGGATTGCTATGGCTAAAGATGGCAAGTATTTGAAACTTCTCAAGGCCACCGTGAAGCCACGTTCTGGAGGCGATGCTGACCCACTTAAGCTTGTCATTCACTATCCTTCTGTTGGTTATTATGTCGTGGAGCACCTAGGCTGCGTCGAAGAATCAAGCATGCCGAGGCTTAGTGAGTATCTCTTGGAGAAGGATATGGTTCATGGAGATGTTGTCTTGCCAGATCATCGACCGTCCTTGTGCTTTCCCCTATCCCATATGAATGTTCATGATGTTCCAAGGCCGCGTGTTGCTAAGCTAATTTTCTGTCGTCAACTGAAGTGGGGCTCTTCCTTTGATTCAAGAGGTGAAATTCAATATTTGTATAGTTTCAGGGAATGGATTGTTGACACTTGTGGTTTGCTGCAGGTGAACGGGCTCAATGACTTAGTTTCTGCCATCGAAGCCATGCGTTTTGACTATCATCGTCCGAACGGGATGTATCGTGCTTTGGTTGAGACATGGTCTCCTAATAGGAATACTTTCATCAATTCAGAAGGTGAAATTGGCATGTCACTCTGGGAGTTGCGTGAGATCAGCAGTTTTTCCATGCAAGGAGAGTATTATGAAGTGGTTATGCCAAGCTACACGGATCTCATGGATCATATTGCAGATGGCTTGCCAAAAACTTGTATGTATCTCTCAAGGCTTTTTCAGAGATTGCTTCTAGCAAGAATAAAGACAGGCATTGTCATGCTGATTGGATTGATTTTTTGTTTAAAGTGAAAGATCCTATGCCCAATCCTCGTGGCTCTAAGCAATATAGGTGGCAACTTAAGTGAAGTATGATCGTAACGGCCGATGGCATTAAAAGTCCGCAAATCAAGAGACCATTTATGATAGCTTCCTAGAATTCTGATTTTTCATTTGATTTACCGGATTTCCCCAAGCTTGGGTGTCCTTCTCTAAAATTTTGTGATAAGCTCAAAATTGCTGCTTACTTGGCTTTATGGCTTTGACGTTACATTCTCCCTTTCAATGATGACTTACGGCCTGGAACTTTCAAAGCTACATTAAAGGTGGCATAATGAGTCATTTTTAGTTTGGTACCTTATATCCTAGCATGTATTTCTAAAGGGTTTTCCAAGATTGGGCAGCTTGAAGGAAAGTCTCGTGATCTCGGAAGGGTGAAAGTAGCATTTCTTGGTCATTTCCTTTATGCTTGGGCTGGTTTATATTTTCCATGAGGAGTTTATGGCACTATGAGCAGAGATTTTCCTCATCTTCTGATCTAGTAGATTTGTGAAACCTTAAATACTTATCAACACTGAGAAGATTCTGCTGCTGACTGTAGGTATTTGCTATGTGATGGACTTCCGTCTCATGATTTCTCATGGAATCCTATGCCGGCTACGGTGAATTCGGGGGAGTATGCTAATGATGGGAAAAGAGGACAAGATATAGTGGAGTTCATGATGAGCCTCTGTCCCAGGTACTTGACATATCGTTGGAACAATACCTTTATCTTAGAGTACTATAATCCTCATCGGCTTGCTGGGCAGCATCGTTTTCTTCAGAAGCTTCATGGTAACCCAAAGCTCACTACTCTCCCTTCTTGGCTTGACTCCTTATATAAAGCGTGGTTGTCTTTGACTCGGACTGGCATAGGTGCTAAGTTCGACGTCCTCAAGTTTTTTTTTTACCATTGGCTTATAAGTTGACCTAAGCTATACAAATTGGTGGAAAAATGCGGTACTCCCTACTTTGCAGAAAATTCCAGTTTATACATTATTGGAGAGCAAAAAACCGAGCTTCAAGTTATCTATTATCAAAGCTCCATTAACCTTAGTTAAGGAGCAAAACCTAGATCCAAAGAAGCATCCAATGATGGGAGTATCAGTGGCCCCTATAAGAAAAAGGATCAAGTTAAAACCTCGTCAGTAGCTTTTGCCAAAACTTAGTGTGCAAGCTTTGAACAACAAATGTTCTACTTCTTGTCGAAGCTTAGGGAATAGTCTTGGCATGTCCCCCCCCATAGTCTCTTAGTGAGGGTAAGTATCTTCCTTCTGTTTTAATTCACAATTTTTTTGTTCCTTTGCTTTAGTCTGTCTAATATTCTCCCAGTTATAGTATTCCCTGATATACTAGAATCATAACACCTTCTCTTTGAAGAGGACTTGGCACATGGGATTGACAAAATTGGAGCTCTAGATGGTTTTTCTGATCGTCCCATAGAAGATAATTCAAATGATAAAGATGAAGTGGAAGTTGTGTCGAGTGGCCAAGTCGTAGGTTTTCCGTGCAAGACACCTATCATTGATACAGTCTCGACGCCTTCTTATTTACAGGGAACTCACAAATTGTGCCAATAATTTCTCGTGCTTCTAGCATGCCAAGGGAGTCTTTTGCTTCAGTGGATCTCATTAAAGAGATTATTTACAATGGCATCATAGACTATTTGAAAAAGGAAGGTGATGCAGCTTTGCAAAATGGGTTTTCTTTACTACAAGATTGGTGGCATTGCAAGAAAGATGAAATTTTGAAGCTTCTCACCAAATGTTTCTTTGTAGATTGCTCCTTTTTATTTGAAAAGATATATTCTGGACTAAAATAAACTGAGGTGTACTTTTTACAACGGTAGGAAGCCAGGCAGTTGTTGGACTCAGAGGTGAATTAGAGGAAGTTTACTTCTATTGAGGTGGAATCTGGCATTTATACTTCACGAATGGCAATTTTTACTGATAAGATAGTTTCGCATGTTAACACCATTGAGAATGTTAATGGCCAGATAGATAAGCTTCAACAACAAGTGGCTGATTCATCAACTGCCATTGATATGTTCCGAGATGAGAGTAAAAAATCTCTTGAAGCATTCAGTTCCTTGGATCTAAGGAGCAAAGAAATCAAAGTTCACTTAGCTGCAGGGGGATCTAAGATTGAAGCAGTAAATCGGCGAAGGCAGGAACTTGAGAAAAAGCTTTTAGACATTTTTTCTAGGGGTTGGGCCACTATTTCCATTTAGCTTTATTTTCCCTTTCTTTTTTAAGATTAGGTAAGCTATAGTAGGATTCTGGAATATATTGAAGACATTTATTTTATTGTTGAATCTTATCGTTTTATTTATTTCCAACCTTCAAATAACATCCCAACGTTAATAATAAGGATGTACTTGAACTAAGTGACAATCAAAACATAGCTCAAAAGGAGAATTTTTATTTGATTTAGGCATTTATAGTTTATACTCATGCGGACCAGAAGTATTACATTTTTTTAAGGATTTTGTCCCACACAGTTTATACCCGTACGGGCTAGGAGTATTACATTTTTTTTTATTTTTTTTGTTTGTTTTGTCATACAGTTTAGCCTCTTGTGACAAGGAGTATGCCCTCAAGTCTTCATGCATAGAACTTGTTCAAGAACTTTCCATTGATGGGGCAGATTCTTAAACCATTTTTGTCCACTATCTTGTAAGCATCATTGGTGTAGACTTCGGTCACCATGTACGAGTCATCCCAATTTGACATAAACTTTCCATTGGTGCGCTTTGTCATGATGATTGACCTTCTAATGGCTAACATTAGGTCTCTAACTTGAAATGCCCTTGGGCGCACCTTCTTATTGAAAGCTTTTGCCATGCTAGCTTGATAGCACTTTAAGAGTTGTTGAGCTTCAAGTCTTTTCTCATCTAAAGCGTCAAACTCCTTCAGCCCTCATTGGTCAATCCTTCTTACAGAGCTATCCTCAAGGAAGGGATTTGTCATTCCAACGATAGGACCACTTTCATGCCATAGACCAAGGAATACGAAGTTGCTTGAGTAAAAGTCTGATGTGTTGTTCAATATGCTCAAATGGTTTTTCCAATTTTCTCATGCAAATCTCTCTTTGATCCTGAGACAATATTCTTCAAAAGGTTGCATAACATCTTATTGAAGGCTTCAGCTAATTTGTTTGCTACAGCGTTGTACATAGATGAGTTATGTTGGACAAATTTGAACTTGGCACAAAGTTTATACATTAATTTATTATAGAATGACTTTCAATTGTCGGTGATGATGTCGCGGGGAACTCCATATTGGTAAATGATATTTATTTTTATGAATTCTACTACATTCTCCTTCTTGACTTCCTTCAATGGGACAGTTTCCACCCATTTTGAGAAATAATCTTTGGCGGCCAAAATGAATGAGTATCTAGCGGATGACTTAGGAGTGATTGGCTCTACAAAGTAAAGCCCCTAAGCATCGAAAGGTGAAGAAGCCATTGTGGGATATAACAATTTCGGAGGTTGATGAATGGGGTTGGCATGGAACTGGTAGGCTTGACATCTCTTGGTGTAGCTAATGCAATCCTTCATTATAGTTGGCCAATAATACCCCATCCTTTTGATACGATGGTAAAGTTTTGGTCCAGATTGATGAGCTCCATAATGAGCTTCTTTTACAACTTGGTCAACTTCTTCATCACTTAGGCATCTGAGGATGACTCTTTTGATAAAGCGGCAATAGAGAACGTCCTTAAAGTGGATGAACCTTGGTGTTCTTCAGCGAATATCAGCTTGACAGCAAGGGTCTTCAGGTAGGTTACCATGTTCCAAGTAATTAATAAATGGTTGTTGCCAATCCTCCTTTAGTTCAATGAGGGAGATAGTATGACTGCACCCATATTTCTCGACTAACATTTATGGTACCACCCAACTCTTATGTACTTGGATCGAGGCTTTTTGCTTAGTTGAATTTACTTGAATGATTGCCAGGTTGGCTAAAGCATCAGCATGCCGATTGTGCCCCCCAAGCAACATGATGGATGCTTACTTGATCTAATCGCTCTAGTAAATACTTTGCATATTTGAATAAAATGAGTAGCTCAGGCTTTTGAACATCGTGATGCTTGATGACATCCTCATTGTATGACATGTTGGGCCTGAGAGAGAGACTTCCGGTGAGAATGTATCTGCAAGACTTTGAAGAACGTGGGTTAAGAGCTCCCCGGAGTGTATTTCCAGGGGCGGAGCCTCCAAAGCCCAAGTTAGTATATGGGAGAAAAGTTGGTAAAAGCCAAGAGTAAGAAAGAGAAAGTCTATGTCCTTTGCCTGGGAAACTCCCAAGTATTTGTAGGAAGATGGGGGGAGAAGGCCATTTTGCACAGCCTGTACAGATCAGGAAATGTGGTTAGCTAGATCTGGTTCGTACCCTCTGAGACAGGTATCTCCAGCTGACCATAAGCAGTTTTGGCCAAAGAGTAGGGGCGTATGCGAGGCTTTTATGTTAAAGATCCTTCAATTGTATTTATCATTTCTCTGTTAATACCTTTTCGGAAGTGTGAGACCCCTTCGGGCAGGGATTTCCCCTGAGGGCTATTGGAAAAGACCCTTCAAACGGGCAAACCATCCTCAAGAGACATCTTCCTCTGTCGAGGATAGTGAACCTATACTCCCAAGGTTGGTAGTGTGCACCTTCGAAGGTGGCAAAGAGTTTTTTTCTTGGAGTCAGCTATATGTATTACAGAGGGTGGTGGAGAGATTTCTTCCAAGGTTGGTGTTATGAATTTCCAAGGGTGGTGAACCTAACAAAGGGAGAAGGCTTCTATGGGCGATAGCATTTCGGCTATCACATGCCCCCTTCTGGAGTACCGAAGTTGTGTCTTCAGTACTAATAATCTGGGAGCATGTTAGTAAAATCCTGCCCTTGGGAAGCTAAAGTTGTCCCTGGTAAAAGAACTTCTCTTAACCAAGGTCATTCCTTTGGTGCAGCTAGCTCTTTGGCCAAAGACATTTCCTCTTGCTGATGTAGTATTTTTGGCATCATCTTTGTTAGGCTTACCTCCTAAGTGCTTGGCTTAGGCCAAGGAACAAAGAGGAATGATGTGAAGGACTATGGAAATTAGTACAGTGATGTATGTGCAAAGCTGGAAACTTTTGGGTCCTAATTGCACACAGAAACTTAACTATGGGAAAAATGACAGAAAACAAAGAAAGGGGACCAAATTGCACACTTAACTTGGTGGTGCAATTAAAACTACAAATTGTGAGATGATGATTTCGGCCATGCAAAACTATGCAAAGGTTAATGGTATTCTAGACCAATTTAAGGGAGACAACAATGATAACTAGTCATGTCATGTCTTCCATTAAGGTAGTAATCATCATTTCTTGAACTAGACTAACTAGTGTTCACACTAGTTTATTTGGCCTGTTTTGTTGGGAAAAATGGCACTTTAGAACTTGTGTTAACATGTGCATGGTATTATAGGCCATGAAGTAACTTAAGTGCCAAGTGAACACATGGTTTTAATGGTGCATGTGAGACCGTGAGCAAGTGTGGGCTTCATTGATCCATGCAATTAAATTGAGGCCAAGAGTAAGCATAATTGCCAACTTAAACACAAGTGTCAAGCAACCGGTTTTGGTCAAAGCCACTTAATCCATTCTTGTCTTCATTTCGGGTTTCCTTGTTTCTTTGGCTGAGAGTTGCTTGTCTTAGTGTTCTTGGCGTAGCTCTTGAGCTCCTTCAATCTTTGGTTTCGGTTCAAGGGCATTTGAAGCTCAATTGAAGGAGATAAGCTAGCAAGCTTGGTTTCGGCACTAGACCATTCCAATTCAAGCTTTATTCTTGAAGAGACGAAGAAGGGCCGAGCCAACCAAGCTAGGGTTTTGAGGTAATCTTGAAGTTTCCTTGATTACATGGTTTGAATTCCATGAACAAGGAGTTTAAGTGTTTAATTGATGTTATATTAGGCAAATTGAGTGAAGAACACTTTGGCTTAGAAGATTGGTATTCGGCCGAAAGCATGAATTGAGGAAACATGGTGTTCTTTTTTGATTTCATGGTAGTTAATCCATGAACAAGGTTAAGTGATGCCTAATTGATATTGTAGTAAGCTAATTTGAGGGAAGAACACTTGGGCTTGAAAGATTGTGTTTGGCCGAAAGCAATTGGAGGTAGGGTTCACTTAACACTTTGATTGCTTGGTGAATTACCATGATTCAAGTATTTAGAGTAGCTAAGTGATGGACAAGATTGCCATATGACCTTAGTTGCTTGATGGGCTATTGAGAATTTATTCGGTTATAGTGTTGATTAGCTAATTAACTATGGACATGTGCTAGAAATGCTAGTAAATGTGGCTTATTTGCTAGACATTTTGGAGCTCTAGTGGAAGTGAAGTGCTTGGTGAAGTTATGTGTGCAAAATGCACATAGGCACATGTTATGGAGATTTGGCCGAATAGGCATTGTAGTGTGTGTGTGGGTTATTATGTGCTTTGGTGAATTCTTTGTGCTTGCTAACCAAACAATAGTTATTGTTCCTTATATGTCTCGATTATTTAGCATGTATATGTATATGTTGGGTTTTCCTTGTCTTTGTGTTTGTTTTGCAGGTTATGTTGAGCTAATGGGAGGTTAAGCCTTGAGTGTATACTCGGCTTAACTAAATAAACTCTTAATTGAGTTGTATTGAAAGTGAGCTCTGCTGAGTTTTATACTCACTGCCCATCCTATTTGTTTTCCAGGGAAAGATATTCAGCTTGAATACTGTTTGCTTGCTTTGTGCTTGTGTTTTGTGCTAGCTTGCTTAATTGTCAAGGTATGTGCCAATGAGTGCTTGGCTATTGGTTTTGGTACATTACAAGTCTTATTTTACAAGTTGGCCGAGACTTATGTGCTAAGTTTGCAGGCTTGTAGTGTTGGGACCTGTCTAGGAAAGCAGTATGGATACATGGACACTGGCTCTGATCATAGTCTTCACCTTTATGACTATGAACATGGCTATTGGGTTGGTGTTGCAGTGTGTGTTACTGTATGGGATCCTTAAGGTACGTTTTGACCATTAGTGGTCTCGGGTTGTACTCTAACTTGGCATGGTAGACTTTTGGGTTCATGGCATGTGGCCATGTTGGATACTAGGTAGACTACCATTTTGGGTGTATATGTAAGTAGTCTCGGTTACCTAGCTTTGTGATGGTTTTGTTGGGCTTATGTTCCAAGTTCTGTGTATGATCTTATGGTTGGTTTTGGACATGTATATATGTTGAATGCTTTGGGCCAAGGTTTGGCATATCAATGTGAATAGTTATGGGCTTATGCTTGGTTATGTGAGTATGGAGTATTAAGACCATCTCTTAGATACTTGGCTTAGGCCAAGAATAAAAAGAAACACTAATTTAAAACATGAGGGACTTGATTGAAAGTAAGGACGAGGATGTAAATGAAACTATGGGAACTTGAACGGTGAAATGCACCAAGCAAATAAGTGCATGGACAAAGGTGGAATTAGAACAATTTTGGTTGACAAAACAAAATGGCCGGTCAACAATTTCGGCTTCTTCCAAATTAATTTCATCATGGGTTAATTACCATTTTGGGCCATATTAATGAAAGCTTGGCAATTGGAGCCATGAGTTAAGAATATAGCTGAAATAATCCTACATTTTAGTGATTAAAACGTGCACATGGAAACTTAAGGGAGGAAAGTGTCACATGTAGAGTAATTGAGGACTAAGGTTGACATTGAGTGAAAATGTACACGCTTCATTTAATGCTAATTAATGCGCCAGAAATCCATTTGCTCTCTTTGCTGCCTTTTGTTCGTGGGTAAACGTCTGCCATACGCTTATTAATGCGGCTGCCTTCGTTTTACTTGGATTTCGTTTTGTTGCTGGCCGAGAAAGAAGAGAAACAAAAAGAAAAAGAGAGAAGAGAAGAGAGTTTCGGTTCTTACGCATTAGACAAATTGGCCGGAAACTCAAAAAAATGAAGCAAAGGCTCAACGTTTCGGTTCGTGTGTGTATAGGTTGGTAGCCACGAAAACTAAGGGAATCAAAGCGTGTTTGAATGAAATTTGGAGTTCTTACTGTCCTATTGAAGAAGTTGAAGCTTGGAAGAGAAATCAAGCTTGGATTAAAGAGGTAAGGCTCATAATCACTTGTTTTTCTTGGTATTTTTCCATGAACAAGTGATTATGATAGCTAATTGAAGGCTTATTGTGATAGGCAATATATTTGAGCTTCGGCCTTAGTTACTCGAGCAACCGAGAGCTCAAGCTTTGATTGTGAGGTAGGGTTCTCACTTTTACTTATTTTCTTGGTACTTTTCCATGAACAAGTAATTATGGCAGCTAAGTGATGGTTATATACTACTATATGATCTTAGCTTGCTAGATGGGCATATTGAGGAGATAAAGTTATGTGTTAATTGGCTAGCTAGTCAAGGTAATGGCATGTGTTAGAATTCCTAGTGAGGGAGGCCAACTTGCTAGTGAATTTGGAGCTCTAGTGGAATGGGAGTAAAGTTGTGAAGGTGGAAGTGCAAAAAGTGCACATGGACACATGCTAGTGAATATGGCCGAATGTATCTTGTGGTGTGTGTGTGAGTTTTGTGTGCTTGGTTGTTTGTTTGTGCATGCTAACCCATATATTGATGGTTTATGATGATTATAAGTATTGGTATTTTTGTGTTTTCCATGTTTTCATGTCTTTCTTGCAGGACAAGTAAGCTTGTGGAGGTTAAGTCATTGGACTTAACTAAATAGACCTTATATGGTCGTTTGTGAATCCCTACTGAGTAATTGTTACTCACTGCCCATACATTTTTGTTTCAGGAAAGGATATACAGCTTGAGTAGTTTGCTTGAGTTGCTAGTTTGTGTGCTAGTTAGTACACTTCTTGCTCGAGGTATGTGCCAACTTAATCTTGGCTTGAATACGTGCATTACAAGTCTTATGGCTTAAGGCCGAAACTTATGTTCTAAGTTTGCAGGCTTCTGTAGTTGTGGGATCAGTCTAGGTGCAGGTTGGATGTGTGGACTTGGACCCTGGTTGTGGTATTTACTTTCATGGCCATGAACATGGTCATTTGGTTGGTTTTGCGGTGGGTGCTGCTGTATTGCACACTTAGGTTTCTTCTGAGAGAGTGGGGTACATGGCTTGTAAAACTTAACCTTGGCTATTTTGGACTTATAGCATCCTTGGTATGTTTCCAAGCTAGTGATGCTGGTACTTAGGCTGTTTTGTGTGTATATATATATATAGCCTTGCTTGTACATGTTTGTATGTACATATGATGGATGCTTATGTGGCAAGTTATGTTAAGTTTATGAGCTTATGGCTATGTTTCATGAAAAAATCTCTTGAGTTATTATGTTTGGCCGAATGTACATGTGCATGGAAACTTGATTTTCAAACTACAAAGATGTGGGCTTCTTGGTTGTCATTCATGAAAGTAGCACACTTGATGAGCACACATCCTAGACACTTAACAGATTAAGTGTATGCCTTGCTTGTATTGCAAGTTATTGATTTACAGCCTTGCCTTGTGTTGCAAGTTAGTGGTTGGGCCCTACTTAAGCTGCAGGTTATTGTTCTAAATAACTCATAAGCCTCCTGGGACACCTCCCAGCTCTCAGCTTAAGAAAATAAGACTTAAAACTACCTAACAAATAGCAGCCTAAACGATAAGAGGTACCTTAAGAGTAACTCTTGGGTAAAAATGGTGAGTGGCACTGAGAGTGCACAGGCTGGGGCCTGTGTGGGGTGTGACAGGCTTTGTTTGGTATCAGAGCTTAAGGTTAAGAAGCTTCTGATTTAGAGGAAAGTATAGCCTAGACTTGTTCCCACATAGGATTGTATAAGACTTGTATTATTGGATATATGTGAATAGCTGCATTTTAAGGTGTAGGATGAAAACAAGGGGCAGGGAAAGAAAATCCCTGAAGCAAATAGAGGATGGAACAGCCCATCCAAGAGATGGTATGCATACAGAGGTGCCTGAGATACAGGCAGGTGCTATTGAGCATGATGTGGCCGAAGAGCCAAATGCAGGATTTACATTACCTGTACCTGGACCACCTGGACCCAGCAGGGACGGGCCAGCCAGGATAGAAGCAATGATGGAGTCATTACAGTTGACTATGTTACAGATTGTAGAGGGAATGAGATTCTTGGCTAGAGGCCAACCTCCAATACATGAAAACCCAGAACAGATGGGAGCAGGAGAAAACTTTGAAGCAGAAGATAGAAGAAGAAGGAGAAGGCCTGGCAAAGAGCCAGTGAATCATGATCAGCATAGTAATAATGGAGGCAATCAGGAAGGAGAAGAAGGTGATGAGGAGAGAAGACATCCCAGGGCCAGAAGGGTGAGATCAGAGGTTAGACAAGAACCCAGGACAGAGGAAGAGGATGAGGAGAGCCCAGACATTGAAGAGCTGGATGCATATATTTACTCAAGGAGCACTGAGCATCCTACAGAAAGTACAACAAGAGGGAGAAATTACAGAGACAGAACTAGCAGTACAGAAGTAAGGGGAGAGTGGTCCAGAAGGGGTGGACCTAAGGAGGGCCAGCTAGAAGGGTTCCTGGCACTAAAACCTCCAGTATTCAAGGGCGGCTGTGACCCAGATGAGGCTGAGTTCTGGGTACACCAGGTTGAGAAAATTTTTGAAATGATGGAAGTCACATCTACTCAGAAAGTATTGCTAGCCACTTTCAGGCTAGAAGGAAATGCTGAACTCTGGTGGAGGGCAGTACAAAGAAACTACCAAGAAAGGAATCAAATGAGGCCCCCAGCTAGGAAAAGATCCATGAGGTGGGTAGACTTCCTTCAGGTTTTCCACCAGCAATATGTCAGTGAGGCCCAAAAGGATCTGAAGCAAGTGGATTTTGATCAGCTGGAACAAGGGGATCTCACTGTTCTGGAATATGAACAAAGATTCAGCAGTCTGATCAGATATGCCCCACAGTATGAGGGACAGGAAGAATTGAGAACCAAGAGGTTTTTAAGAGGCTTAAGGCCTGAGCTGAGACAGATTCTCAGAGCAGTAGGGACCAGGGACTACTACTCTGTGATGCAGAGTGCCATTGCACTGGAGCAGGAGTTCAAAGAACAAACCAGGAGTGGACCTGGTAGTGGGAGTGGTTCCCAGAAAGGGACACAGAAAAGACCCAGAGAAGAGGTAGAAGCCAGTGGAGGAAGAAAAGGAAGCAAGAAAGAGAAGGGGCCACAGCAGTATGGTCCACAATGCCACACTTGTGGGAAATTCCATGGCAATAAGCCATGCTTCAAAACTGCTGTTGGATGCCACAAGTGTGGGGCACCAGATCATTGGGTGAGAGATTGCCCAAAGAGAGGAGATGAGAGGAAATTGCTGGGAAGGTTTAATCCCAGAGGGCAAGGTGGGCAGTAGATACCCATGCCCCAATTGAGGACCAATCTGCCCAATCCAGGAGGGAGGCAGGCACAAAGGCCCCCTCAGGAGCAGAGAAGGCCTAATGCACCTCCAGGCAGGGTATTTCAGCTGGAGTCATCCAGAAAGGTGCAGAGAGCACCAGAGGCCGAGGATGCAGGGAGAGAGACTAGTCAGCAAAGGACTAGCAGGAGAGCCTTAAAAGGTACTATTTACCTTAATGGCTATTTAGTATCTGCATTGTTTGATACTGGAGCTTCATTGTCTGTGATTTCTAATAGCTTGGTTAAGGCCATGAATTTAGAAGTAAAATACACAACAAGCATGTACTTAGTTAAAACTGCTGGCAATGAAGTTTTATTCACATACCATATGGTTGAAAACTGTGAAATCCAGATAGACAAGCTGAAACTGAGAGCAGATCTCATAGTGCTAGACATATATGATTATGATGTGATTCTAGGCATGAATTGGCTAGGAGAGAATAAAGTGGTAATTGATTGTCATAACAGATAACTGATTATGCCTGGCTGTATGCCATATGACTTAGATAAGTCATTAGAGTTGGCTATGACTTACCAAATTAAGGTATTAAAACAAATGGCTATAGAAAATGACTATGAATGCCTGGAACTAAATAACTAGGAAGTGGCTAATGAACTTAGGGAGATACCTACTGTTTAGGATTTTCCAGGAGTCTTTCCTACAGACCTACCTGGATTACCACCCTTGAGAGAGGTGGAGTTTGAAATTAAGCTGGTACCAGGAGCAGCACCAGTGTTCACTACTCCATATAGGATGGCATTACCTGAGATGGTAGAACTCAGTAAACAGTTAGATGAGCTACTTGAGAAAGGGTTCATTAGACCCAGTGTGTCTCCTTGGGGAGTACCTGTGTTATTTGTGAAGAAAAAGGATGGAACCCTTAGACTCTGTATTGACTACAGAACACTAAATGCATTAACCATAAATAACAAATATCCTCTCATAAGAATAGAAGATCTATTTGATCAGTTGAAGGGAGCCAAAGTGTTCTCCAAAATAGATTTGAGATCTGGATATTTCCAGCTAAGAGCAAAGGAGGACATACCTAAGACTGCTTTCAAGACTAGGTATGGACACTTTGAATATACAGTAATGCCATTTGGGCTTACTAATGCACCTACATTCTTTATGGACCTAATGCAGAGGGTGTTCAGAGCACACCTAGACCACTTTGTGGTGGTGTTTATTGATGATATCTTGGTAGATTCCAAGGATGAGGCAACTCATAAAGAACACCTAAAAATAGTGCTTGGCTTGCTCCAAGAACATAAGCTTTATGGGAAGCTAAGTAAATGTAAATTCTGGACTCAAGAAATTAGGTTTTTGGGTCATATAATAAATGATCAAGGGTTGGCCGTGGATCCTGAAAAGGTAAGGTCAATCCTGGATTGGAAGCAGCCCCAAAATGTAAGGGAAGTCAGGAGTTTCTTAGGGTTGGCTGGCTATTATAGAAGGTTTGTACCAAAATTTTCTATTTTAGCAGCACCTATGACTTAGTTAACCAGGAAGAACCAAAAGTTTATCTGGGAAACAAAATGTGAAGAAAGCTTTCAAGAGCTAAAAAGGAGACTGACTACAGCTCCTATACTAGTCCTGCCAGACCTTGAAAAGGAATATGAAGTGTATACTGATGCATCTCATGTAGGACTAGGTTGTGTCTTAATGCAGGAAAAACAGGCCATTGCTTTTGGGTCCAGACAATTAAGACCCCATGAGAAGAAGTAGCCAGTACATGACCTGGAATTAGCAGCAGTGGTCTTTGCTCTTAAACAATGGAGACACTATCTTCTTGGTAACAGATTCCAGGTTTTTACAGACCACAAAAGTCTCAAATACCTTTTTACTCAAAAGGACTTGAATATGAGACAAAGAAGGTGGTTGGAGTATTTGAAGGACTTTGACTGTGTAATTGAATACACAGCTGGAAAGGCTAATATAGTGGTAGATGCTTTGAGCAGAAGCTACACAGAAGTGCTCAAAGGTGGTGAAACTGAGTATAAGGCCGAGAGCCTGAGCCTTACTTGCTTGGCAAGTCAATGGCTAGCTAAGGAAAGTGAGCAATTGAATGTGCTTACCATTACACCAGAATGGAAGGAGCTTATCAAACAAGCTCAAACTGGTGATGAGAATATGGAACTGATATCTGGACAGAAAAAATGAGAACTGTACCAAGGTTTTTCCTTTAAATAAGGGGTGCTATATTTCCAGAACAGGTTGTATGTGCCTGAAAAGGACAACCTAATGATTCAAATTTTGGAGGAAGCTCACTCTAGTAAGTTGAGCATGCATCCAGGGGCCACAAAGATGTATCACACTCTTAGAGTATATTTTTGGTGGCCATATATGAAGAAGGATATCAGCATACATGTGGATAGTTGTGAAGTGTGCCAACAAGTAAAGGTGGAACACCAGAAACCAGGTGGGAAGTTGCAAAGCTGGCCCACACCTGAGAGGAAATGGGGATCCATATCAATAGATTTTGTGGTAGGAATGCCACTAACAAGAAGGAAGCATGATGCCATATGGGTCATTGTGGATAGATTGACCAAAGCAGCTCACTTCCTTCCCATGAATCTTACTGATTCTTTGGATAAGCTGGCACAACTCTATATAAGAGAAATAGTAAGATTGCATGGTATACCTGATGACATAGTGTCAAATAGGGATCCTAGGTTTGTTTCTAGGTTCTGGAAATCCCTACATCAAGCATTGGGCACTAAGCTCAAATTTAGTTCTGCTTACCATCCACAGACTGATGGACAGATAGAAAGAACCATACAGACTCTGGAAGACATGTTGAGATGTTGTGTGATTGACCTCCAGGGTGAGTGGGATGTACATCTTCCACTAATAAAGTTTTCCTATAATAATGGCTATTATTCAGTGATAGGAATGGCTCCCTATGAGGCCTTGTATGGCAGAAGATGTATTACTCCTCACTGCTGGCATCAGCCAGAGGATAAATTAGAGTTGGGGCCAGACATTATTAAGGAAACTATAGAGATGATAAAACTGATCCAAGCTAGGATCAAAACTGCAAATGATAGGCAACAAGCCTACACTAACCTGAAAAGGAGAAGAAACCTGGAATTCCAGGAAGGAGACTGGGTGTGGCTTAAGGTTTCTCCTGTGAAAGGAGTAATCAGATTTGGAAAGAAAGGAAAACTAGCACCCAGATATGTTGGGCCAAATCAAATACTGGCCAAAGATGGAAATGTGGCTTACTAGCTGGATTTGCCACCAGAACTTGGTAACATACATAATGTATTTCATGTGAGCTTACTCAAGAACTATGTTCCAAGTTCTAAACAGATAGAGATACCTGCTAGTGTAACTGTGGCACCAAACCTTACTTATGAAGAAGTGCCAATTCAGTTCCTGGCAAGAGATACCAGGAAGTTAAGAAGCAGGTGGATTTCTATGATTAAAGTCCAGCGGAGTAACCGCACTTCTGAAGAGGCAACCTGGGAAGTAGAACAGGAGATTGCCACTAAGTACCCTCAATTGTACTCTAGATTAGTGAAGAATTTGGAGGACCAAATTCTTTAAGGAGGGAGGAATTGTTAGGACCATCCCTTAGTACTTGGCTTAGGCCAAGAATAAAGAGAAACACCAATTTAAAACATGAGGGACTTGATTGAAAGTAAGGATGAGGATGTAAATGAAACTATGGGAACTTGAAGGGTGAAATGCACCATGCAAATAAGAGCATGGACAAAGGTGGAATTAGACCAATTTTGGTTGACAACAACAAACTTGGCCGGTCAAGCAATTGAAACTTCTTCCAAATTAATTTGGTCATGGGTTAATTACAATTTTGGGCTATATTAATGAAATCTTGGCAATTGGAGCCATGAGTTAAGAATAGAGCCGAAATAATCCTACATTTTAGTGATTAAAATGTGCAAATGGAAACTTAAGGGAGGAAACCATGTCACCATGTAGAGTAAAGCTTGGCAGGACCAAGAATGACATTGAGCCAAAATGTTGAATAGGACTAAAGTGTACACTATGGATTTAATGCGCCCATGCAAATTAATTTGGGACTAAATCTTTAATGCCATTTTTTGGACGAGTGTACATAACGTTTGCCATATGCTCATTAATGCGCCAGGAGCATTAATTCGGCTTGCCTTCGTTTTTACTTGGCTTTCATTTGTTGCTGGCCGAAAACAAAAAGTGTCAAAGAAGGCTTTGCTTGCTTCTTGAGAGCCTTCTTCTGTGCGAATAGATAGCTGGCCGAGAAAGAAGAGAAACAAAAGAAAAGTGAAAAGAAGAGTTCTAAAGGGCTTTGTAGCTTGGTTCAAAACCAAGCTTGGAATCCGAGAATTTCGAAGGTAGGCCACCTTGAGGGAGCAAGTTGGAGAGCTTGCCGTTGTATTGAGGAAGTTGAAGCTTGGCCGAGAGAAATCAAGCTTGGATTTAGAGGTAATGCTTCATAAATCACTTGTTTTTCTTGGTAAATTTCCATGGACAAGTGATTATGAAAGTTAATTGAAGGCTTATTGTGTTAGGCAATATATATTTGAGTTTCGGCCATAGTTACTCGAGCAACCGAGAGCTCAAGCTTTGATTGTGAGGTAGGGTTTTCACATTTACTTGTTTTCTTGATACTTTTCCATGAACAAGTAATTATGGCAGCTAAGTGATGGTTATATATTGCTATATGATCTTAGCTAGCTAGATGGGCATATTGAGGAGATACAGTTATGTGTAAATTGGCTAGCTAGTCAAGGTAATGGCATGTGTTAAAATTCCTAGTGAGGGAGGCCAACTCGCTAGTGAATTTGGAGCTCTAGTGGAATGGGAGTAAAATTGTGAAGGTGGAAGTGCCAAAGTGCACATGGACACATGCTAATGGATATGGCCGAATATACCTTGTGGTGTGTGTGTGAGTTCTGTGTGCTTGGTTGTTTGTTTGTGCATGCTAACTCATATATGGATGGTTTATGATGATTATATGTTGTGGTATTTTTTTTTCCTGGTTTCCATGTTTTCATGTCTTTCTTGCAGGACTAGTAAGCTTGTGGAGGTTAAGTCATTGGACTTAACTAAATAGACCTTATATGGTCGTTTGTGAATCCCTACTGAGTAATTGTTACTCACTGCCCATACATTTTGTTTCAGGAAAGGATATACAGCTTGAGTAGTTTGCTTGAGTTACTAGTTTGTGTGCTAGCTAGTACACTTTTTGCTCGAGGTATGTGCCAACTAAATCTTGGCTTGAATACTTACATTACAAGTCTTATGGCTTAAGGCTGAAACTTATGTGCTAAGTTTGCAGGCTTTTGTAGTTGTGGGATCAGTCTAGGTACAGGGAGGATGTGTGGACTTGGACCCTAGTTATGGTTTGTATGTTTGGGTTGGTTTTGTGGAGTGTGCTGCTGTTTTGCACACTTAGGTACCTTTTGGGAGAGTAGGGTACTTGGCTTGTAAAACTTAACCTTGGCTATTTGGACATGTATCATCCTTGGTATGTTTCCAAGCTAGTGATGCTTGTACTTAGGCTATTTTGTGTGTATATGTAGCCTTGCTTGTACATGGTTTTGTATGTACATATGATGGATGCTTATGTGCCAAGATATGTTAAGTTATGAGTATGTGGGTGTGTTTCATGGAGATGCCTTTTGAGATATTGTGTTTAGCTGAGTATACATGTGCATGGAAATTTTGATTTTGAAAACTATGAAAATGTGGGCTTCTTGGTTGTCATACATGTAAGTAGCACACTTGATGAGCACACATCCTAGACACTTAACAGATTAAGTGTATGCCTTGCTTGTATTGCAAGATATTGATTTACAGCCTTGCCTTGTGTTGCAAGCTAGTGGTTGGGCCCTACTTAAGCTGCAGGTTAATGTTATAAACAACTCATAAGCCTCCTGGGACACCTCCCAGCTCTCAGCTTAAGAAAATAAGATTTAAACAATAAGAAGTTATTAACACTTGGTTTTAAGTGAAATCAATTGAATCTTGGGTAACTGGGTGAGTGGTACTGAGAGTGCACAGGCTGGGGCCTGTATGGGATGTGACATGGAGCATGAAATCTTGTGAACCTTCTTATGTACCTTTATTGGCCGAGAAGATCATGTGCATATCAATATGTGTTTTCCAAACTAAAGTAAATACTGTGGGCTTCTTGGTTGCCATTTAAGTAGCACACTTGGTTGCACACCATATATGCACTTAATTTTCACTAAGTGTTTCCTTGCTTGTCATGCAAGTAATCTATTAAGGCCTTGCTTGTTTTGCAAGTTAGTGGCATTGGGCCTTACTTCTGCTGCAGGTAAACCATGGAATTGTTTTAAAGCCTCCTGGGCCACCTCCCAGAGGTTTGGGAGTTAAAACTAGAACTTATGGGCTAGGGCCTGTGTGAGGTGTGACAATCTTGGACCTTTTGTATACATTTTTTTGAGCTTGAATCTTTGGTGGGGTCATTCCTTCAAGCCAATTTCTTACTTTTGGTGAAGTCATGGCTTCGGAATATAAGGAGTTGTTTTATACATTCAAGCTGAATTCTCAATCCTGTTGAGGTCACATCTTTGGCATGCAATAAGTCATTTTTGCTTTAGGGTTTTTATTCCCACCTTCTGCAAATGAATCGTCACATCTCTGACAGAGTAGTCACCTCATCTCGATTTATGTAACATAGACCTACTAGGTCATCAGGCAATTTGTCATCCTTCACGTCCGTTACATCGGTTACGTCTCTTTGCCTGTAGAGGGTCATAATGGTGCCGCTTTACCTGCCTGCTTTGGGCTATATAAAGCCATCTCCCTTAAGAGTTTTTTCACTCTTCTACTCTCATTCTTGCTTTCTAACTTTCTCACACTCTCCAATGTTTTCCTGCGACGGTGTTAACGGAGAAGCAATTTTCAGCAGCCTCTTGCGATGATCTTCATAGGTTAGTGTCTCTAAAGTTAGTTTTTTTTCTTTATAAGCATTTCCAAGATTAGGGTCTTAGATCCCTAAAAATTTCTTCTTCTCACATCGAGGTTCATTTGGTTCTTGAGAGTTGGATTCCTCTCAACTTTCATCTGAGCTGCGTCACTTTGAAAAAAGTGAAGAAGTGGTCAGCCAAATTTTTTCTTCCTTCTTACGTCATTACTAGACTCCCCAGCCCTACTATGCCGAGCTACCTTCCTCGTCATAATGAGGTTACCGTCTTTAGAGCACAGCTAAAAGCAGGTCTTCGGTATCCTCCAATGAAGATGGTTTGCGACTTTTGCCAATTTCATGTTATATCCGTTAACCGACTTCCCCCGAACTCCTACTCCTACTTTAATGCCTTTCTTTGCAAGTGTGGGGTCTTCAAAATAGAGCCCCACTTCATCTTTTTCATGCAATACTACAAACTTCACCCCATCCCGAAGTGTGGGTTCTACTTCTTGCTCCCTCAGGGATCTGGGAGCAAGAAATTCACTTTCACTTTTGGCACCAAAGATAGCTGGCGAGGATGGCAGAAGAAGTACTTTTTCATGAAAGTAGAAGAGAAGTGGAAGGACATGCCCGTAAAATGGGCTTCGGGAATGCTTGACATCGATGTGATGGATCTGTTGAAGCTGCTTACTCTCAAACTTGAATCTTAGTTTGAGGAATTTGATACCCGTATTCGGGCAGTGGCTAATTGGTCAGACCAAGCTTTTTTGCGTTCACTGTACCACTTCCCAATCAGATGGAACCTGATGACCAAAGAGGTACTTCGGGAACATAGGATTGTGAAGGAGCATATCACTGACAAAAAGATGCTAAAACCACCGGTGGATGGGAAGAAGTCCTGGCTAGTCATGCTTTCTCGGGGCGAACTCTCCTATTTAGTCCTTGTAGAGAGTAAGGTTCTTTCCAAATTGTGATTTGGGATTTCCTCGTACTTACATTGATATTTTTTTTTTTTTGCAAAGATGGGTGATAAGTCAGCAGCTTTCTACAAGAGCCTTTTCCTTAACCAAGCTGAGAAAGAGGAATAGAAAAAGAAGACCCCAAAGAGGAAAAAGAGATCGACTGGATATTCTTCGGCCCTGAAGACCAAAAAGATGAAGGAAGACTATCTTCCTCCTCATTTCGAAGGACAGATTGTTTGTCTAGACCACTCAGCCGAAGGTGATGATCCTCTGAAAGAGCCTACCATTTTATTCGTCTGGCTGAGCCCCGATGCTATCATGGATACCCTTGGGACTTCAATTGGGGAGGTTTTGGTCTAGGAAGCCAAAGAAAGGCAAAGAAGCAAGGGCAATGAGGTTCTTGCCAAGGTGCTTGATGTCAGTGATTTTGACGGAGATGATGCCGAACTCCTCCCAGGTTTGTTTCTTAGTCATTCGTCTATGAATTTTTATTTTTTCGACATTTTAAACTTTCTAGATGAATGGTTAAGGGATGATATAATAAAGGAACTTCAGCGTGATTTTGTAGAGGATTAAGCTCAGTCTGAGTGGATGATGGACCACCTTCGGAAGAAGGCTTTTTGGGACTCAAAGATTCTGAAGGATAAAGTGCCTACGGAACCATTTTAGACATTTACCAAAGACATGGACTTGTTTTTGGAAGATTGCTAGAAGATGGTCCTAAAAATGGCAAGGGGCATTATGAAAAATGCCGCATTTCAGACCTTGATGAAGGAGTGCCCGAACAATGAGGTCGTTGCTGCTCGGATCTCCAACCATGCAGCCCAGGTAAACCTAAGTTCCTTAGTAATTAGAAAAATTGTGGGTTTTATAAGTCACTTGTTACTCATATAGTTTTATTTCCTTGCAGCTGTTGGCCTAAGGGGGTTATCTTCGAGCCTGGGCGGCCAAGCAATCTTCTATCCGAAGTTGGTCGAAGAAGAATTTGGCCAAGGTGAAGGAGATGTTCGTGAGCTCGTGCATGAAGTACGGTGAGCTCAACAAGATTACCAAGGAAGACTTGGCCCACCTTCACCAAGAGGTGCTGGAAAGCCAGAGGAGGCTCCTTAATGAGTGCTCCTAAAAAATATCTGACCTCGGGGCAAAGGTGGTAGAGCTGAGCTCGGAGGGGGAGGCCCTTTGGATGCAAAGGGGTGATACTATAGTTGATTTCTCCAAGTCACTGGAGATCAACACTAAGCTTTTTACCGAAATCAATTAGCTGAAGAAGTAGAAAAAGAAGTGGAGCATCTCAAGGCCAAGAAGGCCAAGGCAGAAGAGGCAGCGAAGTCGTTCTTTCAAGATGGCTTCTGCCTCGCTTTCCATCAGATGCTCCTTCGGTATCCCAACCTTGACATTTCCTTTCTCAAAGCTTTTGATATTCCCAAAAGACCCTTCTCGCCATGGTTGAAGATAAAGTTCCTGAACCTGCCAGAGCTTCCCCTTTCGGCTGAGGATGCCGAAGATGACGATGAAGATCATGCTGAAGATGCTGACGCTGAAGAGCCCGTAGATGGGGAGAATAACCCTTAGGACTCCTCTTTGTTGTTGTTTTTTTTTGTTTGTACTTTGCACCTTCTAATGGAATTGCCTTCATTTGAAAATTTTGGCTAAGTCCACAATTAACACTATCTTCGGCTAATATTGCTTGACTTCGGAACTTTTTTGGTTTTGATTCACCAGCTTTGGGTAACTTATAACCTTCGATTCAGTAATGCTCAACACATTTGGATATGTACTACCTTCGGCGAAAATACTATCAAGGGTTCAAAGTGTTAGCCTCTTCTTTTTGGCAAGTTGAGTATTTTTCTAAGTGTTTTGGAATAGGATTCAAGCAACATTTTCGGGGAGCTTGCTATGTACAAAAACACTCAGATACTTTTGGGATCGACCAGATTCGGTCAAGCTTCTTCGGTCAAACTTTGTACAACATCACTCAGGTACTTTCGGGGTCAACCTCCTTTGGTAAAAAAGAAATCACCACATTCAGTTAACTTCTTTGGAGAGATTGCCAAACCCTAAGTGCAGAATTTTTTCAAGGAGTTTGAATGCCATGTGTTTTTCAACTCTTTTCCTTCTATATTTCCAAGTTTATAGACTCCTGACCGAACTTCTTGGAGGACCAAATATGGTCCTTCCCAATTTGCCCAAAGTACACCATGAAATGGTCTTCAAGGTTCTAGTTCAGCCTTTTGGAGAATGAGGTATCCTTTCTTGATCCTTTTAGGTTTGACATGCAAGTTTGCAACAATGGCTACCCTTTGTTTAAAAGTTTTCCTTCCGAGTTCAGCCATTTCTCTATATTCATCAATCATATTTAGTTTGGTTCTTAAACCGAGGTTATTTCATTCTTTTTCGAACACCTGTACTCTAATAGATGGTTGCATGACTTCGATGGGGATAATGGCCTTAGTGCTGAATACGAGTGAAGAAGGTGTTTCACCAGTAGCCCTTCTGGGTATTGTTTGGTAACTCTATACGACACTCGAGAGTTTTCCTGATCATTTTCCCTTGCTTTTTTTAACCTTTTCTTGATACCATATTTTATTGTCCTATTTACACCTCAAATTGTCCATTACTTTGAGGATGAGCAACTGGTGCGAAGTGTAATTTTATGCTGAGATTGCTGGCAAATTCCTGAAATCTTCTATCAATGAATTGGGAACCATTATTTGCTACTATCACCCTCGGCACACCGAATAGGCATATGATGTTTTTCTAGATAAACTTTTAGATGTCCTTTGCCAAAATTGTTGCCAGAGGCTCTGCCTCAATCTACTTTGTGAAATAATCTACTGCAACTACGCAGAACTTCATTCCTCTAGGAGCCATCAGGAGAGGACCAATGAGATCAATACCCCATACTGTGAAGGGGCAAGGATAGTTAGCCGACGTTATGGCTTTTGAGGGTACTCTTTGGATGGGTGCATGTCTTTGGCACCTATCACATTTTTTGACGAATTGCCTTGCGTCCTTTCTCAAAGTAGGCTAGAAATACCTTGCTGAAGTAGTACCCCAGTAAGGGCGTCAATCCTAAGGTGAGATCCACAGGCTCCTTCATGGACTTTTGCAAGAATTGCTTTGATGTCATTTTCACTGATACATCTTTGTAGTGGATTGGCATACCCTTGTCGGTATAATTCTTCCCCAATGATGAAGTACTTCATGGAGCATGTACACACCTTCGCTACTTCCTTTAGATCTTGGGGTAGGGAGGAACTAACTAGGTATTCATTTACGGGATTTTTCCACACCTTCTTTAGTGTGGTGAGCGCCATTATGGCTATGCTTGGGTTTTCAAGTACCTTGGTTGATTATTTTGAATTTGCCAGTATGTCAGCTTTGGCATTCTCTTTCTGAAGTACCTTCTCTATGCTCACCATGTCAAACTCTTGGATCAGTTTTGTAATGAGGCCATGGTATTTCTCCAAGTTGGGGTCCTTGGCACCGTACTCCCTCGTCATCTATCGGACAACCAACTGCGAGCCACTATAAGCCTTTAGATTCCTTACACCTACTTTTTTGGTGACCTAGAATCCGAATTTGATAGCTTTGGCCGCCTCCATCCCTTTGGGACCTCAGAGTATTATTTTGGCGCCTTGGTGTTTTGATCCTGAAGTGCCATCTACATACAAAGCCTATTCGGCTTCCTCATTTCCAAGGTTGTTTGGGGCATTCTCAGTTTTAGGCAATTCAGTGATAAAGTTTGCTAAAGTCTGATCTTTGATGGCCTTTCTTGCTTCATAAATGATGTCGTATTCACCGAGCTCGATACACCATTTTGACAGTCAGGCGAAATGATCCACCTTTTTCATAATATCTCAAAGAGGTAGGTTACTTCGGATCGTAATAGAATGTCCTTGGAAATAGGGCCGGAGCCTCCTACTTGCCATGACTAAGGCATAATGGACTTTTGCAATAGATAGTACCTGACTTCGGCACTATGCAAGGATTTGCTGACATAATATACCGGCCACTGTTTTCTTTCTCACTAAAACCAAACTTACTGCCTTTTTGGTGACTGCGAGGTAGAGGATGAGAGGCTCTTCTTCCCTTGGTTGTCGAAGTGTGGGCAGACGGGTTAAGTAGCTTTTAAGTTCATCCCAGGCCTTTTGGCAATCTTCATTCCAAAAAAGTTCCTCGGGGCCGAGGTTGCCTTCATTTTTTGCTACTTTGGTGAGCACTTTGAAGAATGGTTTACATTGATCTCCATATCTGGAGATGAATCTGCTAAGGGCCTTAATTTGCCCCGTCAGCCTTTGCACATCCTTGGTCGTTGTGGAAGTTCAGAATCCTAGCAAAGCAATAACCTTTTCTAAGTTGGCATTGATACCTCTTTCAGATACCATAAAGCCGAGGAATTTGCCAGCAGTGACCCCAAACACATGTTTTTTAGGGTTAAGACGGATTCCAAATTTCTAAAGTTGGTGGAATGTTTTCCCCAAGTCTATGATATGACTACTAGGTTGTTTACTCTTAACTATCATATCATTGACATTCACTTCCACTATCATATCATTGACATTCACTTCCACATTTCTCCTAATTTGGGAGCTGAATACCCTATTCATTAGCCTTTGGTATATGGGTCCTGCATTTTTTAAGCCGAAAGGCATTTTGACATAATAGTAGGTCCCAACTTCGGTAATGAAGGCGATTTTTTCCTCTTCTTAAGGATTTATCCGAATTTGATGATATCCACTAAAAGCATCGAGGAAGCTAAGTAAACCATATTCAGTAGTGGAGTCTGTCAATTGGTCTATTGGTGGCAGAAGATGCGAGTCTTTTGGGTAGGCATCGTTTATATTTCGAAAGTCGGTGTACATTCGGAGTTTATTGCTCCCTTCCTCTGTAGCTACAACAACGTTGCTGAGCCATTTGGGTACTTGACCTCCCTTAGTATGCCTACCTCCGTTAGTCATTGGACTTCAGTTTTAACAAAATTATTCTTGTGCACCAAGAGGCTACACTTTTTTTGTTGAGCAAGCTTTGCCTCCGGGCCTACTTTAAGGCTGTGCTGAATTATACCCGGGTCTACTCCAGGCATATCATTTGGAGAGTAAGCAAATAAATATTTGTTCATTAATAGAAAGGATACAAGCTTTTCCTTGTCACCTTCGGCTAGTTTCTTCACCACTCGGGTACTTCGGCTAGGGATAAGTTCTACATCCTTTGTTTCCATCTTTCGAAGATCGCTTCTTTCTCCTTCCATCTCATCTTCACCGGTCATGCTCTTCTCTCCCGAAGTCTGTGTGTCAACTTTTATCGGGCTCTGCCTTGCTTTCACAAAAAACTTTTCTTACTTCGGCTTGATCGATGAATATTTTTGCGTTACCTCCTTTGTGTTGAACGTGACTGCCAGGTATTTCACATCGGGACAAATATGAAGATTGCCTTATGTTTGCCTCCTGAGGATGGCATTATATGAAGAAGGGAGATCTATGACGATGAACCTTGTCATAGTGGAACAAAAAAGTTCTTCCTTCGTCTGGACCGAGGTTTCTTTTAGCATTAAGGGTAGATCAATCCACCCTAGTACTGGGAGTTTCGAGGGACCCACACCAAAGGTAGGCGACGTAACAGGTTTAAGATCACCTTTGGAAATACCCAAGTTCGGCAACAGGTAGGAGAATAGGACGTCAACATTCAATCCATCGTCAATGAGCATTCTCTTGACGTCCCAGCTTCCTATCCTTGCTATAATCAGAAGAGGGTCGTCATGTGAAAACTTCACTGTAGACCCGTCTTTTCGAACAAGCTTGTTCGTTGGGTTGTCGAATTCCATCATTAAAATTTCCTGAGCTTTCCTTTTCCTCTTCGCCAAGGGTATTCTAGTTGTGATTGTCTGGATTATTCCCGACGGAGGTGGTGGGTTTTTCCTGGGACTTTGGTTCTGACGTCGGTCAGAATCATAGTCCTCATCCTCTCTTTTCTTATCTTCTTCCCTTTTTTTCTCGGGTTTTGGACGATGGCATTCGCAAGTAGCGACGAAGTTGCCCTTGCTTGATCAAGGATTCAATATACTTTCTTAGTTAAAAGCAATCCTCGGTATCGTGCCCGTGGTCCCGATGAAATTGACATAATTTCTTCATATTCTTCTTGTTGTAATGCCCATAAAATCTTAAGTAATTAAGCCTCAGGCTATGAGGATTTAAGGCTTAAGAATTTTTCCTAAATTGGGAATTAAGCTCATTACATATGGGAGGCACTAAATTAAGTGGGGCCATGGAGTATGATGAGTGTTAGGCACTCTCAAAATTTAAACTTAGCTTAGGCCAAGTAAAATGAAGAAAATTTAAGGTAAGGGACTCAATTAGATAAAAGGAGCTTTTGGTGGTTAGGCTCAATTGCCCAAATGTTAGGAATTGAGGGACTAAGGGGGGGATTAGCCAATTTTAAAGGCATTGGATGCCATGGCTACCACCTCCCTTCATTTCCCATTATTTTAATCCATCTCCCCTCCAACTCATACTTAGGATTCCTTCCTCCACCTACTTGTCCTCCATATTTGACAAATTCTCCCAACTTTCACCAAAGTCTTCCAATTTGTTTCCCACTTTATCTCCCACTCACCCCCATATGAATCACATGATCTCCCTCATTCTCTCCCCTTAAATTTCATCCATACATGCCCAAATACACTCCCATTTACTTCATTTCACTCTTCCTCATCTCTCTTTACACTCTCTCACTACAACTCCCTTATTTTCTATCTCAAATTTTGCCTTAAACTCTAAAACACTCTTCCAAACTTCTTCTTCCTTCTAAATTAAGCCAAGACTCATTCTTGAACATCTTTGAGCTTTTACTAAGTGTTCTTGGTGTCTACGAACTCTTAAGAATACCCCGAGCAAGAATCAAGAAGCAGATTAAAAAAATGAGACATTTTTGGAAACCATCATCCAAGAGGATTTCATCCAAGTCTTGTTCTTGGCATTCTTGTGTTTGAAGCTTGTGTTCTTGATACACATAAGCTTCAAAATCCTTCCAAGGTAAAGAATCAGGTGGTGCATTCAAGAAAAGACAAGCGAAAGCATGAAGAAAATCAAGCCGAATGATTCAGCCATACCTTATTCGGTTGAGGTATTGTGTGTTGTACAAAGTGTTTTTCATATTTCCCATGTTTCTGAGTTATGTCAAGCAAGAATATGGCTTGCTAACTTTCTGTCCTTGTAGGATCTTAAGCTAGAATAGAAGTTCTAGTTACAACAAGCAAGGAAAAACAAATAGCTGAGCTTTTACAGCTTTCGGGCAACAAAAATTGCTAATGATTTTGGTAAGGATTCTTATACTATTTGAATATTCGGGCCCTTGGGTGATGGGTATTGGATGCCATGTGATCCTAAAAAGGCTATAAAGGGCTATGTTTTGTTGCTTAGGCAACTCTATGCTAGCTAGCTCCGTGAAAGCATTACGGCTAGGAATTGAGTCAGCCAAGTTAATTCCCAAGCATAAAAAGCTCATATTTTAAAATAGATTAATAAAATGGTTAACCTAAGAAATGAAAAATAAGGATCATGCTTGTTGTGCCTTTCAGGGGGATAAAGTGTTAAGTGGTCTGTGTGTTTGTGTGCTTCTTTGTTTGGATGTGCATACTAACCCCAATTATCATTATTATTATATGCATGTATCTGTATTTTCTTTGTCTTAGTGTTTTCTTTGCAGGAGCATGGAGTATATTTTTCCAAGTTTACTTGTGATATGTTAGGCTTTGGGAGTCATACGGAATCCTTACTGAGTCATACTCACTGCCTTTCTCTACTTTATGTAGGAAAGGAAATACTTGATAGGCATTAAGGTCAAGAGTATTTATACCTTTTCTGTGGTAAAGGTATTTTGCATATGTGTGGTATTTGCTCAATATTCTAAGTATTGTAAGTGTTATGAGTTACTTGTGTAACAAGCTAATAAGTGTTGACTTTATGTACAAGACTTGGAGTCTAAATTGTGGGAACGAGGTCTAATAAAGTGGTTATGTGTGTTTTATGCCATATGTGCATTCGGCCTTGTCTTGAAAGACTAAGAACATATTTTTAATGAACTTGTTAAATTCGTCCATGTTGTGTTCTTGGCATATTTGATGGACTTTTAAACTTTTGGATGATGTACATAATTTTGGGCCTAAGTTATAAAGTTGAGGGATATGCATGATTATATGGTTAAAAGCCTATATTTGAAATATGGAAACATGTACTTTTGGATTGAACTTGAGCATACAAAACATGTGCATAATAAACAAGTTTTCAAAACTTGAGTTGGTGTTTTGGTTACCATGCATGTACTTGGCTACTTGAGTAATGAAATGAACACACAAGTTTTACACAAGTACTAGCTTGTTTTCGAGAGCATCAAAAATAAGCATTAAATAAGTAAGTAACGAACTAGTACTGGTAATGTCCTGGGAACATGCCCATATGTTTTGAGTTGAGTCCAAGTGCCCCTAGTATGTTTTTTAGCTGTGCTTAGTGATAATGGGCTTAAGCTTATATAAAATAAGTTAATGGAATAACATGATTAATGGATTGAGGTACTAAAGCTCTCCAAATCGGCTAGGGGCTAAGTTGGGCATGATACTTGTTGTCCAAGGTCATGGCCTTCAGACATTCGATTGTGGTTCCTTGCCTTTCCAGGGCCATCAGGATGTTCGTTCTTGTAGTGTTTAGGGGAGTATCTGATACTGGCCTCTTCCCCCTTATTTTCCGAGGTCTGCCCGCTCCCTTGGTGGAATACCAAGGTTGGTGACCAAAACCCTCAGAGTGATTATGGTCGAACTTTGGGCTGCCCATTCTTAGCTCTTCGGCTGTCATGTGTTGCTCAGCCTTTCGGTAGCATTCTTTGAGGGTGTTAAGGGGATCATTGGAGACTGATAGAAGAGTTGTGAGTCCCTCCTTAGTCCTCTGATCATAGCGAGGATTCGGATTTTGGGGTAGAAGTCCGGCACACTAAGGGCTTCTCGGTTAAACCTCTTAACATAGTCCCAAATGGTCTCCCCATTCTTTTGGGCTATGTCGAACATCTGGACTGGCATCTTCGTCGTTGGTCTGCTTCCAATGAACTACTAGGTGAAGGTGGTGGACAACTCCTCGAAACCCATTATAGTTCTGGGTGCCAGAAAGTTGTACCATGCAGTCGCCAATCCTGACAGAGTGACTTCGAAAAATTTGTAGAAGTTGGCATCGTCGGCACCATGCAATACCATGCTCCACCTATACTTTGTCAGATGGGCCTAGGGGTCACTGCACCTATCATGTGTCTCCAAATGTGGTACTCGGAAATCACTGGGCATTGGTGCCTCTACAATGGTACGGATAAAGGGGGACTCCTCTCCAATGAAGGTCTCTAATAGCCTTGACCAGATAGGCTTTCAAGATACCTATTTTTCCACATTCTCCAACCTCTCCAGGATCTTCTCCATCAGGACAATAGTGCCCTGGTTTCCTTACTGTCTAGGAACCGACGACAGAGCAAAATAGCGTTGTCTTCTTGGTGAGTAACTTTGCTGACGTGGGGATAGGGACTTCTCATCTGAGGATGGACTCCGCCAGCAAGAGGTCATAGGCTCTTTCGACCTTGCTCCTGCAGCATGTCATCCCTGAGATGGTATGTTCTCCGTTGAAGACTCATCATGAAGGCTTTCGCTACCAGAGCTCCGGTGAGGTGACTTATGACTTTTTTTCTGACGGGCGTCTAGAGAAGTTGATCTTTTTTAAGGTGCTTGTGGCCACCTTTGGTCAAGTTGTTGTGTCATTTCAACCACGATAGAGCGCTAAAAGCTGCATAGAAAATCCATTGTGATCATTAGAGGACGCTCATCCTTTGGGAGGGAAGTCTTCGTGACTAGTTGTTCAGTCGTTGCTTGAGTTTCCAACGCAAACTGGGACCTTGAGAATCCCTTGTCCTTTAAACGACGAGTTTTAACAACAACGACTTGGGGGTGAGTTCCTATAGACAGTTCTATATGGTGCCTAATGATATCCTCGTTGTATGACATGTTGGGCCTAAGAGAGAGACTTTTGGTGAGAATGTATCTACAAGACTTTGAAGAACGTGCATTAAGAGCTTCCTGGAGTGTATTTTCGGGGAGGAGCCTCTAACACCCAAGTTAGTATATGGGAGTAAAATTGGTAAGAGCCAAGAGTAAGAAAGAGAGAGTCTCGTGTCCTTTACCTGGGAGCCTCTCAAGTATTTATAGGAAGATGGGGGGAGAATGCCATTTTGCACAGCATGTACAGATTAGGACACGTGTTCGGCCAGATTTGGTCCGTACCTCGGAGACAGGTAACTCCAGCCAACCGTAGGCAGTTCTGGCTAGAGGGTAAGGACATGTGTGAGGCTTCTATGTCAAAGATCCTTCAACTGTATTTTTTATTTCTCCATTAAGACCTTTTTAGAGGTGTGAGAGCCCTTCGGGTAGGGATTTCCCCCAAGGGCTACCGGAGAAGGCCCTTCAGACGAGCGGACCATCCTCGGGAGACATCATCCTCTGTCGAGGATGGTGAACCTATACTCCCGAGGTTGGTAGAGTGCACCTTCGACGATGGAAAAGAGCTTTTTTCTTGGAGTCAGTGTTAAGTGCATAAATCAACGGTCAAATTGTTGACTTTTCGATAACTTTGACCGCTAAATACTTATATGATTTCCCTTTTGGTCTCAGTTTCTCTTGTTTACATTGGTTGTCTACAGGTTGGATGGTGTTGTGGACATGGCGGCTTGGAACAGGATCGAGCGAGATGGAGTTTTGGGCAAGAGAAGCGGCTGAAGCTGAAACCAAGGTTGGCGACGCGTTGCCAACATTATTGACGTTTTGTGAAGATTTTGTCATCTGGCGACGTGTCGCCAGGAATTCGACCCAGTTGGTGACGCGTCGCCAACGCATGCTCTATTTCATCGGAACTCAAATTTTTTATGGTCCCCCGTACCTCCAACCTGGTGACCTAGCCTTGGAAAAGGATTCTTATCCCTTTTAGGGTTTTAGGAAAAGGAATACAGGGGAAAATGACCTAGGATATAAATAGAAGAATGAAAGAAGAGCCCACTACCTACCTTGGCATCTTGGTTTTTTCTTGATTTTCTTGGGATCTCCATTAGAAGAATCTTGGAGCTTGGAGAAAGTGTCATCAGTCAAGGAGGCTTAGTCTTCTAAGGGCTATATTGAGTTTCTTCTTTTCTCTTTCTCTTTAGTTGAATTTTTATGGATACATTGTTTATGGGTTTTTTGTTGAACCATATGATGGATAGTGAGTAGATTTTCATATCTCTCTAGGATGACATTACTCTACCTTGCTATTCAATGGATTTATGTTTATGTTGTTGATTGAGGACTACTTGTGTTGCCTTTTTTTCTTGTGTTATTTGTTATGTGTTGAAAAGCCTTCACACATCTTACTAATTCACATAGTCCTTGAGAGAGGATTAATAGGTGAGTGAAGAAAAGAATGGGGCATAGTGGGTATCTTAGATTAGAGGTAATCTAGGATTTCATTAGGTGTTAAGAGGGGATTAAGGCTTAATCCACCTAGGGTTAACACTTGAGCTTGAGTATTGCCGAGTTTAATTTTGGGTGACCAAGAACTTATCTTGAGAAAGAAGTTTTTGAGCTATAAATCTCATCACCACATAAGGGGAGTCCACTTAAGGGTTACATCTAGTTTGGGTAGTAAGGAAAGGGGGGTGGAGTCCTAGGGAGATAGTTTCCTTATTTTTAGCCTACTTGAAAAGTTTCTTTTAGTTCTTGGTAATTCCATCTAGCTTAACTTCTTTAATTGCTTTGCTAATGGCAACTTCATTCTATTTACTTGAATCTTTCTCATCATCGATTAGGTAGCTCAAGTAGTTAAATTTCAATTATAGGTAAAAGTCTCATTATCCCTTGGGACGATACCTGTATTTGCCTTGTATTACTTGTCAAAACCGTACACTTGAGGGTAAATTGGGGTTATAAATGAAAAACTCTTGGTTTTACAACAGTCAGCTATATGTATTACCAAGGGTGGTGGAGAGATTCCTTCCAAGGTTGGTATTATGAGTTTTCGAGGGTGGTGTTAGGTTCAACCGAGGGAGAAGGCTTTTGTGGGCAATAGCCGTTCGGCTACCACATCGTATTCTTGGAGAAATTGATTGACTACCAGCTTAAAATCTCCAAAGATCTATAATTCTTAGATTTGCATGTCCATGGCTGCTTCTAATTCAATTAGCAAGGCTTGGTACTTTGCTAAATTATTTGAGCATTTATTGGGTAAGCTGAAAGAGTACGTCAAAACTTCATTGTGAGGAGAGACGAACACCACACCTGCCCCTGCTCCATATTCCCAAGATGCATCATCAAAGAACATTTTCCAGGTTAGGATGATATGTGTAAAGGAGATTTCCTTATCTGACAAGTCTTCTAGGAGTTCCCATTTTGCTGGGATCAGGTGGTCAACCAAGAAGTCTAGCAATGCTTGCCCTTTGATTGCCTTTTGCGAGATGAACACTATGTCAAATTAGGACAAAATGAGAGTCCATTTAGCCAATCTTGCCGAAACCACTGGTCTTGACATCAAATATTTTAGCGGATCTGTCTTTGACACAAGATGGACTATATGAGCTAGAATGTAATGCCTTAGCTTCTTTGTAGCAAACATCAGTGCAAGGCAGATCTTCTTGATATGGGAATAGTTAGTCTCTACCCCGACTAGTCTTTGACTAAAGTAGTAAAGTATATTTTTTTTCCCGTTATCGTTTTGTTGAGTGAGAAGCGCCTTCAATGAGTGTTCTTGGGCAACTATATACAAAATTAGAGGTTTTCCTTGAATTGGAGTAGCAAGAACAGGTGGATAAAGCAAGTAGCCCTTTATGCTTTAAAATGCATTTTTGTAGGTATAGTGTTAGATAAAAGGTGTATCCTTTTTTAAGAGCTTACTAAATGGGTGGCATCGTCCTACTAGGTTGGAGATAAACCGCCTTATATATGCTAATCTTCCTTGTAGGCTTTTAAGTTCACGAGTGTTAGTTGGCTCAGGCATTTTTAGGATTGCATCTATCTTTGATCGGTCAACCTTGATGCCACGATGACAGACAATGAATCCAAAGAACTTTCCAAAAGTAACGCTGAAAGCACATTTGAGAGGATTTGTCTTTAGTTGGTATTTTCAGAATCAATCAAAGACGTCATGCATGTCTTTTAGGTGCTCTAACTTGTTCTTTCGTTTTCACCACCAAGTCATCAACATAGCATACTACTTTCTTGTGCAGCATGTTATCAAAGATTCCTTGCTTCACTCATTGGTAAGTTGCACCAGCATTCTTGAATCTAAATGGCATGACTTTATAGTAGTAGATCCCTTTTGGAGTATGAAAGGCTGTAAGCTCCTCATCTTTGGGATCCATGCGAATTTGGTTGTAATCAGAGAACCCATCCATGAAAGACAAAACTTCATGTCCTGTTGTTGTGTCAACCATTAATTCTATTATTGGCAAGGGGAAGTCATCCTTTGGGCAGGCTAGATTCAGATCCTAAAAGTCTATAGAAATTCTAATTTGGCCATTCTTCTTCCTCGCGACCACAATATTTGAAATCCATGTGGGACTCTTAACTTCTCAAATGAAACCAGCATCAATAAGCTTATCTACTTAGGCCTTAATTGTGGGATAAGTTCTTCCTAAAATCTCTGTCGAGCCTGTTTAACGGGGTAGGATCCACACTTCACAGCAAGGTGGTGGACAGTAATCTTTGGATCTAATCCGGGCATCTCTTTATAAGACCATACAAAAACATCTTCTTATTCTTTCAGTAGCTCAAAGTACCTTGCCTCCTCTTCAAGATTCACCAGGGAGCTTAAGCACTGGTTTTGGATGATTTGGCATCCCCAAGTTTAGTTTTTTTCAAGTCATCAATAATTGTTTGCCCTTCTTCCTCAAAAGCTTCAGGTGCAGGGCTCGGTTCAGTTTCCTTAAGTGCTTCCTCCATGCTTGGCTTGTCTTGATCTTGCTCTTCAAGTATCACATTATTATATGAGGTTACTTCCTCTTAAGGATCATCATCTTAGTGAGATGCTTGGCGGCGATGCCTTTGTCTCCTTTACCTCTGGCGCTTGGCCTTCGCTTATGCTTTCAAATGAGCTCCATTTGGTCTGAGTCGTGCGAAAATAAAGGTTCTTTGTATATTATTGGTAGGGGTATTTGGTCCTAAACATTTGAATACGGAGACTCGAACATTCTCATAGGTCTTTTTTTCCTCTTGGTTGACCTATAGCTTTATTTTGTCTTCATTATACTCGTAAATTTGGATCATCACCAGGTTACATAATGTATTTTTTGCAAGGTTAGATGGTTGATATTCTAAACCATGCTTCTCTCCAAGTTGCCCTTTCCCAAGGATTGCATCCAAATCACCAAGTTGCCGGGCTTCACCATTGTCATATCCTACCTTTCAAAATAATTTCTTGACCTTGGGAACTTGGCATAGACAAAATGAGTTTCCTAGATGTTGAAAGGGGCAATTTCTACCACGACATGCCTTGATGCTTCCATCATTATCAACATACTTGAAGCCTTGGTGCCAAGTTGATGGTACAACTCTATTTTCATGCAGCCAACTACGCCAGAGTAGCAAGTCATATTAAGTATTTGCGTCAATAACATGAAACAAAGTGGAGGTCTTCAACTCTTCTATCTCCATTGTAAGCTGAATTTTCCCTATAGAACATTGCCCTTTTTGGTTAAAACCTTGGATGATCAACTTGCTACTTAAAAGATCCTTTGGGATAGCCTGACCTTCTTCATGGTTCGAATAGGCATGTTATTCATAGTGGAGCCTCTATCAATTAAGATCCTCTCAACCCAATATTCATGAATATATTCACTTACATAAAGAGGTCGATTACGCCGACGATAAACCAACTATAAGTTTTTTTCATCAAAAGAGATTGTAACCATGTAGGTGACACAGTTATCATTTGTTTTTTTTGTGAAACACCTTTCCTTTATAAGCTCCTGGGTCAATAAGCATTTAAAGTAAGGCTAGCTGAACATCTTGTAGTAGTTTGATAACCTCATTCATGGCCATAGTTGCAGGGAGATCTTTGACTTTGGAGATGATGCTAGCCTTTACCACATCGACTTCATCTTTAATGCTTACTTTACCAGGTCCTTTTCGGTTACAACTTGATTTGCTATCTCCGTGAATGCCTATGGTGTTTACCTCCTCTTTATGTTTTGTAAAGTATGACTTTAGAAAGTAGTCAAGCAGTGTCATGGACCTCCTAACCACCTGTGGTGATTCTACATTTGTTGGATGTGGTGGTTTCTGAATTTTCCTGAGCATTTGAGGATACACTTTTATGGGGTTACACCTATTCAACCCTTTTAGCTTTTTTTCTTTCATAGCTTCTAGCAAGGGATAGTCTGGTGGTTGATTCCTTCTTCATCTTCGGCATCTCACAATTGTCCATTCACCATCTTTCTTATCTGACAAACTAGAACATGTTAAGTTTCCCCACCCAGTTGGCTTTTCCGCTTGGTAGTTCATCGAGTTGAATACTCTTAAAGGACTTGGGATGCTTACCCTTTTTGTCCAAGCATATGTTTCTTTCTTACTTATGAATGTTGACCATCCATCACCAACTTCATCTTCTAACTCAGATGAAGATTCCTATGTATCTAAGTCATTGACAATGACTTCATAGAAGCTTGGGGCGTTTGGGTCTTTAGAGTATTTTGGCATCCCAGAGTATGCATAAATAGTTGTTACCTCGCCATCGACCTCAAATTTCACTGGGACAACATCTTTTGGGCCACATGTGAGTACTTTAAGTGTATTTTCCTTCTCTGTAAAGTCTTGAGTCGAGATCGTGACTTCATCCTCAAGTTTTTCTATGAACTTCAGGGAAGCCACTCCAAAGCATATCTCGGCAACATTGGCAACCAGTGGTTCCTCCAAATCATTGAATTTGATATGTCATTCCTTTTCCATACGAACTATGAGATCTTTCAACACAAAGCATCTCTTGACAAGATGACCAACAATATAGTGAAATCGGTAATACTTGGGGTTGTCCATTCTTCCAACCTCCTCCAGTCTCTTTGGGTTTGGCAGTTCTATTAAGTTCCTTTCTAGCAACTGGTCTAAGATTGCTGGCAAATCTGAATTTGCAAATGGGTATTGCTTTGCTTCAAGCTCCTTGAGTGTCAATCTTTTCTTTACATCCAATTAGCCCTTCACAAATTTAGTATCAAGATTTGAGCTCCCTTTGGAGATCTTCGCTAGTAGCTACAACCATGGTTTTCTTTGCCTTTACAACATTTTTTTCCTTGTCTTTTTTTGCTATCTCTCTTTTGAGAGGAACTACTTGGAACATAGCTGTCATGCCTTGCAATCTGGATCTCCAAGTTGTGAGCCCTTGTTGCCAGTTCTTCAAATAAGTGTGAAATATTTCCCTTCAAGCTATAGATTATTCCCTAGTGCATCCCTTGTGCACATATATCAATGAAAAAGGATTCACTTATCCGCTCCTTGCAGTTGAGGACGTTGGCTCTCCATCGCTCTATGTATTCTATTACTGCCTCGTCATTCCTTTGTTTGATTGCTGCAAACTTCAGGAGGCTGACCGTCCTTCTTATGCTATAGAAGCATGACAAGAACTCTCTTTTAAGTTGGTTCCATCTATGAATGGATCCAGCAGGAATATCCGTGTACCAGTCAAAGGCAACTTCTTTCAATGATCGCACAAATTGCTTCACTATAAGATCACTATAGGTCCTGGCATTGTTGCAGGTTTCAATGAAGTGAGCCACATGTTGTTTCGGATTGCCCTTACCATAAAATTGTTGGAATTTTGTTGGTTGACAGCCTAACGGCATCTTTAGCTCATTGATCCTCCTTGAGTATGGCTTTGCATATACTAAGGATGATTGTGGAGCCACTCCAGATTGAGCTCGAATGGTATCCATGATCATGTGTTGTAGTTGTTGTACAGACAATGAGGCCACAAACCTTTGGGCTATGTCGTTCAAAGCACTTTGCAGGACTGTACGATGATATTGACTTTGCTTTTGCTACTTTTCCATGTTCTCAAGCTTTTCAGCAATAGGATCAACAACTTGCTTTGTGCCACTTATAGTTGCTTCCCTGGGAAAATGTTGAGCTTTTAATTTACTCATCAACAATTAATTTGAGCATCTTTCTTTTCAAGTTTGGTCATCAACCTTTCAATGGAAAATGCCATTTTTTCGAGACGATCCTCAGGATTTTTGGAATCAATTACCAAGGCTGGCAACTTTGACTTCGAGGATGAAGAATAATCTGCCTACCTTTTCTTTGGGAAATTTATGGATCCAGTTTTAGATTCTTCACTTATGGTGGCCTTCTTCATTGATGTCTTGGAAGATGAACGAACCCTTATCTTCTCAGCGGAAACTTCCGCTTCCTTGTTCCTACTTGAGTGGTTAGAGTGTTTTGAAGGATTGGATCTTCCTTTTGTTGGTTGAACTTCTTAGTTCTCTACAACAACTTCTTCTTTCTTGCTTTTGCAAGAAAATTGCTTTAGCGGAGACGCCAATTGAGATCATTTAGCACAAGCTTTTGCACAAGTGATCGGTGTGACTTTCTTTTCCTTTGCCATGAATTTCCCAGTGTTGACAGCAGCACTTCGGGCTTTCATAATCTTCACTTGAATTTCTTGAAAGTTTCCTTGATGCGAGAGATGGGAGGTAGAGAGTGTCCCTAGCGGAGTCGCCAGAAATTTGTACACACAAATTTCATGTGTAAACATTGCACCTTGAAATTAATTAAGCACAAATTACAAAATTGAAAATTTAAAACAAAGATTTTGGAAGATCGACTATTTAGAGTGCTTCTCATGTACACGGTCCTTTGGTTAACGCATTGAGCTTTTAGTGGAGACGCAAACAGTTTCTTCACTGACACGGACTCCAAAGTTTGTCTTGCACGAATATGAATTGAGGTTTCTATCACTTTTTTTGATTTGAGATTTTCCCGTCGTGCTCCTTGGACTTGAGAGCTTCGCGCAATGTTCACCACTTCCTTACCGCTTTCCTTGGAGTTTGACTTAATGCAGTATAGAAGCTAATCTTTCACGTTCCTCGCCGCTTCCACCGGATTTGAGCTTGAACTTTGATACCCTGAAGCATCTTTGTCTAATGACATGGTGAGTTCCGAGGGAGTTTCCGATGAGGGAGAACGTCTGACGAAGAGATTCCCCAGGTGGGAAAGTACCTGAAAAGCTCAGAAAAAAGCGTTAGGAGGTCCCCGGGATGTTTTTCCGGGGAGGAGCCTCCGACGCCCAAGTTAGTGTCCTGATAGTGAGTAAAGTAGGGACCCTAAATGGATATAGGATCTGGCTTGTATATGTTTTTTGCTGTGCGAGAGTGCCGATGGAGATCCCTTGCCAAGTCCTGTTTCCCAGTATTTATAGAAGTACCTGGCCCGTTCGGATCCTGACATGTGTGCAGTCGGATTCTTTCTATGCTTTTTGGGCGTAGGGAACAGGTAGCCGTTTGTAGGCTCCTGGCTTTGTGGCTGAGACGGGACTTAGATGACGTCAGCGTGTCAGGCCGCCGTTTCAGGCAGCGTGTTGGTGATCTGTCAGAGGCTCCTTAAATGCTCATTAAATGCTCATGCCGTACTCCCGAGGTCCTTTGGGCGAGGTCGCCCTTTGGTACGGATGCCCTTCTTCGGGAATCACGCTAGTGGCTCGGGGAGTTCTCTAGCTTAGGAGTTCCGCCTTTGGGGAAAATCTCTCCTGCTTTCAGTAGCTAGTTTTTTTCTCCCGAAGGCGATATGTTCGATTCCTCGAGGGAGTCAGCAACACATTTAGATAACCTGGCGTTTTAGCCGAAGTACTTACTTCGTCGTGCTCGACTTCGCTTCTGCCGAGGTCGATGGCAATGCTTCTTTCCGAGCTACATCAGGCTCCCCGAACAAACCTTCGGGGAAGTATATACTGGAAGAGGCGAGAGCCCTTCGGCTATCACAGGCCCCCCTCGAAAAAGCCGAAGTGGAAACTTCGGTTTGTTCGCTTCCTGAGGGCCCCTCTTTGGGCCTTGAGTGCAGTACCTGTTCCGAAGACAGACTTTTCGTCCGAAGACGTAGGCTTTTCTACCATAGCCTGTCTGTTGGTATCTTCGAAGTAACCTGCTTTCCAGCTTTTTAGGTCTGCGCCACGTCATGTGTCAGGAATAGGTGTGTCAGTCTGGAACGACGCGCCTAAGGATGAGGGGTGTCGGGACACGCATCCCCCCTTTTGGCGCGATGGTTGACACGTGGCAGCTTGTTATTGGTGGGGATTGTGTTGTAACGGCAGGCGCGCCTTTTTAGGTGCAAAAGAGCAGTTATGGCGACGTTTCGCCTTCGCAGAGCACTTATGACGCCGGTTCGCCTACCTCCCTCGGCCTATATATATGCTCATTTCGTCATTTGTCTCTTTTGCTTTTGCTTTTGCTCTGGTTTTCCTTCTGCTTTCTTCTGCTTTTCGCGGCGGTTCTTTCACCTGAGCTTTTTTCCGGTCACCTTTCACGACGGCGTCTTCACACCCAGATTTCGGCAAAAGATTTGGTGGGTTTTGATTTCCAGAACTCTTTGTTTTTCAAAGTTTTCCCGAAGTTCATTTTTGCCTTTTTCCGAACTCGTTTTTCAGCCAAAAATGCCTATTCCTGAAAGTTGGCAACCTCTTTTGTCCCACCCTTGCTGCACCACTCCTAAAAAATTAGCAAGGTGGAAGAAAAAAATTTTCCTTCCTTCGTACGCTGTTACGAGGTTGCCACGTTCTGACCATTACAGCTTCTCAAACCATAGTAACGAGGTTACCGTTTTCCGAGCTTAGCTGAAAGCCGGACTTCGGTTCCCTCCTCCGAAGTTGATTTGCGACTTTTGCCAATTCCATAGCATTGCCGTAAATCAACTTCCTCTGAACTCGTACTGCTATTTCAACGCCTTCCTCTGTATGTGTGGCATTTTCAAAATAGAACCCCACTTCATCATTTTTATGCAGTACTACAAGCTCTACGTGGTCCCGAAGGGTGGCTTTTACTTCATGCTACCTCGGGGATCCGGGAGCAAAAAGTATATGTTCACCTTCGCCACTAAGGACAGCTGGCGAGGGTGGCAAAAAAAGTTTTTCTTTCTGAAGGTGGAGGAGGCCTGGTCGCATGTTCTGACCAAGTGGGCTCAGGGAAGGTTGGAGGATGACGTCGTAGATCCGAGGATACTGTTGACTCCCGGGTTGGCTTCCGTATTCACGGATTTCGACGGACGTATCCGAGCCGTCGCCGACTGGGGTCCCGAGGTCCCTTCGCGTTCTCTTTACCCCTTCCCCATCAATTGGAGGCTGATGACCGAGGAGGTCCTTCGGGAGCTAGGGGTGGTAAAGGAGCACAAGACGGACCTCGGGATGCCGGCTCCTGCCATCGCTGGGAAGGATTCCTGGCTAGTGCAACTCCTTCGGGAGGAAGTTTCTTTCGAAACTTTTTATGAGAGTAAGTTATTTTCTAGTCTCTTTGTTATAACTTCGTTCTGGACTCACACTGATGTCTTCCTTCTTTTTCAGAAATGGGCGAGGACACTGCCGCCTTCTACAAATCCCTTTTCCTCGGTCAATCCGAGAGGGGTGAGCAGACGAAGAAAGCCGTCTCCCGAAGGCGGAAAACGACCGGGGCTGGGCCTTCGGCTAAACGGGCGAAGAAGACCATTCCATCCGTTCAGCGAGAAGCTTCCGAGGAGGCTAGCGAAGAGCCGGAAGGCTGCCACCGTCCCTCAGCCCGAGGTTACTGCCGAGGTCCCTCCTCAGAGTCCTACCCCGTCGCAGGCTCTTCTGGACGCCGTGGTAGAGGCCCCTTCTGCCGAAGAACGGCGCAAAAGCAAAGGCAAGGGGATCTCTGCCGAGGAGGTCCCAGATCCCGACGATGATGTGGCCGAAGTGCCAGCAGGTTCGTTTTGTGATGTCTTGCCTTAATCCAGCTTTCTGTTTTGAGGTTTACTTGCCTTAATCCAGCTTTCTGTTTTGTCGTGCAGAGGAGTTGCTCACTCCGGGTTGGGCAGCTGAGCATGCAAAGAGGAGAGCCCTTCGGGACGCCCGCATCCCGAAGGGGAAAGTCCCGAAGGAGCCTTTCTGGACGTTTACGGAGGACATGAATTTGTACTCCGGAGATTGCCAGCAAATGGCTAAAGAGATCTCGAAAGGGATCCTCACCGAGGCCTCCTTTAAGGCCATTGCCGAGGCTCACCCGGGCGACGATTCTCTTGCCGCGAAGCTTTCCGAACACGCCGCCCAGGTATACTTCGCGCCTATCTTTCTTCCTTGAATTTTTTCTAAGTGTTTGGTTTTCTCTTTGTCTTAACGACCTCGCCTTTATCCTTTTGCAGCTACTGGGGTATGCCGGCTTTCTCAGAGTTCGGGTGGCGAGGCAGACGGCGTTCCGAGCTTCGGCCTTAGAAGCCTTAGAAAAAACTAAGGCCATGTGCTCGGAATTAGCTGTCAAGAATTTGCAGCTGGCCCAAGCTGCGGAGAAGGAAGTTGCCACCCTTCGGGAGGAGTTCCAGAAAGAAAAAGAGGAACTTTTGAAGGACTCCTCCCAGAAAATTTCTGACCTCGGCTCCCAGGTGGCGGAGCTGATCTCGGCAAATGAGGCGCATCAGAAAGAGAAGTCAGAGGCTGAAGGTCTCCTGGCGAAGGCGCTTGCTGAGAAGGCTGCGCTCCAAGCCGAGGTTGATGCTTTGAAGAAGGAGCCGAAGAAGAAGACGAAGGCACTGAAGAAGGAGATCTCTGATCTGCAGAAGGACCTCGAGAAGCTTGAGGTCGAGAAGGATAAGTCTGACCAGATGACCAAGGTTGGTTTTCAGGATGGGTTCTGTCTTGCTCGGCACCAAGTCCTTCAGAGGTTTCCAGATCTGGACCTCTCTTTCTTGGCGGCCCTGAACATTCCCGAGGGACCTCGGTGGACCTGGTCTAAGATTGATCATCTGAACTTGCCTTCTTCTATTTCGGCGCCGAAGGCGGCGGAAAAGGACGCAGGAGCTGATGACTCCCGGGACGCCGAGATTCCTTAGCTTGTTCTAGGATCCTTTGCCTTCTTTTTCTTCTTTTTCTTCTTGTAATTTTCCTTCTCTGTAAGCAGTTCTATAAATAAAGATACTTTCTTTCATAGAATTTTGGCTAAGTCTTTCTGTGTGAATTTTTTCATTTCTCGTCGCCCCGAACACGTTTGCTCTTAGAGACTTCGCAAGACGATCACCAAACTTGTTTAGGCTTGGGAGTACCTTGCCTTCTGCCTGAAAAAAAAACTTTTATACTTAGAAAAAATTCTTTCTAAGAAACTTTTGTACTTGGAAATTTTTGTATCTTGTACAATTTTTTCCACTAAGGGCTTTAAGCATAGAACTTTTTCAAGGCTTCCGAATGCCAAGTATTTTTTAGTTCTACGCCTTCGGCATCGCCGAGTTTGTACACCCCTTTTCGTACTTCGGCCAGTACCAGGTAAGGACCTTCCCATTTTGCGCGAAGTACGCCGTGGGACGGCCTTCGGGGGCCAAATTCAGCCTTTCGGAGGACGAGGTCTCCTTTCTTTATCCCCTTTGGCCTTGCGCGTACGTTTATGGCCGAAGCTACTCTTTGCTGGAAGGCTTTTCTTCTCAGCTCGGCTGTTTCTCTGTGTTCGCTGACGAGGTCCAGCTTGGTTCTTAGGCCGAAGTCATTTCCTCTTTCATCAAACACTTGTACTCGCACCGAAGGTTGTACTATCTCTATTGGGATGATGGCCTCTGTTCCGAAAACAAGCGAAAAAGGGGTTTCCCCTGTGGCTCTTCGGGGTGTTGTTCGGTAGCTCCACAATACACTCTGGAGTTCGCCTGGCCATTTCCCTTTTGCTTCCCCTAGCCTCTTTTTCAGACCATCTTTTATGGTCCTATTAGATACCTCTACTTGGCCATTGCTTTGAGGATGGGCTACTGGGGCGAAGTGCATCTTTATTCCGAGGTTGTTGACAAAGTCCTGGAACCCTTTATCTATAAACTGGGATCCATTGTCGGCTACCAGTATCCTCGGTATGCCAAATCTGCATACAATGTTCTTCCATACGAACTTCTGCACTTCTTTAGCTGAGATAGTTGCTAATGGTTCTGCCTCGACCCATTTAGAGAAGTAGTCGACTGCGACTACGCAAAACTTTACGCCCCCAGGTGCTGTCGGGAGCGGCCCGATGAGGTCTATGCCCCAAACTGCGAAGGGCCAGGGATAGTCAGCCGAAGTTACCATTTCCGAGGGTGCCCTCTGGATATTAGCGTGTCTTTGGCAGCTGTCACATTTTCGGACGAACTGTCGGGCATCCTTTCTTAGGGTAGGCCAAAAATATCCTTGGCGAAGTACCACTGCGGCGAGGGCGTCAGTTCCAATGTGTGAACCACAAGCGCCTTCGTGAACTTCTTCGAGGATCATTTCAGTGTCCTCTTCGTCAACACACCTCTGTACCGGATTGGCGTATCCCTGCCGATATAACTCTTCTCCGATCAGGAAGAATCTTCCGGCGCGTCTTCGCACCTTTGCCGCTTCATTGGGGTCTTCGGGGAGGGCATTGGTTGCGAGGTATCTTTTTATTGAATTCTTCCAGCCTTTTCTCGAAGTCACTATGTTCAGTACTTCGATGCTCGGTCGGTCTAGTACCTCGGTATGCATTTTTTACTTTGCCAAGTAATCTGCCTTGGCATTATGTCACCGAGGCACATTTTTTATTCGAACATTGTCGAATTCTCGAATGAGCTTAGCCACGAGTTCATGGTATTTTGCCAAGGTTGGGTCCTTTGCGCCGTAGTCTCCTACTGTTTGTCGAACTACTAGCTGGGAGTCACTGTGAGCCTTCAAGTTTCTTATGCCAATTTTTCTGGCCAGGCGCAACCCTGCTATGAGAGCTTCATAATCAGCCACATTGTTGGTGCCGCTGAAGCTGAACTTGATGGCCTTTATCACCTCTAGACCTTCGGGTCCTCTGATAATTACCCCGGCTCCTTGGTGTTCGGAACCTGAGGCTCCATCCACATGCAGCGTCCATTCTGGCTCATCTTCACCGAGATCTGGATGGCTGTCTTCGGTTATGGGTACTTCGGCGATGAAGTCTGCCAATGCTTGAGCTTTAATGGCTTTTCTGGGCTCGTAGGTAATGTCATGTTCACCCAGCTCTATGCACCATTTGGAAAGTCTTCCCGAATGATCAACTTTTTTCATAACATCCCGTAGAGACAGACTACTTCGGACGATGATGGGGTGAGCCTGGAAGTATGGCCGCAATCTTCTTCCTGCCAGCACCAAGGCATATATGGCTTTTTGGAGCAATGGATACCTGACCTCGGCGCCGTGCAGGGATTTGCTTACGTAATAAACTGGCCATTGCTTCGACCCTTCCTCTTTCACAAGGACCGAGCTTACTGCTTTTTCTGAAACAGCGAGGTACAGGATGAGGGGCTCTCCTTCGCGAGGTTGTCGCAGAGTAGGCAGTCGAGACAAATAGATTTTAAGTTCTTCCCAGGCTTTTTGACAATCCTCATTCCAAGGATGGCCATCGTTCCCGAGGTCATTTTTTCTTTTTGCTGCCTTAGTAAGGACTTTGAAGAATGCCCGACACCGATCTCCGTACCTGGAGATGAACCTGCTAAGAGAGGTTATCCTTCCAGTGAGTCTCTGCACATCTTTCACTGTGACGGGAGTTCGGAATTCGAGCAGAGCCTTAATTTTTTCTGGGTTAGCATCAATGCCCGTTTCTGATACCATGTACCCCAGAAATTTTCCCGAGGTCACGCCGAAGACGCATTTTTCGGGGTTAAGGCGAATTCCGAGGATTCTGAGTTGTTGGAAGGTTTCCTTTAGATCTGTGATGTGGTCGTTAGGCACCTTACTTTTGACTATCATGTCATCAACATAGACTTCTATGTTCCTCCCTATTTGGTCATGAAAGACTTTGCTCATCAGCCTTTGGTAGGTGGCTCCTGCATTTTTGAGGCCGAAGGGCATCCTAGTGTAACAATATGTTCCACCTTCGGTGATGAAGGCAGTTTTCTCTTCATCCTCGGGATCCATCCTTATTTGATGATACCCACTGAAGGCGTCGAGGAAGCTTAGGAGCCCATATTCGGCAGTTGAGTCGACCAACTGGTCTATCGGTGGGAGAGAGTAGGAATCTTTTGGGCAGGCATCGTTCAAGTTTTTGAAGTCGATGCACATCCGGAGCTTACTACTCCCACAGACGGCGCCAAATGATGCCCTGAAGCATCTTTGTCTAATGACATGGTGAGTTCCGAGGGAGCTTCCGAGAAGGGAGAACGTCTGACGGAGAGATTCCCCGGGTGGGAAAGTACCTGAAAGGCTCAGAAAAAAGCGTTAGAAGGTCCCCGGGATGTTTTTCCGGGGAGGTTTTTCTGGGGAGGAGCCTCCGACGCCCAAGTTAGTGTCCTGATAGTGAGTAAAGTAGGGACCCTAAATGGATATAGGATCTGGCCTGTATATGTTTTCTGCTGTGCGAGAGTGTCGATGGAGATCCCTTGCCAAGTCCTGTTTCCCAGTATTTATAGAAGTACCTGGCCCGTTCGGATCCTGACACGTGTGCGGTCGGATTCTTTCTATGCTTTTTGGGCGTAGGGAACAGGTAGCCGTTTGTAGGCTCCTGGCTTTGTGGCTGAGACGGGACTTGGATGACGTTAGCGTGTCAGGCCGCCGTTTCAGGCAGCGTGTGGGCGATCTTTCAAAGGCTCCTTAAATGCTCATTAAATGCTCATGCCGTACTCCCGAGGTCCTTTGGGCGAGGTCGCCCTTTGGTACGAACGCCCTTCTTCGGGAATCATGCTAGTGGCTCGGGGAGTTCTCTAGCTCGGGAGTTCCGCCTTCGGGGAGAATCTCTCCTGCTTTCAGTAGCTGGTTCTTTTCTCCCGAAGGCGATATGTTCGGTTCCCCGAGGGAGTCAGCAACACATTTAGATAACCTGGCATTTCAGCCGAAGTACTTACTTCGTCGTGCTCGACTTCGCTTCTGCCGAGGTCGATGGCAATGCTTCTTTCCGAGCTACGTCAGGCTCCCCGAACAAACCTTCGGGGAAGTATATACTGGAAGAGGCGAGAGCCCTTCGGCTATCAAACTTGATACAGCTTCATCCTGCATTCTTTGTGTTTCTTGTTGTGTTCTTTAAATCTGTCATTGAAACTGAGATTTGATCTCTCTTGGGCTTAATTTCTCCTTTCGTCGGGCATTTGTACTTGATCGGCTTAAATAGCTGAAGAGAGCTTCTTGTAAAGAAATTTTCCTTCTCCCTAGTTCTGCTTCTCCAATTTTTTCTTCCTTCCTTTTGGCCTTAGGAGGCTATTTATAGGTGTAGAAAATATATATGATTTAGTTCAAGAAAACCACATATGATAATTATCATGTATTTATCTCTTGTATTTATCTTAAGAGAAAATAAATATGATAATTATCTCTCCTTAATTATCCAATTTATTTAATTTAAAAGAATAATTAATGGAACATTCTAAAATATTCTAGAATATTTGGGCTAAATGATGGGTATGCATTGGCTTTAGTCATTTTGGACATTGAGGCCCAATTTGCCAAAATGGACTTTGGCTAAGATAGCATAATGAGTCTTCATTCGGGGCCTCTAACTGTGTGCTTTTGGGCTTCAAGAAATTGGGTTTCTTGAACTTGTGGTTTCCAAAATTTGATGAATTTTTTAATTTTGGACATCAATTTAGAAATAGGCTAGATAATTTAAATTGGGTTTAATATATATTTAACCCAATTAAAATTTGATGTCTATACATACTAATCTGATTAAATCTTAACTTGAATGATCTAACCTATATCTGATCCAACCCACCTAATTGCAATATCTAATTAGGTAAGGTCAGAAAAAGGCTTAAAGACCATTTCACCCACTGAACTTTGCCAATTCGAACATTTTACCTCTTAAACTTTGACTCGGGTTCACTCACCCCTCAAACTTTAAAAATTAGTACCTTTAACCCCCTTGACCCACTTAAATGGCTTTGTAAGTTATATGGGGACCAAAATGAAGATAAAACAGAATATGAAGGGCTAGCTAATCATTTGACTCAAATTTTTATATTCTTTCGATTAGCTACTTTAATCTTGTCTATTCGAGTAATTCAAGGAACCACCAATCATATATAATCTACATGATACAATCAGCATTCTGCACTGAAGTATGATTCATTTAATTCTAGTATCCAGTTAGTTCACAAAACTAGAGGTTTATATGGGAAAATAGCTTGTTAGTCCTTCATATACCGTTTTATTTTTCTTTCGGTCTTTATATAATCTAAACATCTATTTAAGTAGGTTGATGGGGCTAAATGTACCAATTTCCAAAATTTAAGGGGCCAGTGAATCTGAAACAAAATTTAGGGGTAAAAATCTTAGTCGGTAAAGTTGGGTGACGAAAGGAGTTTTTGGCAACTTCTGTGATAGTACCTTACTTTAATAATAAAATACTCTGTTCTAGGCTCATAAATGCAGGTAGGTATTACAGCTGATTAGTCTATTACATCTACAAAAACTCACGTCACGTCTTCAGAAAACATTAGATTGATTGTTGATATCATGGCAAAAAAAAAAAAACGCAAAGTTCTCATCCAATTCAAGAAATCCTACAAACCCACCAAAAATCCACCAAGAAAAAGTGGAGATGCCACCGTCCACTGTTAATATACCCCTGCTGATTTTGTGACTTCGTCGAAGAGTGTTAAATTTGCAGCTCTGTTTTCAAGTCCAGAACCAGAAGTGGAGATCGGTGACATAGATTGCATCCATTACCCAGAAAAAAAATAAAATAAAATAAAATAAAAAAAGTAGCTAGAGGTTGGTTGGGAAGTGAACTTCCATTACGCAAATCACCAACCTTGTGGAAAATTATATTTAAGTCCACACCAACTTGGAGCAGACAGATACCCGTGAGCCTGAACGAGTTGCGCACTTAAAGACCCTTCTTTGAAACTGGTGTGGATCAACTAAGTGTCAGCCACAGGTCTGAATTGTGGACCAATTAACCATCACAATACTACAGGGAAATGGTGTGGTGCGAATGACATCTGATTATATAAAATGACATAAGAACCGAAAGTGAAGGAAGTCGGAGAAGTTTTTTGTTCACGGTCCAAACAGTTTAGACGGTTGCATCACCGATTCAATCAATATCCTAAAAAAAAAAAAAAATTATTTCAGTTTATTGTTCATCTAGGGTAATCAGTATTCAGTTTAAACCGAAAAAATTGAAAAACTGAAATAATTTTAAAATTTGGTTCGGTTAATTCGGTAATTCGGTTTGGTTTTAGTCGAAATCGAATAACAAAAATTTCAATTTTAATTCGGTTTCGGTTTTAAAATTTAGTTAATTTGGTAACCGACATTTTTTATACCAAATTTTTTTTATTTGTTTCATGAATAATAATGCTACCAAGTAACCTAAATTAGCTTAGATTCTAATTTTCTTTTTTTTCATGGACAATGAATCTTCTATATTGAATGAAATTTGAAAAGAAAACCAATATCTCTACCTCATTTAATCTCTTATAGAATTTAACTACAATTTTTTTCCAGTTAATTCGGTTTGAACTAAACCGAACCGAAATATTTTGGTTCGGTTTGAATTCGGTTTTATAGACTAATTCGGTTAATTCGGTTTCTTATCATCCAAAGTCAAAAACAGAATAAACCGACTAATTCGGTTTAGTTTAAACTGAACAAACCGAATAATCACCCCTATGTTCATCGGTTTGAACAATTTTAAATGGTTTTGATTGGTTTTGATTGAAAATCTAATAAACAGATAATTAGACCATCAAATACAACTATTTGCTGTAAAAGTGGCTGGCCTAGTCCAACTCTTATAATATTGATTATATAATATTCTTGAAGGCCAAACTATGCATTTGACCCTTAAACTTACCCAACTTGTACGAGTTAGTCCACAACTCAGTTCTCAGTTAATATTAGTCCCTGAACTTTAAAAAACTATGCAAGTGAGTTCATTACCTCATAAATGTTGATGGAAAAATTATAATATTTGTCATGACTTCTTTTAGTTTGCAAAAGGGGCACGCTTAGTTTAAAGTCATCCAAATATGCTATCTCCTCCATCAATCTTCAGACCTCATCGTCCTGCTACAATTATTCCTTGCCTCTCTATTCAAAATGCTCTTTAATCCCCTTCCTTTGTTTGTGCACCAACACCCTATTTTCCTCCATCGAAACCCAAATTGGTAGCAAATTTACTATTGAAGAAGACAATAAGGACTAAAAATAAGAGATCTTGCTCCCACCACTGGTGACTCGAAAAGTCAAAGTTTGTGCTTCTTGCATCATCATGTTGTTCTTTCCTTGTTCATTGAAATCTTCCTTCATCTTGCTTGTGTCTCCACATCATTATTTTGATTGAGTAAGGTGTTAATGGTGGTTGAGTTCGACAAATTACAAGGCATTAATTTGAACCCATTGAGAGCGTCAATAAACTAGGTTTTGGATTTGGAATCAGTGAGAAGGGCATCCATTGAAGTAGTAGTTTCAGGTTTACTGAAGAAAAGAACAAATGCATTGAAGTAGAGGACCTGGAAGATACTAATTGGTTGCGTTCTTCAACCATGTTCTCAGGATCTTCATCGGTAGAGATGGAGACTAAAGAATTCGTGTCTTCATTAGGAAACTGCTATTTGACAATGAAGTAATGACCACTAAGAAGCGTGCGGGAGAGGTAGGAGGAAATAGAGAAAAACGGTAACTATGCGGGTCTTGCCACTAATGTAGTAGAAAGACTTATCGTGAGGATGGGGCATTATGTGGCTGTTGTAGCAGCACATGAGGCACAGCTTAGCACCCGGGACCAAGGTTAAGAGTCATCTTGAACTTGGCAGCGGGAGCGTGGGGAAGAATTGATGGGTTTGAATAGTTTAAATGGATGGCAATGGTAGATTGGCAATTGAGAAGTGCGGGAGGTGAGGTAAGTTCATCGGAAGAGGCAATGACTGTGTTTGGGATAGTATGCTTTGCAGTGATTGTTGGATGCAAAAGCATTGATTTTGAACGAGTCAGAATAAATGGATGGAAGGAAAGTAATAAAGAGTTGTAGCTCAATGAAGAGGTTTGAAGATTGATGGATGAGAGAGTTTATTTGAATGATTTTAAATTAATAGTAGTTCTTGCGCTAGAATAAAAGAGATCAAGAAGAATTTTATAATTTTCCCATCAACATATTTAAACTAATGCATTAGCTCACATAGTTTTTTAAAGTTCAAAGACTTATATTTACTAAGTACTGAGTTATGAACCAACTCACACGAAAAGTTTAGGCGAAATACATAGTTTAGCCCATTCTTGAATTGCCAGAGACCCATCACCATATTTTGTGTTGATGCATGTTATTTTGGCGAACCATCACCCTATCTTAAATTATATGCCTTTAGAGAAAGTAGTAGTTTTTTTCTTTGATCCCGCCCTCATTCTTTTGAGATGATGAATTAGGATTGGATGATACTTGCACAAACTCAAAGGCAGACTCTTTTTATACTGAATTAAATTTCACCGCAATTTATTGATGGTTAATAAGCAAACTCAATCAAATGAAGATGATCCTAATCTACAAGAGTACTGGGGGTGTTTTAAGGAAAAAGCAATACAAACTTGGAAGGCAAAGGTTAAGATGAAATAAGCAAGTTAACCAAGATTGGTTCTGATTAAATAACGTAAACCAGAAATTTAATCAAAATGGGTGTTTTATTTAAGTTAAAGAAAGGCTATTAATCCCCTTATAAATATTATTAAGGAAGGGAAATGAAATAATTTTAGTGCGCCCCAAGAAGAAGGTTGGGTCTCTGCTTTTGCTTCACCTTTACCTGCAAAAGGAAAAAGTCGTGGAGATAATGAGCAGCAAGAGAGAAACTGGTGAGGAGGCCATAAGTCATGTGAAATTGTAAGCCCCCGCTCTCTCTCTCTCTCTCCTCCTTCTAATCATTCCAAGAAATCAGACAAACCTCCACTTCCTCTCTCCCATGCTTCTCTGTATTTTCAGGCACTTCAATAAATATTCAGACTTTATCTATCTATCTATCTACCCAAGAAGAGAACTCAACTCAGAAACATGAAGAAGCCTTTTAATCCTTCTCCCGTTGTTGTTCTCTTTCTCCTTGTTCTGGGTTTCTGCCACGTGTCCACTTCAGCTGCTGAAGGTGGCAGCAGCGGGAGCAAGACCTACATCGTACACATGTCCAAATCCCAGATGCCGCCGAGTTTCGACCACCACATTCACTGGTACGATTCCTCCCTCAAATCGGTTTCTGGCTCGGCCCAGATGCTGTATAGTTACGATAATGCCATCCATGGATTCTCCACTCGCCTCACGGAAGAAGAAGCTGAACGACTCGCTGCCCAACCTGGGATCCTCTCCGTCTTGCCGGAACTCCGGTACGAGTTGCATACTACTCGCACGCCGGAGTTCCTCGGGCTCGGGAAGAGCACCGTGTTGTTCCCCGAGTCGGACTCCGTGAGTGATGTTATCGTTGGAGTTTTGGACACTGGAGTTTGGCCGGAAAGCAAGAGTTTTGCCGATGACGGGCTCGGGCCCGTTCCAAGCAGCTGGAAAGGAGCGTGTGAGACTGGCACCAACTTCAACGCGTCTAATTGTAACCCGAAGTTGATCGGCGCTCAGTTTTTCTGCAAAGGATACGAGGCAGCATTGGGCCCGATTGACGAGTCCAGGGAGTCCAGATCTCCGAGGGACGACGATGGCCACGGTACCCACACGGCCAGCACGGCAGCGGGCTCGTCGGTGGATGGCGCTAGCCTGTTCGGATACGCTCAGGGGACGGCTCGTGGGATGGCCACTCGCGCGAGGGTCGCTGTGTACAAGGTCTGCTGGATCGGCGGGTGTTTTAGCTCCGACATACTGGCGGCAATGGATAAGGCCATCGACGACAACGTCAATGTCCTGTCTATGTCTCTCGGCGGCGGGACGGCGGAATATTTCAGAGACAGCGTCGCAATCGGCGCCTTCGCTGCCATGGAGAAGGGGATATTCGTGTCTTGCTCCGCCGGAAATGCTGGGCCGAGCTCGTTCAGTTTATCAAACGTGGCTCCATGGATCACCACCGTCGGCGCCGGCTCGCTGGATCGGGATTTCCCTGCTTATGTGAGTCTTGGAAGTGGAAAGAATTTTTACGGGGTTTCTCTGTACAAAGGGAGTGCTCTGCCCGGGAATTTGTTGCCGTTTGTTTACGCTGGGAATGCTAGTAGTGGTACCAATGGGAATTTGTGTTTGAGCGAGACTCTGAATCCGGAAAAGGTCGCCGGAAAAATCGTGCTTTGTGATCGTGGAATGAACGCCAGAGTTCAAAAGGGCGTGGTGGTTAAAGCTGCCGGCGGAGTAGGTATGGTTTTGGCCAACACACCATCGAACGGGGACGAACTTGTGGCGGATGCACATTTGCTTCCGGCGACTGCCGTAGGAGCAAAATCCGGCGACGCCATAAAAAGCTACATTCTCTCCGACCCAAATCCAACGGCGACGATCTTGTTCGAAGGGACCAAAGTCGGGATCGAACCTGCGCCAGTGGTCGCCGCCTTCAGCTCTCGCGGTCCCAACTCCGTGACGCCGGAGATCTTGAAACCCGATATAATCGCGCCAGGTCTCGATATCCTAGCGGGGTGGTCGAGGGCGGTGGGACCCACAGGGCTATCCAACGACACACGGCGTGTGGATTTTAACATCATCTCCGGAACCTCCATGTCCTGTCCCCACGTGAGTGGCCTGGCGGCGCTGCTTAAGGCGGTGCATCCAGAGTGGAGCCCTGCCGCTGTCAGATCCGCTCTCATGACAACCGCTTACAGCCAGTACAAAAACAGTCAGCAAATGCTAGACAGCGCCACAGGGAAACCATCGACGCCGTTCGACCACGGCGCCGGCCACGTGGATCCGGTATCTGCCGCCGATCCTGGGCTCATCTACGATCTCACAGCCGAAGATTATTTGGGTTTTCTCTGCGCCTTAAATTACTCCCAATCTCAGATCAGCACCCTCGCGAGAAGAAACTTCAAGTGCGATTCTAGCAAAACTTACAGGATCACGGATTTGAACTACCCATCGTTCGCTGTCAATTTTGATAGCTCACAGGCGGGTAGTTCTAGTGTCATCAAGTACACTAGAACATTGACAAACGTGGGGACGTCGTCGACGTACAAGGTGGCGGTGTCGCCGGCAGATATTCCTGGGGTGAAGATGACGGTGGAGCCGGCGACGTTGAGTTTTAGCAAAGCGAATGAGAAGCAATCGTATACGGTGACAGTTAGTGGTGAGAACACGATGTCGCCCAATACCAACAGCTTTGGAAGATTGGCGTGGAGTGATGGGAAACATATTGTGGGGAGTCCAATTGCAATTAGTTGGAATTAGTGGAGCCTAAGGAAGGCAATTGCAGTAAAGTTTGACCTGTTTGTTTGTGCTCTAGAGAGTGGAGCACCAATTTGATCGATTATTGTGAGTGAAGAAACGCTGAACTTAATTATAGTTCTCTTGATTTAATGACAAAGGAGCTGCAAATTTGTACTTCTTGCTATTTTGCTTGTATTTTCAAGTCAATTTTTTATAGGAAAATAGTTATGGGAGTTGGCGCATTATTGTGGGATTATTATGATATGAAATTGACATGTGAAAAAAGTATAGGTTTATGCAAAGAAATAAGACATTATGTACCTAAGATCATATTCAGACAGGTAATCAAAGTAGTATGTTTGGCTAACATGCCATTATTATTGGTCAGAAAGAGGGACCAAGCCGAGACTTAAGATTTCTATATATCTTAAAATTTAAAACACTTTTATATGTATATTTAAATTTATAAATTTTAAGGTATTTAAGAATCTTAGTTCTCAATTATGGATATACAAATTGAGAATTAAGATTTCTATATACCTTAAAACTTCATTCGTCGTATAAAGGATGGTGTATTTTTCTAATACGGAGATTAAAATATATGTAGTTTATGATTTTTTTTAAATTTTTTTCCTTGAAACTAATTTTTTTTAAAAAATTCTTTCTTGGGTTATATGTAGTGAAGTTTAAGTGATGATTAAAGAAACAAAAGATTTTTTTATGCGGTTTTGTGTCGTAGGAGATGTAATGAAGATTAAAAAAAGAAAAGATTCTTTTTTAGGTTTTATATAATACTAAGAATTTAAGAATGGGTAGCAAAATAGATTAGATTTTTAAAACTTTCTAAAAAAGCAAATGCTTCATCTTTTTTAGACGGCTAACAAAGGAATACGTTTTATCCTTTTTCAAACGGATAAAGTAGTTCTTGAAAATTTGAAGCTTTCATAAATCTAAATTCTTAATTTAGCCAGAGAGTTAGGGGTAAATATTACTTGGACAAAGGCGAACAAACCGAAAAGATCAATTACATTAAGATAAAATAGTTTGATTTTTTTCTAATTTGATTAGTTCAAACAAAAACCGAATTTTATGTTCAGTTATTGGATTGGTTTTTAGATTATACACTTAAAACCAAATAAATCAAATAGACTGGATAGTAATAAATACTTTATCATTATTCTTATTGACCCTATATATATGAATTTATTGCCCATTATTTTTTTAATACTTAGAAGCATGATACAAGTTTATAAGGAGATATATACTATTAATTATGGGAAGGGATATGTCAAGAAGTGGGGAGGCCAGGATTTGATCCCTAGACCTTCCCTGTATCCATTGGAGCCATTAGCCATTAGTTCAAAGGGCCGGAGATATTTTCCACTAATTTTGGGCTATATGTTGTTTATTATTGTTTACTTTTGGGCATAAGAAGTACAATTTTTAATGGGTAAAATCCACCGGGGGTCACCTAGCTTATTTTTTTGTCCTAAACGGGTATCTTACCTTCAAATTGTCCTACCGAGGTTGTCACACTTCACTCAGGCCCTGGCCTAAAAGTTCCTAACTAGCTCACAAGCCCAACTTCATAATTAGGTTCCTAGCTCTCGGCCTAGCAATCAAAGGCAACTTTTAAGTCTTATTTTCTTAAGTTAATAGGCCTGGGAGGTGGCCCAGGTGGCTTTAACAAAGGTCCATTAACAACTTGCAGCAAGGGCAAGGCCCAAAACCCCTAACTTGCACAACAAGCAAGGTTTCAAATAATAACTTGCATAACAAGCAAGGCAACACTTAAATGCAATTTAAGTGCATACATGGTGTGCATCAAGTGTACTATCTATATGGCAACCAAGAAGCCCACAAGGTTGGTTTAGATTTCTGAAAACCATAAGTGTTATAAGCATGGTGCTTTCGGCCAACTAAGGTACATATACTTGTATACAACATTTTTCTGATGCAAAGCCCATACTAATCACATAAAGGTGCCAAACCTTGGCCCATAACATCCAGCATACATAACAAGCTTAATGCCATCCATAACCCATACATAACTTGGCATACAAAACCCATAAAGCATCATAAGTCTAGGTGTTAAAGACTACACATATTAACACAAAAAGGGTAGTCTACCTAGTAACCATAACATGGCTACACCTGCCATGAAACCAAAAGTACTCATGCCAAGTTATTACATACCAAGGCCATACTCCTAATGGTGAAACAGAACCTTCAAAATCCCATATAGAAGTACACACTGCAGCACTAGACCTTTGGCCATGTTCATGGTCATAAAGGTGAAAACCACAATCAGAGCTAAGGTCCAGGTATCCATGCTTCTCCTAGACAGTTCCCACTCTACAGCCTGCAAACTTAAATTGTAAGTCTCGACCAACTAAGAATAAGACTTGTAATGAAACCAAATTACTAAGCCAAGCACTCATTGGCACATACCTTGTAAAACAAGCAAAGTTAGTGCAAACACAAGCAACAAGCTAGTAAACTCTACTCAGGCCGAATGTCCTTGCCTGAAAAATAAAGGATGGGCAGCGAGCATATAACTCAGTAGGATTCACCTTAAACATAGACAACTCATATTGAGTCTATTTAGTTAAGCTGAGTAATCACTCAAAGCTTAACCTCCCATTAGATAGCTCAACCTGCAAAACAAACACCAAGACAAGAAAAACAGGCATATGCATATACAAGATGGGTAACTATGTCAAATAATTCATAAAGGGGTTAGCATGCACATAGAAACACCAAAGCACACAAGTACACACCCACACTCCACATTGTAGCTCTCGGCCATATAAGCCATACATGTACCCATGTGCATTTCTTGCACACAAACTCACCAATATACAATTCCATTTGGAGCTCCCAAAATGCCAAGTAAATAGGCCACATTTACTTGCATTTCTAGTACATGTACCCATAGTTAATTAGCTAATCAATAGAACAACCAAGTATAACCAATAAGCCCATCAAGTAACTAAGGTCATATGGCACATTTTACCATCACTTAGCCACTCTAGACACTTGAATCATGGTGTACATTACCAAGCAAAGTCAAGTGCCAGTGAACCCTACCTCAATAGCTCTCGGTCACACACAAGCTTTAAGTGTCCAAGTGTTCCTCAACCTCAATGCCTATCATAGTAAAACATAGGCATTAACACACAAACTCATGGATTAAACTACCATGATTCATATGAAGAACACTATGATATTCCCACACTTAAGCTTCTCGGCCAAAAGGCCCAATATATCCATACAAGTGCTGCCCATCATTCTAACATTCCATGTGATGTTCTAGTCATCAATGTACATCACCCATGGCATCATTGCCAAGTAACCAAGTGAAATGCATTATGTTACCATAAACTAAGCTCTCGGCCAAAGTACACATTTTCACATATTTGTGTCATTCATCCAACTAACCCAAAACATGCTCAAGTGACCATCAAATGACAATGCTCATGGCACAATTACCATGTAACTCATTGAAGTACATCATGATATTCCAAATCAAGTTCTCGGCCAAAGTGCACACCTTCACATACATATGTTCTCTATCAACCAACTCCACACATACACATCAAAACATCAATAACTAATGTTTCATGGCAATCATTACCATGTATTCAAGTTATGAGCACCAAATTATGCCATTTCAAGCTCTCGGCCATAAAGCCAAACTTCACATATCAATGTTCCTCATCATTATAAACCAACACATGTTCACCAACTCATCATTTATCAATGACCATGGCATCAATGCCATGTAAACAAATGAGGAACACACATTTACCTCAAGTGCACTTTTCAGCCAAACTTCCTTTTGTTCAACTTGATGTTCCTTGCTCAAATTTGCCTAGCACAACAACAAATAGGCAACAACAACACTTAGTCATGGATTAATTTCCATGGAAATGAAGAAGAACACCAAGAACACATTCGGCCAACAATCCACCTCCAAACCGAGACATACTTTGCTCATTTAGCTTAACATAACTTCAATTGAACACTTAAGTTCCTTGTACATGGAAGAACTACCATGAATTCAAGGAAACATTGAAGTTACCTCAAGAACCCTAGCTTGATTCCTTCTCGGCCTTGGCTTGATTCTTCAAGAACAACTTGAATTTGGAGTAGTCTAGCACTGAAATCAAACTTTCAAGCATGAATTCATCACCCAAGCTCCACACCTCTCCAATGAAGCTTGAATCCGAGACCAAGCTTGAGAGAACTCAAGAACAAGAGCTAAACAAGTTTCGGTCAAGTGAAGGAAATGAGGCCTTGACTAGTTTCGGCCGAATGGACTTGTGTTTTAGTTAGCTACAATGCTAACTTTTGCCTTCCAATAAAATGCATGGTGCAATGTAGCCCTTAACTCCATAAATACTCAAAGCAGCCACTCAAACTTGTTTTAAAATGGACACTCAAGTCTTATCTTGGCTCATAATGCCAAGCACAAGGTAACACTAGTACCAAGGTCACAAAAACTCCCATGCATAACCGGCCATAACTAGACTACAAACTAGTTAGTTTGTTTAGTTAACTAGTGAATAGTACACATAGTGGAAGACAAGATTTTGACTAGTAATCATTGTTGTCTCCCAAATTTGGGCTAGTCTTGCACTAGTCACCCATTAAACTTGCATGGCCGAAATGATCAACTTGAAGTGGATAGTTTTAATTGTACCACTCATTTAAGTGTACATTTTGGTCCCCTTTCTCTATTTTCTGCCAGCTTTCCCATAGTATATTTTCTATGTGCAATTAAGTCCTGAAAGTCTCCAGTTTTGCACATAAGTCACTATACCAGTCTCCAGAGCTTCTCTTACTTCCCCTTTCTATTTTCTCTCACTCTCCTTGGTTTTTCCTTGATATTCCTTGGCCTAAGCCAAGCACTTAGGAGGTACCTAACAGAGGTACCTTACCTCTTATCGCGTGTCCTATCTGGGTACTTTCCGTTGATTCCATCGTTAAGTCTCACGGAAATTGCTGACGTGGCATTAATTAATGCTACAATAAACGTAAAATAATAACTTTGGATCCTAAACTTTTCTAATAGCTAATTCTAATCCTTAAACTTCCACCAAAATCATTTTAGCCATCGTCAACCTCTTTCTCTGTCGCCTACCATCCCAGCTGCCCGGATCCACCGATAGGCTTCGCAGAAGCGCCCTCCTATTTCAAATATACTGTTCAATCCTCACTTCTTAATCTTGTAGTCAAAAACCCTATTAGAATCCGATGTCACACAGGTCCTTGGATTCACGCCATCCGCTGAACTCCTGCACTTTCCTACTCCACTCATGGCGGCCCTTCCTAGATTCCGACCAGCAACAACCCAAGAAGCCTTCAGCTAATGCTTTTCACGCCAAGCGCCCCTGCCACTCCGATCGGACCACCTCTTTCTCAATCGACCTCTCCAAGCTCACCCTCATCGATGATGACCGTGCTATCGCCAGTGCCCACAGCCAAAGGCGAAGCAGCTACAGATTGATTGCCCGGAAGCGTAGGCGCCGCGGGTTGCGCTCGGTGTTGGGTCGGAGCTCCAACCGAAGCAGGACGAGGCGGTGCTGTTCTGTTGGAGCGTCTGCGGATTATGGTACGTGCTCGAATTTCCCCATGGCAATAGGGACTGATTCCAGCGGCGAGCTTTTTGGAAATGGCGCGGACTCCTCGTATTGGCCGTCCGATGTCAGCGAAGCTCGCAATTCATGGCGGGATAATAGGGGGGACGGCGGCAGAAACGGTGGAAGTGGGGAGAAAGAGAGTTTGATTGGCGTGGGTTGTGGTGGGGGCCAAGTTGGAGGCTTTGATGGTCAAGGAATCTAATCGGGTTACGGAAACGAGCCCGGATATCGTGGTGATGCTGAGTTTGGGTATGGAGATGAGGTTGACGAAGAGGAGGATGATTTTGCTGACAGGTTTCGAAGGTGAGGGCGGCTGGGATAGTGGGCGACAGAGTAAGAGGTCGACGGTGGCTAAAATGATTTTGGTGGAAGTTTAAGGGTCAGAATTAGTTATTAGAAAAGTTTAGGGTCCAAAGTTATTATTTTACGTTTATTGTAGCATTAATTAATGCCACGTCAGCAATTTCCGTGAGACTTAACGATGGAATCAACGGAAAGTACCCAGATAGGACACGCGATAAAAGGTAAGGTACCTCGGTAGAACAATTTGAAGTTAAGGTACCCGTTTAGGACAAAAAATAAGCTAGGTGACCCCCGGTGGATTTTACCCAATTTTTAATGTTTATCTTATTTTTTTCATTTACTATATACCTAGGTCTTAGAAAAAGGAACCAAATAAACCGAATTGAATAAACCAAAATGCAGTTCAGATGTTCCCCGATTAGTTTTGACATGTGACTTGGACAATTTGGGTACCCTTTCTAAAAATTGAAAATTGATTGGATTATTGTGTTTGAGTCAGTTCCAAACCAAACCAACTAATCGCTCACCTCTATCAGGAGTTTGGTCAATGGTAAAGTTCCATGTCCAATCTCATTTCTGGCCATTTAGTCCCTGAAGTAATCCACCTGATGATCAGGTCCTTGGTTTCAACCTTGTCTTTTCTCTAGCTCACAAAAGCTTTTTTTAATTAGAATATAATAAAAAAGCTAGGGAAAAAAGAAATGCCATAAGTAAGTGGGCTTCCGAGATATTATTCCTGGGGACGATGAACATGGTACTTCGGTAGCTCGCGTCCAGATTTGTTCTGATCTCCTGTGCTAATAGAGAAATTGATGGATGAGTAGTGATAGATACTCGTAGTACTTACAAAATTTGTGCACAATCAGAGATAAAGGTGTAGTATGGGATGACATGATTCTTTGCTACTGTGGTGGCTTTCAATAGGCTCCGAAGTTTCACCTCTAGAGCTGAGGTGCAATGGGGAAGAAGAAGTCCTCCTTGAAGTTTGGGAGGTCTGCTAACTCCTTTCCAATCCTAAGTTGCCACTCCCAACTCGAAAGATTGTATCCAAGCTCCATCAATCAGGAAAATTTCTGGTTTTTGAGGTATGACTTGTAGAGTCCTTGAGCCCTATGTTTGGCAAAAAGGGTTTGGTTGATTATAAAAAGATTTAAGATATTAAGAATGGTACGTCCTTGCTAACAAGATTTAGTTTAAAAGGTTGTCTAATATTGCTTTAATTGATTGTGGATGGAAGAAGTTGTTACGGAAAACACACTTATTTCTTCCTAACCAAATAAGCAAGAGAGTTGAGACAATAACGGATAACCACTCTAGTTGCCATTTTCTTTGGCTCTAAAGAAAAGAGCAAAGTCAAGATTCAAATGTCAGGAACACTGTTGATGAAGGTTTTGACAGAAATTGCCACAAACCTCTTGGGATCCTTGGCATTCCCAGAAAATACGTAATGTTGTTTTAGGCTAGTTTATGCATCTAGCACATGCTGGGTCTAAAAAGCCCCCATGAGATGCTAGATTGACACCGGTTGGGAGGGCAGCGAGAAGACATTTCCAAAGAAAAACTTTGAATTTTTAGAAGGATATCATAGGCCCATATGTGTTTTAAAATTGTGGTGATGCCCGGGTGTGGAGATGGTGTAATGGAAGTAGCAGTTGGATTTAGGAAGGGTGCTATTTGTTTACGGAGTTGAAGGTTGTAGCCATGTTTAGTATTATAAGAGCCTGAATTATTCCCTAGCCAAGCAACGGTGTCTTGCTTTTGCAGATTGAAATTAAGGGGGATTTGGAGAATTTGATCTCTGATTTGTCTAGGGAAATGGATTTAAAGGGATTGTAAGGACTACTTACCATTCATAGTGTCTATTAGATTTGAGCCTTTCAAGGATGGGTCAGGTGATGTGCAGTGGTATAGTAATGCTAGATGAGATGGAGATATACCTGGAATCCAAGTGTATTGTTGTGAAATTGAGAGTTTATAATTTTTAACCCCTAATGACTTGTAAGTGTATGATTTCGTTGTGTGTAAAGGAAAATATAGGTGTTGCCCTAAGGGAAAGTATAATCCTACCAAGAATTTAAATCCTAACTACTTAAGCCACCTAAACTATTAAGGGAAAGAGAATGATTGAAACAAGTAAGACTTAAGGCTAATAGAGTGGATGCAAGGATAAAGAGTAAAGAACTAAGATGAATGGCCCCACTAATTACCTCGTAAACTCTAAAATGATAAGCTAAATAAATGCATGGGTTGCTAAGGAAGGCTAAACAAAAATGGTCAAAGTATGGAGGTTATCTCTCTAAGAATCCACCCTATTACTTGCTATCCAAGTCAAATGAAGGCCTAGGACAATTACCCTTTGTGTGGTGTGGAGGCCCTAAGTTCAAAAGTCCACTTTCTTAAGCCAAGTCTTTGCTCACCTAGAATCAAGCAAGGTATTTCTTAAGCTTTTGCTTTAACCCAAGGTGGATTTAGCTCTAACTTCCTTCCAAACACCTAATGAGCTCATGGATTATCTCTAATCTACAATACCCATTATACTCTATCCTTCATTTCCACCCCCCTTCTTTCTCTATCAAGAACTAAGTGGGATTGTGCTTTGTGTGAAATGGCCATCCATCACACATACATTTAGCATAAGAATAGGTAACACAAGGTGCTCAAAATCCATAAGAAGCACATCAAAAGATCATTAGATAGCAAATAAATAAAGTTTCATCCTAGAGAGATACAAGGATCTACTTTATGTCCATTCTATCAACAAACATTAAACCCATAACCAAACAATCCATGAAAAATTCACAAAATAAAAGAGTGAAAAAAGAAACTCAAGATGTATCCTAGTTGCCTAAGTCTCATTGGCTCCTAGACTCATTCTTTAAGCCTCTCACTTTGCTCCAATGGTGGCTCTCTAAGAAATGATAAGAAGAAGAGTATGAAATGTCTCTCTTATTGGCTACCTCATTTCCCTTTCAATATCCCTAAAAAAACCATATTTTTCTTTGTCTTATGCTCCCAATCCCTTAAAGGAAAAAAATCCCTGCTCTAAGGACAGCTCACCACGTAGGAAGATGTGGGGGACCATAAAAAATACAAGGTTTGGGTGAAATAGGGAAATGTCTAGTGACGCGTCACCAGCTGGGTCAAGTTGGAGGCAATGCGTTGCTACTGATGCAAAAATAGATAAAGCATTGATAACGTTGGCAACGTGTCGCCAATGCTCTTTTCTTCAGCTTGACCCTCACATGTCCAATTTTTATTTCGCTTGATCCCGTTCCATCCTGACACATCTGTAATGCGATCCCACTTGTGGGAAGATGAAACAAAACAAGAAAAATTGAGAAAGATAGGGTAAAATGATAGAAAACGATGATCAAAGTTGCAAAAAAGTCAAAAATTTTGACTGTTACTTTAAGCACTTAACAAACTCCCCCAAACTTAAACTAAAGCTAGTCCCTAGCATGCCTAACCTAAAAAAACTAACAAACAAAACATAAAAAACTACAATGTCAACCAATCGCTACATCTGAACTTTGATGACCCACTAACGCAACTTAAAAGAAAAAATATTGATTAAGGAAGAGGAAGCTTTGCTACTTAAGGCGGGACCTTGGAGGGGTTACACCTTTACCAAATTTGCTTAATTTTATCCGGTGAAGTTACACCATGCAATATAAAAACTTATACTATGTTTCTTTCCATAAGCTTGCAAGAGGATCCAACCTCCCCCAATAAATTCCCCTAAGGGAGTTGCATAAAACTCGAAGCTCAAATGATTTTTCCATCATTGTAATGGGGCTCAGTTAGGAAAGGAAAAGGTATTGAATGAAGGCTTTCTAAGTGGAGTTATAGAGGTGAACAAGTATAAGTCAATGGCTCTAACATATGAACCAATCAAGCACTCAACCTGAAGTCCACAAACATAACACACCACTTACCTACTCAAAAAGCCCACAATTATTCAAAAATACTACAACTTTTTTTTTAGTCCTTGTCATGTATTTCTCCTTTAAGCAAGAGTACCAACAAGGGCTCTGTTTATACCCAAGCTACCAACATAATATAATCCAAGGTGATCTTTGATCATATTTATGTTTTAAGCATCTTTTCAAATAGTGATCGACTCTTGCCCTAGGAGAAGACCCCTACCTACTTCGATACTACAAAACAGTGAAGTAGAAATTTATTTAGGCACAACACACACGATGACTTTTTTTTTAACCAGCCCAAAGATGAACACACATAATTGAAGCATAAGTTATCCTTATTTTTCTCCAAGTTTCCCTCCTAAACCTGTTCTTGTTTGAAACCTTCACGTAACCCAATGATCATTTAAGCCCATGATTTATACTTACAACCTTGGGTGAAAGAGAGGATACAAAGATGGTGAAAGCTCAAAGTGTGGGTTAACACAAAGAAATAGGCAATTAGGCACAAAAAGGGGCTTACTAAGGGAAAGTATATAAGGGTTAGCCATCTGGGAAGGTAGTTCATCTTAAGAAACCAAATGAGCTTTAAATTCCATACAACAAATATGGGTTTGAATGGGTCCTCAGGCAAATTCTATATCAAAGCATGACATAAGTATCTCAAGAAAGAACAAGTTTTTGCACAATCACTCAAGGCTCTAACATCTCACTAGGTAGTTCCACCAAACATTTCAAAGCTAACCTTCCAAATTCATAAAACTTCATAGAAAGTAAAAATAGCAACCAAGTTCATTCACATGCAACAATGGTTTCTATTGTGTCCCTCAAAAGAAGAAAACAAGAAAAACAATCAACCTATATGATACTACATGCATCCTAGAAGAATTAAAGGAAAGAAATGCAAAAAAAAAAAAAACCACCATATGGACTAAAACAAGAGCACCATACTCAAATAAGAACAACCTAAACTAAACCAAACAACCTGCACGACAAAAGAAAGAATAACAACACGAACAAGAAAAAAAGAATGAATGATGACATGAACAAGAATTAGTAGGCATGACCATCAAACAAACCCCCTCAAACTTAAACACGGGCATTGTCCTAAATGGAAGTGGATAAAAGAAAGGAGGCATTCAAGAATCATACCTGGGGGGCGAATGTTCCCGCCCCCAACTAATCCTCGCCTATGTCATTGTGGTTGGAGGAGCTGCAAGTCAGAAGGAAGGACAATGGACCTTCAAAAGGATTATTGGGAAGACCAAAATGCAGGTAGAATGGAGGAGGATGACTGGAAGGGTGCAGCGTGTACCACTGGTATACCGAGAGGTGGAAATGGGGGGTATGGGATAAAAGGGGGGTATTCTTGAGGTAAGCTCTATTGCTGCTGGTGGCCCCAGCGGACCTAATTGGAGAGAGATTCTTGATTTTTGGCAATAAGGACTATGCCCTTATGCATTTCTCTCACAAAAGGATGCGAAGTCGGCACCAACTGAATCAAATTGGGCCATCGACTCATTGTGCTGCTTATTCATTAAGATGTACATCCTGTTTAGCGCCACAACTAATGATGCTGGAGTGGTGGTGGTCGAGTCGATTAGTTGCTCATATGACCCCCACCTTGCTCTTCCCTTCATTGTTCTTGTTCTTGATAATTCTCTTGTTGTTCTTCTTCTTCTTGCTCTTGTGCTTGCTCTTCCTCATTTTCCTCTAAAGCTACTTTCTGAATGCCCACTGGTGCTTCACCAAGCTTGTCTACCGAAATAGGTCTCATGACCAAAGATACGTGCAGAGGATCCTCAAAGTCAACCCCAGCCCTCCGAATTATGGTCATAATCAGTTGTGGGAATGGTAGATTCCCCCGTTTTGACTATCCAGCGTGCATCAGATTCCTGGAGATGAAGTGTCTTATGTCCAATATGAAGTCACAAGTAATGTAGTACAGGACCTTCAATTAATCTGGGAGGACCTCTAAACGGTTCGGGGTGACCTCCCAAATGTGAGTGGTTGGGATTTAGTGAGATAAGATGAAGTAGTTCCACATCCGCATCTCCGAAGAAAGAGCCGAAGAACTGAAGGAGCTTTTTGTTGGCATCATCTTTACTCTTTTTTCTAGTTGATGGGGTGCCCACACACTAACTGAGCCATTTAATCTAGCGATGCTTCCTTGAAGAATCCTCTAATTAGTGGGTTGATCTGAAGAATGTTGTTAATTGTTTCCTCATCATAGTGCACACTGCGGGTCCTGACCCAACAAAATCGTTGTCATTTTTTGCAGATAGTACGCCCCCATGAGATTTGCATAAAATTCCATAATCAGATTTTTGGGCACCTTCGCTCTAGGGTGGGCACACCAGTGATGCCATCTTTTCCTCTTCACCAGTCTCAAAATTCCTTTATTTTCCTTCTTGGTGTGGTTGAAACTTCACTCCGGTGTGAATTTACGGTTCACAAAACCTTCGAAGTAGTTGCAAGCCCGAGCAGAGACGAACCTCTTCTTGTAATAAGGAGGCTCTTGTGGCGCTTCCTTCTAGATCATTTTCCCCCTCCCTTTTTCTTTCAGTGAGGCGACAGACTTGTGAGGCGACAAGCATAGACTTGTGAGGCATTCGTTAGTGGCGCCACATCACCACTAGGGTAAATTTGTTGGCAATGCGTCGCCGCTGGGTGAAGTCATTGGCGACACGTCGCCGCCAGTCACAACAACTCCTTCAATTTTTTCATTTTTGACAATTTAACCCCTAAATTTCTAACTTACTCGGACTTTGCACAAAGTATACTATTCCTAATGTTAGGGCTTGCATCTTCCATCTCTTCTTTTCTCCCATCTTTGGCTCTTCTAAACCTAAACAAGAACACAAAAATGCAAGATAAATATAAAGTTTCAAGAAAAAGCACAAATAAACGAATTACTCATGGAAAGAAAAGAAAAGAAAGAAAAATGGAAATTGGGTTGCCTCTCGACTAGCACTTGATTTTACGCCTCTAGCTAGATGCCTTTGAGCACACTTCAAGGAGAGGGATTGGCCAAAATTAATTGGCCAATGTGACAAAGCTCATCACCATAATAAGCTTTCACTCGATGTCCGTTAACTTGAAATGTTAATCAATCTTGGCCTTTGAGCTCTACCGCTCCATAGGGCATCACCTTGACAACCTTGAAGGAACTGGACCACTTGGATCTCAACTTTCTGGGGAAAAGCTTTAATCTTGAATTGAATAGAAGAACTTGTTGCCCGGGCTTGAAAGTCTTTTGTATAAGTTGCTTGTCATGCCATAACTTGGTCTTTGCCTTGTAAATCCTTGAGCTTTCATATGCCTCAAAGTGAAGCTCCTTAAGCTCATCCAATTCCAATAACCTTTTCTCTTGAACACCATTCAAGTCATAATTCAACTTTTTAATAGCCCAAAAGGACTTGTGCTCAAGTTTAACCGGTAAATGGCAAGCCTTCCCAGATAAGAGCTGAATGGAGACATGCCAGTGGGGGTTTTATATGCCGTCTGATATGCCCACAAAGCATCATATAACTTTGACGCCAAATTATTTCTATTGACATTGACAGTTTTCTCCAAGATCTTCTTCACTTCCCTATTAGAGATCTCCGCTTGACCATTGGTTTAAGGATGATAAGCAAGAGTGACCTTGTGCCTCACACCATGCTTAGCAAGTGTTTGTGCCATCACCTTGTTGATGAAGTGATTTTTTCATCACTAATGATTGCTCTAGGCATACCAAATCTTGAAAATATATTTCTTTGCAAGAACTTAACCACAACCAGAGCATCACAAGAAGATGTTGGGATCGCCTTAACCTACTTAGACATGTAATCCACCACCAATAAGATATAATGAAATCCAAGGGAAGAAAGGAAGGGTCCCATAAAATCTATGCCCCAAATATCAAACACTTCTACGTCAAGAATATTTTACAAAGACATTTCATCTCTCCTAGAAATGTTCCCTAATTGTTTACATCTATCACAAGTAAGCACAAGGTGAGGCATGACAATGATGCAAGGTTTCTTTAGCTTCCTCAAATCTGACACATCTCTTCATCACTTGGTCGGCACACCTTCAGAATAAGTAAGGGTCATCCCAACTATAGTGCTTCATATCGGCTTGAAACTTTTTCTTTTCTTGGTAAGACAAGTTTGGAGGTAAAACTCCACAAGCTAGGTAATTCACATAATCCACATAGCACAACAATTTATACTCTACCTTGAGTAGACTTTCATCTTGGAAATGTTCTTGAATTTGGCTCCCCAAAGATGGCACATGAACTTCAAGTCGAGACAAATGATCCACCACCAATTTTTCACTACCCTTCTTGTCTTTGATTTCAAGATCAAATTCTTGAAGGAGGAGAATCCACCAAATTAATCTTGGATTGGCATCCTTCTTGGTGAAGAGGTATTTGATGGACACATGATTGGTGTGCACCACCACCTTAGATCCCACAATATAAGGCTGAAATTTATCCACCACAAACACCACCGCTAGCAATTCCTTCTCCGTAGTGGTGTAATTTTGTTGAGCTCCATCCAATGTCTTGCTAGCATAGTATATTACTCGGAAGATTTTCTCTCTTCTTTGTCTCAACAAAACCCTAACGGCGAAGTCACTAGGATCACACATAATTTCAAAAGGCTCATCCTAATTTGGTGTTACTATTACGGGAGCCTTTACTAACTTTTCCTTCAATATATCAAAAGCCTCAGTATTATGTTCATCAAAGATAAATGGAGAATCCTTCTCAAGCAAATTGCAAAAGGGCTTAGTGATTTTGGAAAAATCCTTAATAAACTTCTGATAAAACTCGACATGGCCCAAGAAACTTCTAATCCCCTTCATGTTGGTGGGTGGTGGCAATTTTTCAACAGCAACAATTTTTGCACGATCCACCTCCAAGGCTTCACAAGAAATCTTGTGACCAAGTACTATGCCAGAGGTAACCATGAAGTGGCATTTTCCCAATTCAAAGCCAAGTTGGTTTTTTGATATCTTTTCAAAATAAGAGCTGGATTATCCAAACATGCATTAAAAGAGTCACCAAAGACTGAGAAGTCATCCATAAATAGCTCCATGCATTTCTCCACCATGTCTCCAAAGATGGCTATCATACATCATTGAAAGGTAGCCAGTGCATTGTAGAGACTGAAAAGCATATGTACTCCAAGGACTAGTGAAGGTCAACTTCTCTTAATCCTCTAGGGCTATTGCAGCTTGATTGTACCTGAATTACCCATCCAAGAAACAACAATAGGCATGGCCGATGAATCGATCCAAGATTTGATCAATGAATGGCAAAAGGAAATAATCCTTCCGGGTGGCCTTGTTGAGCTTTTGGTAATCAAAGCAAACCCTCCACTTGATCACTAATCTTGTAGAAATCCACTCGTTGTTGTCATTACCCACAACAGTCGTTCGACCTTTTTAGGCACTACTTGCATCGGACTAACCCATTGAGAGTCTGACATAGGGTAGATAATGCCAGCCTTGAGAAGCTTCAAGATCTCTTCCTTTACCACCTCTTTCATTTTAGGATTTAACCTCCTTTGAGCTTAGATTGAGGGCTTGTATTCATCCTCCATCAATATCTTGTGCATGCAAGTGTCAGGATTTATACCTTTTATGTTAGAGATTGACCAAGCAATTGCACTTTTATGCTCCCTTAAAACTTTTATCAATTTCTCATTCTCTAAAGTTGATAATGAAGAAGAAATAATCACTGGGAAAATTTTTCTAAAACTAAGGTAGACATACTTGAGGTCTTTGGGCAATGGTTTCAACTCTAACTTGGGCTCTTCTTTGGTCTCACAAGAACACTTCCCCTTTGAGCTTGTAACTTCCCATAAGCATCAATGGACTCTCAAGCACTTAGCATTTTATGAAACTCCTCAAATGGACGAACGCATGCCTTCCTAAGTGAATCATCCATAAACAAAGAATCCTTTATCTCTCCAATGCAAGAATAAACCACATCCACCATAAAACATTTGTGCATCTCATCATCAATAGACTTCATAGCTTTAGCAAGATTGCAAGTAATCTCTTCATCATTAGCTCTCAAGGTAGGGTTACCTTTTTCCACATCGATAATGCCCTTCCCAGTAGCAAGAAAGGGTCTCCCAAGGGCATGTTTTGGTCATCTTCCATATCCAACACCACAAAGTCCATCGGGAATATAAATTTACCAACTTTAACCAAGACATCTTCCAACACGCCTTTTAGGAATCTGAGGGACTTATTTGCCAATTGGAGACAAATCGATGAACGCTTCATTTCTCCTAGACCAAGGCTCCTACAAATAGGCAATGGCATTAAGTTAATGCTAGCTCCAAGATCACACAAGGCCTTGTCACAATGAAAAGACCAATATCCAAAGGAATAGTGAAACTCCCTAGGTCTTTGAATTTTTTAGGTATCTTTTGTTGAATGATGGTGCTTACTTCTTCCTTCACCAAAATGAGTTCATTGTCAAGGAACTTCTTTTTTTTAGTGATCAACTCCTTGAGAAACTTAGCATATGACGACATTTGGTTTAACGCTTCCAAAAAAGGAATATTGATGTCTAACTTTTTGAATATTTCAAGCAACTTCTTGAATTGAGTTTCCTCCTTCTTGGACTTGAACCTTTGAGGATATGGGAGTATAAGAGTATGCTTCAATGTTTCCTTTTGAGTGGACACATTTCTTCCCTCATCCTTAAAAAAAGCTTCATCACCACTTGGTGTCACAACTTGAACATCAACTTTTTCTGGAAAGGTGGGTCCTTGAGGAGGAAAATCTTCTTGAGTAGGTGGCTCCTTAGGTTGAGTTACCACATTCTTTCCACTTCTTAGAATTATAGCTTGACAAGACTCCATTGGATTTATGTCTGTATCACTACGTATAAACTTTCCCATTTGGAGTTGTCTCATGGAAATAGCTAGTTGGCCAATTTGTGTCTCTAAATTCTTAATTGACACTTGAGTATTAGCTTACATTGTCTTCATCTCCTCTTTCAATGCATTAATGTTTTTATTTTGACCACTGGCCATTCCCCCTTACTTCATGTATGAACTCTCTCATCATCCATTTCATAAAATCCTTCAATGAAGCATCCGATTCATGTGAGGCCTTCCCTTGTGGTTGCATGGCACCCTTTGGATTTGAATAATTGAATCCTTCATGGTGATGGTTCCTTGAGAAGTAGTTACTTCCTCCTTGCTTTAGTGGATAAATATTCCAATAACCCACAAAATTTACATCTTCCAAGTCTTCCACATCCTTACTTGCCATGGCTTGTTGAATCTTCATCCTATCTTGATTATTGGCCAACGTGGATACCATACTTGTGAGTGCCAAAATTTGAGCTTGTAAGGAGGTGTCCTTGTTAACTTCATAAAATCCTCTCCCTTGCCTTGGAGCCATTTTTCCACTAAGCTTAAGGTTTTTAGCCATGTTTAACAATTGAAAGCACTCCTCTACATCCTTTAATTGTAAGAAGCCAATGACGGTGGCATCAACTTGTAAATGAGTATTCAAGCTTAATCCATTGTAGAAGAGGTGGAGTTGATGAGCTTGATCAATATCTTATGTTGGAACCCTTTTCACCATCATTTTAAAGTGCACCCATGCATCCGCAAGTGGCTCCCATTCATTTTGTCTAAAGGCCAACAACTCATTATTAAGCTCAAAGGCTTTTTGAGAGGGGAAGAACCTTCTAATGAATGCATCATATAAATCTTGCCATGTGTGAATCGAAGTAGGCCCCAAATTTTCAAACCACTCTGTAGCTTCATCCACAAGAGAAAAAGGGAAGAGTCTCATCCTTTTCGCATCCTCACTTACACCTTCCAAATTAAAGGTATTGCATAAGCGAACAAACCTTTTGATGTGGTTGTTTGGGTCTTCATCAACGGCTCCACCAAACAGATGTGCCTCAACTAGTTGAAGAACATGGCTAGGAATCATGAATGCCCGACCTCGAAGTAGCACCAGCCTAATCATGTTGTCTTGATCTTCCACCCCTTGAGGTCTAACATAGCCAAGTACCGGTCTACCTCTTCTCCTTACACCATTGCCATTACCTCCTCTATGTCCATTGTCTATAACTTCATCTTTACCATTAAAATTTATGGGAATCACATTTTCTTCCCTTCCTAAATTCCTTATGTTGTCTCTTAGATTTTCCTCCATGTTGATGGAATGTGAAACGCCAGAGCCTTCTTCCTCAACAACAACATTACTTCTAAAATAAAGCTCCCTTAAAATCCTCTCAATCTCCGGACCAAGTGGTACTAAATGAAAGCAAGAGCTTCGTGTTATGCATTAGAGGAACCTACAAAGGACAAGAAATGAACACCAAATATAAGAAAAAGGAGCAAGTAGGCAAAGGTAACTAACAACTTGAAATCCAAAGTAAAATCAAATCACAATTCTTGGCAACAGCTCCAAAAACTTTGTTGTGAAAATGAGAGTATTTTTAACCCCTAATCACTCACAAGCTTACAATTCTATTATGCACAAAGGTGAATAAGGGTGTCATCCTAAGGGAAAGTGTGATTCTACCATGAATTTAAATCATAACTACTTAAGCCACCTAAACTATTAAGGGAAAGAGAATGAATGAAACAAGTAAGGTGAAAGGCTAATTGAGTAGATGCATGAATGAAGAGTAAAGAACTAAGATGAATGACCCCATTAACTACCTAGTAAACTCTAGGATGATAAGCTAAATAAATGCACGGGTTGCTAAGGAAGAGTAAACAAAAATGCTCAAAGTATGGAGGTTATCTCCCTAGGAATCCACCATATTACTTGCTATCCAAGTCAAAGGAAGCCCTAGGACAATTACCCCTTGTACAGTGTGGAGGCCTTATGTTCAAAAACCCACTTTCTCAAGCCAAGCCTTTGCTCACCTAGAATCAAGCAAGGCATTTCTCAAGATTTTGCTTTAACCTAAGGTGGAGTTAGCTCCAACCTCATTCCAAACACTTAATGAGCTCATAAATTATCTATAATCTACAATAGCCATTATACTCTATCCTTCATTTCCACCCCCTTCTTTCTTTATCAAGAACTAAGTGGGATTGTGCTTTGTGTGAAGTGGTCATCCATCAGACATATATTTAGCATAAGAATAGGTAAGACAAGATGGGCAAAATCCATAAAAAGCATATCAAAAGATCATTATATAGCAAATAAATAAAGTTTCATCCTAGAGAGATATAATGATCTACTCTATGTCCATTCTATCAACAAACATTAAACCCATAACCAAACAATCCATGAAAAATTCATAAAATAAAAGAGGGAAAGAAGAAATCCAATATGGATCCTAGTTGCCTAAGTCTTCTTGGCTCCTAAACTCCTTCTTCAAGCTCCTCAATTTGCTCCAATAGTTGTTCTCTAGGAAATGATGAGAAGAAGAGTATGGAAAGTCTCTCTTTATGGCTATCTTTTCCCTTTTGATATCATTAAAAAAACCTTATTTTCCATTGTCTTATGCTCATAATCCTTTAAAGGATAGAAATTCCTACTCCAAGGACAGCTCACCAGGTGGGAAGATGTGGGGGACCATAAAAATATAAGGTTTGGGCAAAACAGGGGAATGTTTGGCGACACGTCGCCAATTGGGTCAAGTTGGCAGCGATGCATCGCCGCTGATACAAAAACAGGCAGAGCGTTGATAACATTGGTGATGCGTCACCAACACTCTTTTCTCCAGCTTGAGCTTCACACGTCCAATTTTCATTTCTTTCAATCCCATTTTATCCCGAAAAATCCACAATGCGATCCCACCTGCGATAAGATGAAACAAAACAGGAAAAACTGAGAGAGATGGAATGAAATGATAGAAAATGACGGTTAAAGTTGCCAAAAACTCAACAAATTTGACCATTTCTTTAAGCACTTAACACATTTTTCCAAACTCTAATAGAATTACCGTTGCTCATCATCCATTGGTGATGCTGCTTTAGAAGTTCCATTCCATATACCAAACTTTGCCATATTTTGGATGCATTTTTTTGGAGCTTTTGCATGCCAGACTGAATAGGTATGTCCATATTTAGCCAATAAAATTCATGCCACAAGTTTGTTGGTGTCTCCAGTAAAAATTCTCCAAAATGTTTTTGCAAGGAGGGCCCGGTTAAATAGTTGCATATCTTTAATTCCTAGTCCTCCAAGTCCCTTTAGGAGATTGATTATACCTGCATGTTTCATGTGCAATCCTTGTCTTTCAATTGATCTAAACCACTAAAACCTAATAAATTGCCTTGACATGTTGTCAGACATTGAACTGGGACTTTAAGAAGAGACATCACATAAATTGGGATTGAGGAGAGAGTGGACTGAATCAAGGTTAGACGTCTTGCACTATTAAGGAGCTTCCATTTCTAGCTTTCCAACCTTTGCTTGATTTTATCTGCAAGAAGTTGATAAGAAGCCTTTTTGTTTAAGTCTTGACATAGTGGGAGCCCTAGATAGTTCCAGATCCCTCTATTATTCTGGAAAAGCAATATGTTCAAAGCTTCTGATTGAATAGTTTTTGGAACATTAGTGCTAAACATCCATTCTGATTTTTGACAATTGATTTGCTGGCTACAGCTTCTGAAAAAAGATTTAGAGTGTCTCTGATTATTTTAAAAGATGTAGATGTAGGGCGAAAAAATAGTATACAGTCATTAGCCAAAAAGAGATGATTGATAGCTGGTCCAGCTCTACTGGCTTTAAGGCCTACTAGTTGTCCTGCTTGTTGTAGGTGCAAAAGATGACTAGACAAGGCTCCAACACATAGGATGAAAATATATAGGGATAATGAGTTTCCTTGTCAGATCCCAATAGATGGATTAAACCATTCAGTAGTGTTGCTATCAACCAGGACTAAGTAGGATACAATGGTGATGCATTGCATGAGGAGATAGATCCATTGATTTGGGAATGCCATAGAGCATGAAACTTTTTCAATAAATGACCATTGAAGTCGATCATAGGCCTTGCATATACCTAGCTTAAGGGCAGCTTTACATGCTCACAGGCCACTCTGGCATCTAGTTTGTTGAAATGCATGAAGAATCTCATGAGCAATTATGACATTGTCCTAGATTGATCTACTTGGGATGAATGCACTTTGCATCGGTGACACCAGGGAATCAAGGATTGGTTTTAGGTGGTTAACAAGGGTCTTGGCAATTATTTTATAAAGGGTATTGCAAAGGCTTATTAGTCTGAAATCATTGAAATTTTTGATTTTTTCTTTTTAGGGATAAGGGTAATAAAGGTTCAATTGGTCTTTCTAAGCATGTGCCCTCCATTCAGGAAAGCCATGGATGCCGTTATGATTGAGTTGCCAATAATTCCCCAAAACTTTTTAAAAACCACAGGTTGCAATCCATCTGGCCTTGGGGCTTTAAAGTTCCCTTGTTGGAAAGCCGACTTCTTGATTTCATCCTTAGTGAATGGTTTTAGGAAAGATGATTGTTGCTTAGGTGATAATGTCTTGGTAATGGATGAGCATAAGCGCTCCTGGGCTAATTCCCTGTTTAATGGAACAGGATTGAACTGATTTGAGAAAGAGGATTGGATGTGGGATCAAAAGAGAAGTTTGACGATTCCTTAAGGAAAGGCAAAATAGAAAACAACACCTTGTCACTCAAATATTATTTTTTTTCTCTACCTTTAACAAATGAATATGGTTGAATTTCTATTTCAGTCTTTGAGTATGTCTTGACTATCATTTTGGTCATTGAACTCCTTCATTTGGTGATTGAGTCCCAAGTTTCAGGCATAACAGAGAAAGCAAACTAGGGAGCAAAATAGCATATCGTAGTTCAGGGACCAAAGAGCAGAAATAACATACTTAAGGATTGAAAGAAAAGTTTGACCATAGAATGGAGAAAAACAAAAAGAAAAAAGCAAATGAATCCGAAGCGTGCCATTTTAGTTAATGTTCAATGAATAGTAAATAACCATATGATCATTTACATATAGTAATAATGTGAGTGCATTAAGCGCAGTTAAAATGTTTTGGGCCAAAAAGGGTAAATTTGTCACTTATATTTCTAGTAAAGATAATTTTACCACACTTATTTTTATTATTTGTGCAAATCTATAACTAAATTATATTTTTGAAGCAAATTATATTTGTGCAGTGTAGGATTTAGGCAGATGTGGGGTAGGGGGGAGGAGGTTGCTTTGGCTGTGGAGTAGGCCGCTTCAGTGTTGGAGGTAGGAGAAGAGAAAGGTGAAGGAAAAGCTGGAGAGGTGCAGAGGGTCGAGATTGGGGGGAAAAAGGGGCAGTGGCGATAGCTGCTTCATTAAAGATGGATGGCGTGAGGATTAGGCTGAGTCAAGGGACCAAAGTGGCCGATTCATCAAAGTTCAGGGTTCAAATTGATCCATTCATGAAAGTTTAGGGTTTGAGTTGATCCACACTATAGTTCAGGGGGCAAACTGTCCAAGCCACCATAGTTCACGGGAGCAATACGTGTTTAGGCCTTTAATTTACTTGGTAAGTGTACTATTTTTTTAGGCCTAAATCCAAATTTAGCCCTTCAACTTGAGTAAAATGAGAATGTAACCCTTGGACCATTTATTACATAACTAACTTCTATAATCACAATTAAGTTTTGTAACAACAAAGGTTTGTTCAGAACAATTAGTGACAAGAGGGATTTAACTAATCAAAATGAGAAAAATAAGTGATTAGAACTTAAAATCTGTCACTTGTTTATCTTCTTCTCATCTTGGATGTTTATATGTCATTACTACCTTGTAAAAATTAGTGGCAATGCCTGAGACAAAAATAAAATTTTAATTTTTTTTTGTGTAAAAAAAAACTATGCAATTCGATTTCCTTTAGTTATTTTACATGGCATTGAGTGAATGCATGAGCAAAAAGATGAAGAATTGGAGCATGGAATTGGAAAAGTAGAGGGAGGATTTGATTGAATCGACGATGAAGAGAAGAAATTTGAGGCTGGTGATGGCGATGATGAAGCTTTGTTAGTAGGCTTTTGGGGCTTGTTAAAACAAATCATTTATGCTATTATGGGAGCCGATGAACAAGAAAGCTCCGTTCAGGAATAAATTTTGTTATTAGTGCTAAAGTTTTGGATAATTTATCAATGACTGAGATAAAAATGTTGAAACTAAAAGTGAAAAGCAACCATTATATAGCTTTTTTAAAACTTTAATGCTAATCGCTGATGTTAATAATAAAGGGGGCCAAAGAAGATGAGTGAGTGGGTAGTTTTATGCTATAATCATTCTTGTTTTCTATTTTGTGCAATTTAATCCATTAGGTAGTGCATTGATCAAAGAAGCACATGAATTATTTTTACATCTTTTTTACCTAGAACTAATTTTATTAAGTTATATGAATTAATCCATCAGGTAGTTCTAACTTAATCCAAAATGTCTTATTTTTATTTTTACATATTTTTACTTGAAATTAATTTTATTTAAAATCCAATATTATGTAGATGTTATAATCCATTGAAAATATAATTTTATAGTCTTGCTAAATTTTTATTATTTTTTTCTGGTTTTAGGCATTAAAAAGAAAAATTCTCAAAAAATTAATAATATTATGAAAAATTACTTACAAATGGTTTATTGCATCTACATAACATTGATTTTTAAATGAAAATGGTTCCAGGTAAAATAAATGTAAAAATTAAAATAAGCTATTTTGGATTAAGTTGACTTAAGTTAAAATGAATTGACTAGTAACATAGTTAAGTCACTTAATGACATGTGTTGAATTTCTGCTTCATCGAATTCTAGGACTTAAGTGTACTAATTTGACATTCAAAGGATTATGTGTCTGTTTTGCTTAATAGGGGGTGAATTATGATTTTTCCCTCTTTTTTATTGCCTTTCTTTTTGCACTAGTGGCATCATGTGTAAACAACTGGTCTATAGAAGAATATGCACTTCCACATACTTCACTAAGTATTGCTTCGCATATAAATATATGTTTACAGGCTATGCACAAGCTAGAGTTTCAAGCCTAACTAACTATTGGTACAACAAGTTAGAGATACATCGAAACAATAAGGAAAAACTTGGGGAATAAGACTAAGAAGATATATCCACGTGCTTCAACACTTTCCCTTAAGTTGGAGCATGTACATTAAGAATGCCCAACTTGCATGGAAGAATCTAGAACTGGTCTCGACCTAAGGCTTTTGTAAGCAAGTCGGCTGGCTTTAGTTGGCTGGAGATGTGTCGAGTTACAATGTCTTTTGACTGAATCTTCTTTTGAATGAAGTGACAATGATCTCAATGTGTTTTGTTTGTTCATGAAACACAGGATTTGTGGCAATATGCAGTGCAGCTTTGTTGTCACAATAAAGCATACTTGGTTTGGAATGAGAGATGGCAAGGTCGTGAAGTGCTCTTTCAAGCCATGTTAATTCACTTGCCATAGCTCGGTACTTAGCCTCTACGGAAGACCGAGATACTATTTGCTATTTTTTAGATTTCCATGCCACAAAAGCCTATCCCATCTTAACAATAAAGCCTGTTGTTGATTGATGTGTTTTGGGGTAGCTGGCCCAGTCAGCATTGTAACAAGCATGGAGTTAAAGCTCATTGTTAGCTGGAAAGGAGATGTCTTGCCCAGGTGTGTTCTTCAGATATCAAATAAGATACATAGCTTCCTCCTGTATTACCTTGCACCTGGAAGGATTTTTCCTTTGGCTTGTCCCAAGTGAAGCTGCTGCCAAATAGGGAAGGCTACTGTCTTGTATGCTGTCGTGCTCGTCTCATGGAATATGTCAATGATATATTTTCACTGTGAGAGGAAGATCCTTTGTAAGGACCTTCAACTTTTAGTCCAAGGAAGCACTTCAATTTTCCAAGATCTTTGAAATAAAATTGATCATGCAAGTAGCCTTTTAATTTTTGAAATTTGCTTCGTATTATTGCCTACAATAATGATATTGTTGACATACACTAGGATAGCTTCAAAATTGTTACCATCCTTAAAAGTAAAGAGTGAGTAATAAAACTTGGACTGAGTGAAACCGAATTTAGTAAGGGTGCTAGAAAATTTTTCAAACCATTGATGTAGAGCTTGCTATAACCTATATAAAGACTTATGCAATTCACATACTTGAGTGTTGCCTAACCTTGTTATTCCTGAAGGTGGTTTCATGTATATATCTTCATTCAAATTTCCTTGAAAAAATGCGTTGTGGACATCCAACTGGTGTAACTCCTAGTTTTTTATTGTAGCAATTGATAAAAGGCATCTTATAGTGGTAAGTTTGACTATAGGAGCAAATGTTTCTGTGTAGGCAACTCCTTCATTTTGGTTAAAACCCTTCACTAACAATCTTGCCGTATAGTGTTCAATAGTTCCATCTACTTTAAATTTGTCCCTGTAAACCCACTTGGAGCTAATGGGTTTCTTTCCAGGAGGAAGGGGTACTAAACTCCAAGTCTTATTTTTCTCCAATGCTTCTTTTTCATTTTTCATTGCCTCACGCCATTTTGGATCTTGGTTGGCTAGCTTAAAAGTCTGTGGCTTAGTTTGACTGGTTAACATTGCAAGGAAGGTTTTGTGATCAAAACTAAACTGTGAATAACTTAAATTATGTGTTATAGAGTAGCCTTTACTTGAAGAAGCCTGATTGGCAGTGGATGTGGATGGTGAGCTTATGACAAATGACTTAAGTACATAATCTTGCAAGTAAGCTAGAAGGCGGTATTCAAGGTAAGGGCGTCCTTTGACTAGGTTTTCAAGTGTCTTTGGACTACTGATTTCATTGGTTGGAAGGTGGGAAGTTGGTTCAATATTGACTGGGCAGAGCTCATCAGGTATAGGTTCATCAATGCCATTCAAGGTTATTGACAGTGTTGAAGGATCATTGGAGAGATACGAGAAGATATTTTCATGAAAAGCTATATTTCACGAGACTAGGATTGTTCTAGTGTTCTCATTGAAGACTTTGTAGCCTTTTTGCCCCATAGGATATCCAATGAATACAAAAGGTATAGAATGGAGTTCAAACTGGTCCTGGAATGAACATAACAACGACACCCAAAAACTTGAACATGGTTAAGAGACGGAATTTTGTTAAAAAGAATATGATAAAGGCTTTTTCCATTTAGCTTGGGAGATGACATAAGGTTGATCAAGTAGGCTCCAGTTAGGATACATTCGCCCCAAAATTTTATTGGTAAACCAGCTTGAAATCGAAGAGCTCAAGCTACTTTAAGAAGGTTACGATGTTTTCTTTCAACCACACCATTTTGTTGTGGTGTGTTAGGGCAAGATGTTTGAATGATTATTCCATTGAGCTGGCAAAAACTAAGCATTGATCCAGTTGCCAATTATGGGGCATTGTCAATCCTGACTTGCTTAATATTTCTTTGAAACTGAGTTTTGATCATAGCACAAAAAACAGAAAATTTTGCAAGGGCGTCAGATTTATTTTTCAACAAGTAAACCTAAGTAGATCTACTGCAATCATTAACAATAAATAGAAAATAATGAGAACTTGAAAGAGAAGGAACTTTGTAAGGACCCCAAGTATCAACATGAACAAGATCAAATGAATTCTTGCTAATATTTGTACTTAAATGAAAAGGTTTTTTTTTTGTTTGCTTAGCTTTAAGACAAGAATCACAATAATGATCAGAAAAAATTAATTGCAATAGCTGAGGGACACTGGATGAGTTTTCAAAGGGAATATGACCAAAACGTTTGTGCCACATTTCAGGTGGGATTGTGGTTTTTGAAGTTGCAACTTTATGTTCCTTAAGACATTTAAAGTAGTACAAACCATTTTCTTCACTTGTGCCAATCGTCCTATTTGAGCTAAGGTCCTATAAAAGACATAAATTTGAGAAAAAGGTTATTGAACAATTGAGCTCATTCGTTAGTTTGCTAGATGCTAGTAAATTGCACGTAAACTCAGGGATGAAAAGGACTTTATTCAACTTAATATTAGGGGCCAAAGAGGTTCGGCCATAAGAGTGAATTTTCAAGTTGGCTCTATTAGGCATTGTATTGGAAAGCATGATATTGCCGAACATGCATTCATCAAAAGTTCTTGGTGGCAGGTCATATGGCCAGATGCTCCTATATCAATTATCCAATCAAAAAGGTTGATTAAGATCTCACTAGCAAAATTGACCAAGTTTTCCTGATTCTGATTTGTGAGCAAAGCAACAAGTTGATCATACAGACTTTGGCTTAGTCCAATCCCCTTAGAGGCTGCTTTGTTCTTGGGCTGCTTCACTGAAGCTTAGTTGACTGAAGGTTTTCCTTGTTTGCGTTTCTGTCCAGCTTTGTTTTGCTGCCCATGTGTTTTGTCTTTTTGCCACCAATCGGGAAAACCAATCAATTTGAAGCACCCATTAGTAGTGTGGCCATTTTTCCCACAATGAGTGTAGTTCAGCCATGCCTTATTAATGTTCTTGTTGAACTAATTTTTTTCAATTTTTGCTGAAAAGGCTACAGCCTCCATAGCTGTTTGCCTTGTTGTGGCCACACTTAGCTGTTGACCTATCTAATCGGATTACTTGACCCCTGGCCAAGTAACCTTTCTAATCCAGGATCAGTCCCGGTAGATGATGCATGTGCGCATCTAGTACGTTAAATCATCGCAGTCCTAGGTCTTCTCTAATAGCATCTACAATAATTTTAAGTCCAGACCTGCCCACACCACATGGGCTTTCCTTTTAAAAAGGATAAGTACTAGATGCTTATGCTTTGGAACTTAAGTCTATACATCCACATAAGGCTTCTCATATTTCTCCATATGGGATATAGGAGTATTACAATAATAATAATAATATATTGAATAGCATTTTTATGATGTAATTGAATCTTAATTAATTTTTTTGTTGAATAAGTGAAAAATTCACATTAATTGCACTATAAAAAATGTTATTCAATAAATTATTATAGGGTAAAATGCACTGAGGGTACCTTTGCTTATTTTTTTGTCCTAATTGGGTACCCTACTTTTAAGTTGTCTTAGCAAGGTACCTTACCTCTTATCGCGTGTACTATATAAGTACTTTTTTGTTAATTTCGGAGTTATGTTTGACGGAAAATACTGATGTGGCATAAAAAACATTAAAATAAATAATAAAATAACACTTGTGGTACTTAATTTTTTGAAAAAAATTACAAAAAAACCCCGAATCGCGCTTCTTCGTCTGGCCAGATTTGCTTATCTCTTTCTGTCCATAGCTGTGCGTCGCCGCCACCCCAGAATCTACCTTCGCTGTCGTACAGGGGCGACTCTTCGCAGCCAAACCCAAATCGCGCATCGCCGCCATCCCAGGATCTTGCATAACCGTCATCCCAGAAATGAGCGTCACTAGCTGCCAAGAATCGTGCGTCACATCCGTCGCGTCTTCGTTCTCCTCCGATAACCCGTCATCCGAGCCCAGACTAGAATTTTCCAATAGTCTTGATGATCGTTTTTCTTTCAGCCTTTCCTTCTCGTCTCTCTCTCGACCTTTCCGAATATCTTTGCCGACACGATTTACAGAGGAATCAAAATCAGTGATGAACTCCACCACCGCTTCCTCTTGCTTCGTCGATTTCATCCTCCTAGGTTCGAATCGTGGGTTAGAGTCTGTGATTCGGATTCTTTAGCTTGCCCTGACTCAGCTTCCCCCATCACCCTTGCACATCGCGCCCCTTAAAACCCAAATCAGGACGGTGTGACCCAAATCAAACAATGGTTGAGGAAAGGTCAAAAATTGTGGCAAACGGAGCAAATTGTGGTGGGGTTGCTGTCCTAGCGACAGTGGAGTTTGTGGGGGGTGTTGCTGGGGTCATGCTAGCTGAGTTAAAGAGCGTCCCCCCCTCTCTCTTTTAAATCTGGCATTAAAAATATTTGGAGAACTAGAGTTAGTGATTGAAAAAGTTAAAAGACTAAAGTTGATATTTTTCAATTTATCTTAGTGATATAAAATGCCACATCAGCATTTCCCATCCGTTTTAATAGTGAATTTGATGGAAAGTAGTTGAACAGGATGCGCAATAGGAGGAAAGGTACTTTTTCAGGATAAAATAAAGGTAAAGTACCCGGATAGGACAAAAAAATAAGTTAAGGTATCCCAGGTGCATTTTACCCAATTATTATACATTAGTTTTTAAATGATATTAGCTTCATATAAAAATTATATATAAATAAAAATAAGTTATTTTGGATTAATTAACTTCAAACAACCATTTTTTTTCTCATGTATATCATTTCAGCCCCAAAGCTTCAAATTAGACCTTTCATAAAGCCTTCTAACTATCTAATAAGTAGGCCAGGTCAACAGCATAACTCTAATTCTACTTGATAATATGAGGCCCCAATTGCTATAGATAAGACTAAGGGTTTAAATTCCTATAACGCCTCAAAGTGAAAAAAAGACTTGCTAAAAATTTTAATTTTTTATAAATATAATTAAAACTTCAAAATATTATTATTATTTTTCAATGTATAAATAACTACAGATTAAAGATTATAAGTTTTAAGTATTATTATTATTATTATTTGAAAGGTAAGTGATGGAAAGAGGAATTTAAGTGACCAAAAAATAAATGTTCAAAAGCATTTATAAAAAATTGAGGGCATATTTATTAAATTCAACTAAATTTGGTGGTTAGAGTAATGATTTTCCCAAAAAAATCAAAGCCAAAAAACAATTCATGCATAATGTCACTTTGATACAACTCGTTAGATTTGATTGGCTCTAAAAAATAATAAAAATGGAAACAATACTTTAATATTATTCAACATAGAAAAAGAGTTATTAGTTGCTAAGAATAAAAATTTGTGCTACAATATTAAAAGGGATGACTATGTGGGAAAAATAATTCTTATAATTTTTCAAATATTTTAAAACATTAGAAAATGTAATAAAAAAATTGCCACTAAAATTCATGTTTATTATAATATAAGAAACTAATCACAGGAGCCAAGAATTTTTTTCATCAAATTTTTCACAATGACCTTTGCTACAATAAGAAGTTTTTTAATTTTCTCATAATATGTGTTTGAGTCAACATTAATAACATAATTGCTCTAAGATGGCCCAATTACCTAAGCTTTCCAAGTATATATTCATCCAAGTTGGAAAAAAAAAACCGTGATTGATAAAAATTTTATATTCAAAGATATTTTTTTATAGTAAAACAAATTTAGTCCATACTTGTTAAAATTAAATGAGTTTAGTGGACAAAGTAAGTTTAGTGGTAAAAATAGTAAATTTCTTAAAAACTAAAGGTTAAACGCACACAACTTTGCATTTTTCCTCTCTTATTATATTTTTAGTATTTTAATATTACTAAATATCTAATTAAATAGGCAACCACATATTAGATCTCTATTAGTTGATTCTTTTCTTTTTCTATTTTTAGAACCTAATACTAATATAACTTTAATTAAATAGAAAATATAAAATTTGCAACACCCTTATATTTCATATGGGAGAAATGTGGTCAGCTTTATATAGATATATAGATTTAAGTTCCAGAGCATAAGCACCTAACGCTTATCATTTTCTAAAGAATAGCCCATGTGTGTGGACAGGTGTTTTGTTGGCCGGTTCTAAATTTGGGTAGTTACAGATGGTATCAGAACTAACCCGGGATTGCAATGATGTGGTATGTTAGGTTTGCACATATATCATCTACCGAGGCTGATTCCGTTTGCAAAAAACATACAATCTCTGGTAAAAGAAAAACTATAGGTGAATTACTATACAGTGTTTACTTACATAAACTTTTAATATATAATTTCTATACATAAAATTATTTTTTACTATCCAATATTTCTAGATTTTTGTGTGAAACTTTAGCAAGAGTTTTTCCAGATAATATGCTTTCATGTTATATGCCCATCCAAGTTGCAAAACTAAAGAAACTTAATTGATACAAATTTTATGTTCAAAGGTGCTTTTTATAGTAGTACAAATTTTAGCATGATTTGTTTTTGCATCTATTTAAATCTTTTTATTCAAATAAAATATTTAGCTCTAAAGGTTTTTGAAATACTAAGTTGAAATTTTAAGTTTTATAAAATATTTAGTAATACAAATTTTACCATGAGTTTTACCATATATTTAAGTCTTTTATTCAAACAAAAGATTTGGTTATTTTAAGTTTCATAAAATATTTATTGTACTTGAGGTATTGTTCCATAGTACGTAATATAGAACCAAGGGAAATGTTTGATGTTAAAAAAAAAAAAACTTTAATGGCAATTTAAGGGTTTTGGGTTAGACTAATATAAAAAAATTGCATATTGTACTTAATTTTGTAATATACAATCAAGGAAGGGCAAGTTTGTAGCAAAAAATAAAATTTTGTGATAACTTAAAGATTTCTTTTAATGTTTTAGTGCTAATATAACTCAAATTAAATAGACAATGACAAAATTAGGTTTTATTATAAAATAAGTAAAAAAGTCGTTCAACATTTGTTCATCTTCAATACTTTTTATAATATAAGATAAAGATGCACCTAGAGCAATGTAGAAGGATTTGGCTTTGTCTGCTATCATCCAGGAGGAGAATCCATTCAAAAGTCGAGAGCCATAATCCATGCTTCTTGTTGCCAACAAACAATTCACTAAATAATTTCGTATTCCACTACAAGGAAAATGTCATATGGTAAAAATAGCTAGCCAAAGATAATCAAGTGTGACTGAAATTGCAATCAAGGCACCACTTCTCTGTTTGCAGCTAGCCGTTCTCTTTCTACTTCCACAATTTAATCTGTTTCTAACTGTTTATTCTAACTGTTTTCCACGTTATTAACTAACTTTATGAGGCTCTAAAAAAGGGTCCAAGTACATAGAACTTATAGTCCTCTAGCAACTTCCCTACATCTTCGGACTCTAGGGTAGTACATAGAACTTACATTCCAGTAGGCGCGGTTTCTGACTTGAACGCAAGCAACCTACAACTTGATGAGGCTCTAAAAAATGGTCCAAGTAGGACTGGACTGCAACTTCCCTACTGATCTTCGGACTCTAGGGTAGTACATAGAACTATCTAGCAGCTTCAAGTAGGCGCGTTTTCTGACTTGAAAAGCAAGCAGCCTACTTATCTACTCTTCTCTATATACTGTCGTCACCTCTGCTTTACAATCGTTTGAACCCTAAACATTATTCCTGTCCCTTCCCACCAAGCTCTCTCTCTCTATCTCAGTTTCATAGTGATGGAGCCCGTCAGTTGGGTTACGGTTCTGCCGCCCGGCAAGGGCTCCTACGGCACCGTCCATCTCGCCACAACCAATATCCCTTCCCACCCTCTCACGCTGTCAAGTCCTGCCGACTCGCCTTCTCCGAAACGCTTCAGAAGGAAGACTTCATCCTCAGCGATCTTGATGGGTGTCCGGAGGTCGTTGGCTGGCTCGGAAGCGAGACCAGCCTCGAGGATGGAGGCTGGAATGTCTGCTTGAACTTGCTGCTGGAGTACGCAAGCGGTGGCACCCTCTCTGACATCATCCGGAACAGAGGCGGTGGGCTTTCCGAACCAGAAATCCGGTGCTTCACGCGTATGCTCTTGAGGGGACTGCGGACGATTCACGCTTCCGACCTGAAGCCCGCCAACATCCTCGCTTTCCCTTCGAAAACGAAAGGCGGCGTGACACAGCTCAAGATTGCCGACTTCGGACTGGCCAAACTCCCTGGAGAGGTACGGAAGTCGGGATCAAAGTTCAGAGGAACGCCCCTGTACATGTCCCCTGAGTCGGTTTGGGATGGGCTGATCTTGCCGGCTCTGGACGTGTGGTCTCTTGGGTGCGTGGTGGTGGAGATGTTCACCCGCAGTCCCGCCATGGAGTGCCATGAGGACTTGGACCGCCTCGCCTAAGACCTCATCTTCATGGAAAAGATGGCAATCCCGGAAACGATGTCCTTCATTGGCAGAGACTTCTTGAGCAAATGCTTCGACATAGACCCAGGGAAGAGGTGGAATGTGGAGATGCTTCTGCGCCATCCATTCGTCTGCGATCATGCTCCGGCGCCGACAATCAACACAACCGGCGACCTCACTTACTCGGCGTTGCCGCCCCACCTGATGGCCGCAGTTGCTTATGTCATAGACTCTTGATTATGTTCATCATCCGGATCTGTAGATACCGTATATTATAAATTCATGTTAATGAGATTAAGGAGATGAACTTTCAAACTTCTACATCATAAAATTTCTTGTATTGTCTCGTAAACAAATTTTTCTTTTTTCAAATCTCTGAACGTGTTTCTTGTACTGTCTCGTAAACTACTTGCATGCTAGAGACTATTTTTTCCCGTTAATTATTGTCTTCTAGTGGGGACCATGTCTTATATAAAAAAGAAAATCCCAACACATCTTTATGGAAATCTTTGAGCCGCGTTCATCTTTGCTTTACGTTGCTATACATATCTTGAACCAAATTTCAAAAATAAAATCTAGTTTCCTTTATGAAAAAGAAAAGAATGATATCAAAATTATCAATGGAGTTGATTGAACAAACCTTCAAGTGTTGGTCTAGACAAACCAGAATCCAAATAACTACAACAAAAGATGACGTAGCACCAAGAGTGTATTTCTAGAAAAACCTTTTGACAATCAAATTAACTATCTAAAACTAAATAAAGTAGTCATGAAAAGTGAGCTTTTCCTACATGGGTCTCCTTTTATTAGGCAAGTAAAAGCTACACCTTACCTCTTACATCCATATATATTTAAATATTTTTTCATGTCAATACTACCCTTTATAGAAAAAAAATAAATGCAGATACATCAAATCCCATGTCCTTTCCCCCAAATTAGAGATATGTACAAGCCAGATACCAGATATTTATAAACTTGATATACAATGAAAGCAAAGAATTTGTATAAATAATGTGTAACATATATACAAATGAGGTCACAGATATATTATTGATTATGCAATAGGAAAAAAGCATGTGTGAATTTGTCAAATTCTGCTTCCCACCAAAATTTGATATATGTACGAACTAGATGGTAGATATGTGTAAAACTTCATATATATATCAAGTGATAGATATGCATAAAACATGTGACACATGTACAAATAAAAATATAGATATGTTACAAATATAGAATTGGATAAACTTTTACATATGAATAATAATGTATTTTACATTTTTTAAACAAATGATTTTATTATTTTGTAAATATGTAATTATATGTTAGTACAATTTTATTTATTTTTTTAATCATATATGTACATATGGGATTAAATGTTTGTAAAATTCTATTTATGTAGGTGCATATGTTATAATTTAATACTAAAGTTGTCAATCTATTATTTTGTATGCATATATGGGATATGTACAAAAAAATATAAAGGATATGTACAAATTTCATTACATATATGTATAACAGAAATTACAAAATTTGGCCCAATATTCAAGCTGGTCATAATATATAAGCTTGTAAGTCACTATCAAATATATATTACTTTATTTATATACAAAAGTTTGGGCTAAAATCGAATAAATCAAAAAGAATAAGGACTATTCGAGAATTAACCACAGTTTTACTTCTCCACTTCTTCATCAAGCAGGATCATGCGTTTTGACTCAGGTATCAATCGAATCTTTTCTTCTCCTATTCGAATGGCACAGTTGACAATGAATTGAGTCTAACAATGGAGTGGGCTTGTGGTAAACAACGTCAATGGTCATGGGGACAAGCGGATGACCTTCACTACTAGCAGACGTTGCAATCAAAACCATGAGTCCCACACCTCCAGACAACTCCTCCAGCCAAACCGAAGTCCAAAATGACCTAAACACCATTGAGTAACTTCCAACTATTGATGCCATAAGTCCAACGGATTTGACCTGTGTAGGCTTCCATGTAAAGGCTCTCCAAGTACTTCCTCTAGTTTGACATGCCAAGGTAAGTAAATCCAAAATTAGTTTCCTCAAATAAGTTTTATTAAGCAAGGAAAGCAAGCTAAATAAGGTGAAGTTGAGTTCTAAAGAATAATTGGCACCTAAATGGCAAAAAAGATAAAATGGTAATTTTAGCCCAAGTCAGAGGCATGAATGTAATTTTGGTGAAATTAGGTTCATGCAAGTGTTTTGAGACAAATAATTTAAGACAATAAGTGTTTCTATCCATTTGAACCGAAAATGAAATGTAAGGTAGAAAAATGCACTAATTGAGAAAATTGAGCTATTATGTCTTCTAATGGCTTAAGTGGCTTAAGGGCAAAGTATGTGGGTAAGAAAAACCTTTCTATGAGACCAAGGAGTGATGGTGTAAGAAGAATTTAAGTGGCCTAAGCGAGTCAAAGTTAAGTTTGAGGGCCAAAGTAACAAGTAGATGAGAATTGGGCCAAGTGGGAGTAGTTGGTTATATAATTGGTAGAGATGGAACTATTCATCATCTCCCCCATCCACCATTTTCGTAGCTCTCCACTCTCCATAGCTCTCCATCTTCAAAGCTCTCAATTTACCCAAAATTTCGTGAAAATTAAAGGTCCCAAAGCCATCCCAACAAGCCCTTAAATCATCTTTGGTGTATTTGGTGCATTTGAAGTTGTTCTTACAATTTTTTAGTTCAAACCCTAAGATAAGCGTATATGATCCTTGTGGGTTAGTTCTAAACTTGTTAAATGTTAGAAATGGTTTTAATTTTGTGCCCTCGGTGTCCAATTTGGTTGAATTTAAGCTTGGAACTCAAAGGAACTCTATTGAAATCAACTGTGCTTATTGTTTGCTTCTTGCTTTGAGGATGATTTGAGGTAGTGGATTTAAGTTAATTCAGCTCAAATAATGCATAGAAATATAGTATTACATGTTGGAATCAAGTAGGAACAAGACCCATGTGAATTGGCTTTGGAGATTGAAAGATTGAGCAAGTTTTATGCAAGATAACATGCAGTCGTGCAATGCTGGAAAGACATTGGTGACGTGCCACCAACAACTTCCCAGAAAACCTGAGAACTGATGCCCTTGGCTACGTATCACCAACGGCGTCACCAAGACCTAAGCCCCTTAAGCTTGGGGCACACTAAAAATGCCTCAATCTCTCGGTTATCATCCCTATGCCTTTCTAAGATGTGTCGTAGCTTCGGTTGAGTCTAAAACTCATTCCTAAGTTGAGAATTATGCATTATTTAGGTGATGACTAGGTGATATGGTTAAGGTAGGTCAAGGAATGGTAGCTAAGGAGGTTAAAGTGCTCAAGTTATTAGGGAGCACTACGGGGATGAAGTCGGGTTTCAGATTCTTTGTTGCCCTAAGTGGGAGGTCTTAAACCTTTGAGCAATAAAAAGGAAACAGAAGATTCCAAGGTTTGGTAAATAAACCACTAAGGAACCCTAAGCTAAGCTCCTAAAGCTTGGTAAGTAGGGCCACATAAGGCAGCTACCCTGCACAGTAAGTTAAGGGGAAGAAATGGGTAAAATGGGAGTAAGTGACGACTGACTCTAAGTAGCTCGTCAAAGGCGGGTAAGGGTTGAGTAAATAATGACTTACTTTAAGGTGCTCGTAAGAGAACTTCATGGGGTTAGTTAAGTGCTAGCATAGGATATGAGGGCCTGTATCCAAGGACCCCAGCCATAAGAGTTCATAGTAAGTCTAGCATCTATGGGTGTAAGAAAGTCCTAAGTGCATATGCATGTGCATATATCATTCATCCATCTATCCATCCACCCATTATTTGCATTGTTTGTTCTTCTTAATCTTGTTTATGGTTGTGTTGTTGGTTGCATTTGTTTGTTGTGCTTTGTATGCTTGCATTTTTTCTCCCTGCAGGTGCTGAATCCCTTATTGAGTACTTTAGAGTACTCACCCCTTAAGTGTTGTGCAGGTGTTAACCGGGCTAGTCGGGCTTAACAGTTGGTAAAGGGCAGCTGTTAAGGCTATGTTTTATTAATTTGAAAGTACTTTCTAAGTAGGAATTTCAAGTCTCTAAGCTACTTGTAGCATAAGCTAATACTGACCAAAGCATTTGCCTTAAAATTTGAGGCTAAGTGAGTACAAGGAAAGTGTGACTCATCACTTGAAGCTAGCTTGTTTGAGTGAAGAACAAAGGATGGATCAATTTTTGGCATTCGAAAGCTGTAAGGAGTAGGGGCATTGATGATCTCATTTGTGAATTGTTGAAGCCACATATACTCATTGTCAATGGTGAAACCAAATCCCATAGTGGGAGGCTCGAGCACTCTCATGTATTGTTCCATTTGATCTAACCTCTATAGGATGGCACCTCTCCCACTTCCATGGGTCCATCAAAATGCATTAATGATGTCTATAGCTCTCCCATGTGGGCCTTCAAGGACGGATCCTTTTCATGCATTTTTATAAAAAAAAAAAATCTTTGATAATGCAAATACAGCTTGGCAGTTTAAGAACATGACTTTATTGAAAAGCTTCATTAAAAAAGAATTTAAAAATGAATTTCTAAAAATTCACATAGAAAAACATCTTTATTACCCAAGTTAATATTCAACAATTGGGTACAGAGTAACAGCTTTACAGCCTATTTACAATTTGATACATGGCACAAATGCCAGGCACATTACGTAACAAACCAATTTTTTAGCCTATGCACATAAAGTGCTACGTAATCATACTAAGGATTGTGGACTCAAAAGTCCATAATCCAGGACTTAATCTTCAAATCATCATCCAGGAGAGTGGAGAGGTTTGTGTAGCTCCAAGCAAATTTTAGCCACAGTAGCAGTTAAATGAACTACAAAAACTATAAACAAGAGGGGGTGAGTTTCTAGTAAAACTCAATAAGAGACAATAACAACTTTAAAGTCTAAATTCAGTTTAACAGCGAAATACCTGCAAGCAAAGGAAAACATAGAAAACACAAGATACAGGCAGTATATATATATATAAGCAATAATGGATAAGGTCAGCACACGCAACCAAGGGAACAAAGCACATAGAACTCACATACCACACACCAGCTACCTTGAGGCAGCCAATAGGGCCGAGCAAGCATTTCCTTAATCTATATTCATTTCATTAACTTTATTAACCAAACTATACCTAAAACATAGGGCCCTGGACTCTGAATTTGGGTCGGCCTAACCCAAAAACAGAATCCTAATGCTTGCTCATAACATAGCTAGCTAGCAAAATACATCGGCACTCTTGGGTGTCCTTAGCCCTTACAGCTCTTAGGTTTATCTGACTCCATGTCAGCACCTAAGGCCTACCAATTTTGATCCTTGCATTCAGCCATTTCGGCTTATGTCTCTTTATCCCCTTACATATAGCCATTTGGCCTAGCATGGTAATCTACGCATCTTAGCCATTCGGCCGAGCATATTAATCCATTACAGCCTTTCAGCCTAACCATCGCTTCCTTAGATGTCCAACAACCTTCAATTCCAGCATCTCTTGAACTTTCAGCAGTAAAAGTATTAAACTGAATTAGATTCGCAAGTTGTAGAAATTGTCCCTTACCTTTTCATTTTACCTTCAATTTCCAGAATTTCCCGTAATCAAATTCTGTTTCTACAGCACCACTCAACATCTCAGCTTGGCTACAAAGAAAACCAAGTGCAATGTGCAACCTGAGCCCTTTTTTTTCGCCAACTGAAACTAACAGCTATCCCAAAGCTTCATGGCCATTTTAAAATGTCTTCTCGAACCTCTGTAATTGCCAAGAACCAAAAACCATTGACTTAACCCACTAATAACATTATTTAACAAGTAAGCAGCACCTTACCCAGGAAATTTGAGGCATGCAGCTTCAATCTGGTAAGAAATGCCATCCTTTCCTTCAATTTCGGCACTTCCCCGCTGTTTATAAGTAAGAACCAGCTGGAAGAAGTTTCTAAATGAAGAAGAGATGAATTCTGGAGCTTTTTGTCGAGTGCCCGACAAGTCTTTCTCTTCCATCGTTAAGTGGGGCTCAATTTCTTACTTAAATCCTTCAGCTTATCATTTGTTGACAATTCAGCCCACCCTTCTTTAGTCTAACCAGATTGCTCTTTAACTCCTCCCACAACATTATTCTTCAATCTTGCAATTGGTTCTTGGTTCCTTGCTTCTTGTCAAGTAAATCCTTCATTTCTTTCTGTCCAGGCAATTAAGTCACTTTAACCCGAGACTTCCCTGTATAACACAATTCAGCCCCTAACATTTCACTCCTGTCAATAAACCTACTGAATAATGTAGTAGACTTTTCCTCAATTGTACAATTGAGTCCCTTGGTTAAACACCAAGAATAATTCAACCCTTAAGGCCTAATTTCCTTGACAATAAATTGATCTCTTTGTAATTCTGCTCGTTCTCATAGAATTTCTTCCAATATAGCCCTTGGTCTTAGAAACCTATCACGGTTTTCTGTATAGTAGGCACAAATAAAAACTGTAGGCATGACAACACTTATGATAACAATGCTTGTTGCCAATTTAGTGAATTTTGTACCACGCTGATTTTTTTTTTTTTTGTCCTAAATTTGTAGATGTTGGTTGTGGATTTTCCATGCCAGTTTGGTGCTAGATTTAGCATCTTCAAAACTAAGAAGGAGAATATAGTCATCCTTCATCTACAAAGTGTTGACCTGAATTATCATAGGAGATGAATTCTCATTCTTAATATGCCTAAAGGCTTTTTCAAATAACTAGTAGCTACACACATGCGTTGCATGTGAATCAAAATACTAAGTTATTTTTTTCTCAAATAGCTATAATTCTAGTTATATTTTTTAAAATAAATAATAGCAATAATGATTTTAATTTTTTTTAGTTTAGATATATTTCTTATAAATTTCATTTTTCTATGTTTCATAATTTTTACTATAATATTTGATTGCTAATTGTAAGACTTAAAATTAGTAGTATGACACAAATATGAGTCATCCATTATAAAAGATTGCTAATTGTATTTGATTTTTATTTATTATAAATAACAACAACAGTAGCAACAACAACAAGTATAATAATAATAATAATAAGAATAATAATAACATTACAATATAGAATATTTTACAGGTGATACTAGTTACAAAAAAAACTAACAGAATTGTTTTTATTTATGATGGTATAGTACTTATAAAAATTTCTTCCACTTACTTTTAACATCCTATCAAAGTTGTCAAATTTTCTCTTTTGAGTGCAAGACTTAAAATTAGTAGTATGACACAAATATGACTCATGATATCAAAGTATAGGCTTGGTAGATAAACATTATGTGTTTTGCAATGACATATGTAACTATGAGTAACTATACATTATTAAGAATGCATAATTACCTGACTCTTGACTTTTTTATTTAAAAAAAAAACACACTCATTCCCAAGGTTTTAGATCGACACTTACCCAATATTCTATAGGTAGGTTAATGTGATTATTTTAAAGATCGAGGTGAATTAATTTTGAAATTATACTCACATCACTAAGGTTTGAAAAACATAGTCTTACTCATTATTCTTATAATATAATTAGTTAACCATATGAAAGTAGACTCTTTAAAATAGAATAAATTCCTAATACCTAAAAGGAGAACTAATAACTTATAATTTAAGTTTTAGTCACTTTATATTTTTTCACTTTTATTATATATAAATATAAATATATAAATATAAACACACACACACACACATTAAGTTGTTCTTTTAATTTCAAATAAAAATATTTAAAGTTTAAAAACTAAATAAATTAATAAACACCATGTTTAATAGTCATAGAAATCAAACACATGTTTGTTACAAAATTTAAAATTTAGTGGCAATTTTCAGTTTTTTGGCATAAAAAAGACTTATAAAAAACATAGGAAAAAGTCACTAATTTTTTTTTCCTTTTCAAACACTAATCTTGTTTTCCAAATATAAAGAATTTTTAAATGATACAAATGTGTTTAAATTTTAAATATTAGAAATAAATTAAAATGGTGATTAATCAAATAAATAAAAATATTAACTTAGTAAATTAAATATAAAATTACTATTTTTAAAAAATTAGAAATTCTCAAAATATGTTTGATATTTGAAGAATTTTGTGTATAAATGTTAAATGTGAAAGTATAGGAATTTAGTATTACAACAATGAAAAAATGATAAATGAAAAGAAAGTCTCATTTTGGATAAAAATAAATAAAATTTTGATCCAACACATATAGTACATGTTGGGATTTTTTCTTGTTTTACTAAAACTTATCATACGTCCTCCAACTTCTTCTTTTGTGAAATAGTCCCTTATACAGTCAAAACTTGCAATCAAAACCTAAAAATATACAATTTACTTATAAATTTTGAGCATATAAACTTCCAAGCTTTTCTCCTTAATATACTTAATCTCAGATAAAATAAAAACTTGTAATCACAACATAAAATTATTAATTTTATCTCTTAATGACTCCAAAACTTCTTCTAGGCCATGACCTTCTGCCGTTAAATATAATATTCAAAAAAAATTACTTCTAATTTTTTTAAGCAAATTGTAAGATTTGATTGTCTCTAAAAAATTAAAAATGAAAACAATATTTTAATATTATTTAGTATATAAAAGTAGTTAATTGTGAAGAATAAAATTTTATCTTACAGTATTAAAAGGGATGACCATGTGGAAAAGATAATTATTATAATTTTTCCAATATTTTAAAATATTGGAAGCTATAAAAAAAATTGGTATTAAAAGTCCGCATATTATAATATAAGCAACTAATTCTAAGGGCCAAAAACTTTTTTTTCCTAAAGTTTTCCAAATGACCTTTGTTGTAATGATAATTTTTTTTTTTTATAATAGGTGCTTGTGTTATACTTGACTTATATTATTGCCCTAAGATGGGGCGGATATGTAAGCTTTCATACAATCATACTTGAATTGTACTTGTAATTGTTTATTAATACTTGTTAAGTTAAAATTTTAAATTTTATAATATATTTATTAGACTCAATATATTATTTGATAGTAATATAGAACTAAGGAAAACATGTTTGATGAAAGAAAAAAAGGAAAAAAATTTAGTGACAATCTAAGAGTTTTAACCACTAAAGGTAAGAATAACACAAAAAAAAAAAAACACAGACAATACTTGATTCTGTAATGTAGAATCAAGGTTGGGGAAATTTGTAGTAAAAAATAAAATTTAGTGGCAACTTAAGGATCTATATTAGTGTTCTAGTGTTAGGATAACTCCAATTAAGTAGACTATATACTTTGAACAATTCTCATGCTCTGATACCATTTGTAATGACTCAAATCTAGAATTGATTAACGAAGTAGCTGCCCATACCACATGAGCTATATTTTAGAAAAGTCTGAGCGTTAGATGCTTATATTCTATAATGTGAACCAATATATCCACATAAAGCTTCCCACATTTCTCCCATATGGGATATGGGAGGTATTACAGTATAGGCTTAGTAAGTAAACATTTAGTTTTTTCAAAGACATGCAACTATAAATAACTATATATTACTCAAAAACCTTAGTTACCTTACTTTTGACTTTTAATCAAAATTTCCATTCCAGAAGAAGCACTCAAGGGGTTATGAGTAACAAATATAAGTTAGATTTGAAGTATGGGCCAACAACCAAATGGCCATTTTAGCATTATCTCAAACAAAGTTTGAGATTGCATATAAAGTAATTTGAGACCTTAGTCTCAAAAAATATTATATATAGTCCTTAGACTATTCTGTCAGTTGAAGGCCAAAAGTTATGAAAAACATAATTTTCATGGAAGCTTCCTCACTATTTAAGGGACTTTGGGCTTATCATCCACTAGATGTATGCTCACATTTGAATCTAACTTTTGTTACTATAATGAACCTTATGGATACAAATTCCATTAAATGCATGAAGTTATCCACCTATGGATTTTTAACTTTTATATACAACCCCATTAAGCCCTTACTAAGTCCAGGATCAACTAATAATACTTAGAACTTAATGGCTATCATATAGCCTCTTTGGCCAAATGGAAGATCATCAAAATTGATGTCTAGATTATCTTTTTATGGCAAATCTGTATTTTAATTTGGACAACTGAAAAGTCACTTTCATTTATAAAATTTGAATTGATCTAACACTTACTCCAAATCAATGGAATTGACATGAGGTGCATAGCCTCATGTACTAAACTCATTTTTTGTTCACCTTAATCTTACGCTTATGCTAAATATAAAATCCACTAATATGACAAACATATGGTTTTGATAAGATACTAAATGATCAAGAATATTAAAAAACCAAATTATTTAGTGAGCCTTGAACCACTTTCTCTTGAAAGAAGAAATTCATAATGTTCTATGCATACTAAGCTTTCCAAATAAGAAAATTAAAATGAACTTTGATTAAAATGAACTTTTATAATCACTAGCATCTTAGAACTTAACCAAGATGACACCTTTTCAAGATTCAAGATTATGATCTTCTACACATTTCATGCCCATTAACATTATTCTTTAAATGTTAATTTGTTACTTAGGAAGACACATCTTCTCCCTTTTGGTATGTACATGTTACAAGAGTGGTAACAATATTGAAATCAAACTTTTACAACCCTTTGGACATTAAAGTTTGTTAAGAGGGCCATGTAATCATATCACAGTAGGTATGACATAAACTAACAATGGAACTAAAAGACATGCTAATTGAAACATTCTCAAAACATGGCCAATCTTAGTTATTTCGCACATATGCAAAGTAAACACATTTATAAGGCCATTTCATGAAAAGAACTAGGTGAATCACTTACGACACACTATTACTTTTTTCTAGCCTAAATGTGCATTACCAAAATATCACTTTTGACATCCTAGTAAAAACTAGTAAAAACTTACTAGAATTTGTGAAAAAAATTAGTCACAACGACTACATTGTCATAATTTTAAGAATCAAGGAATTATTATTATTATCATTAAGATAAATTTCATGTACAAGGAAAATTTGCATGGCAAGCAAGATCTATAGAAAGAATTCAAGATGAACACATTCTCTTAAACTAAGTACATATTACACAACTAATGAATATTTTTCACTAAAGAGTCTCACATGACCAACTCTTCACCTTCATACTTGAAGTTTTATTCACTAGAGACACATATATCCTTTTGAACAATCTTTCTCATAATAAATATGAGTTTTATCCCTGAATCACCAATTCATAAAGAATTTTGATTTGGCCAAAATGTATACACCACATATAATTTACAGTTTGAAGAAAATGAGAAACTATGTATATTAGTCACTAAGTAACCATTTGCTTAGGTTTCTTTGTAATCATAGACTAAACATTTGGTTTTCTTTTTTCTTGCATTTGCCTTTCCTAAAAACTTTAAACATGATGATTAACAACTCCACTTTACTTAGCACACCATGAAACCAAGAACATGTTCATGCACATGCACTCAAACCTATTTTGACAAGTTTTCATTATTTTAGTTTACTTGTCTTAAATTGCCTTATATTACATTTAAATAGACATTATTGACACAAAGTCAATAATACAATCAAACAAAACATATATGCAATTCGACCTACTAGTATGCATACGAAAACTTTTAAGAATGTAAAGTAAAAAAAAAAAGGTACAAATTGCATACACACAAGGTTGAATACACCAAAATAATCTATATGTTTATCATCATAGCTTTTAGTTAACTTAGTATACTTACTAAGTTTAAATATGCATATAGATTTCAGATTTAGTAACTAAAACTAAATTTTAGCATATAGATTAGAGTTAAGGTCGATCATATCAGTATAGCATGCAAAAAATTTTCAAACAATTTAAAGCTGTTTAAAAGAGCATGTGTATTGAACCTATGACTCTAATACCAATGATGAAAGTTTAATGTACCATTAACGAACACTTTAATTTTTAGGATATAAAAAAATGCTTAGATTAAGGTGTACTTGGTTGTCATTGAAGAACCGAGTGATAGGCTTCTTGATGAAAGACATCTCTTTGAGCATGTTATAGAAGACGTGACTTGTTGTGAATACCAAGAATCATATATTTAATTAACTTGAAAACAAGTAACTAAATATGTGGTTCACACCCAATACTTGACTGAAAATCTTTTAACGATGATAGAAAAGTGCGTGGGGTAAAATAGAAGAAATAAAGCCTCAAGAAGTTATGTCTGCAACCTTTATTTTGCACAAATCTAATACCCTTTATTTATAGAGGGTGAATTGACACTTATGAAGGATCATAATCCTTCATAAAAGAGTCATAGTTCTTCATTAAAGGTTGTACTAGTTTTATAAGAGGTATCCTTATCCATCCATAAATTCTTCCCTTGAAATAAGGCAACAACCACCCTTAGAAGGGATGTGTTGGTTCGGCCATAGAGTCACAACTCTTCTAAGAGTTGTGTCTCCTTAAATCAATGTCATAATCACTTCTTAAAGGTTGTTAATTTTTCCTAAAACATGACCTTTCACTAAAAGTTATGTTATTTCACTAATCAGAGTAGTTATAGTGCTTAACTACCTCTCCAAGGGTCATATATGTTAGAATGGACATATCTTTTCATCTAAAGGTTATATCCCCTTCATAATATAAGTAGTCATAGAGGTGGTTATTAAGAAGTTACCCCATGCATCAAGGTGTATATGTGCATATCATATAATTGCCACGTGACATCTTCCTATTGGTTCCAGGGTAATGATATGCCACGCACATATGCCACAATATCCTAACAAATTAACTACCTCTAGTTAATGTTAGAAGTGGCAATGTGAGTTGGTGTGACCACACCAACCAACAGTAAAACAAGTATATCTTAACACGTCTATGAAATTTAGCAATCATTCTTGCTAATTAAATTCCAACAAAAAAGACTCTAAAGCTCTGCCATGAGAGGGCAAGTGTAACCAATTTTTTTAGCAAAGGCAATCACAAAAAGACCTTTGTCATCCCTAGTGAGGCCATTAACACCTGCCTCCTTTTGTTGCAATCAGAAGAGCCATCAATATTCAATTTGAAAAAAAAAATTTGTTGGGGACGTGTCTAAGTGGCCTCATTAGTAGACACATTAATGAAAGGTTTTTAGTTACCTAGCAGAGTATAGAACTTGGATGCTTGTTCCTTGATTATCATAATAACTTTAGTAGGTGCAGAATGTTTACCCTTAAATACGCACAAATTCATCTCTTTCTAAAGATTCCAAAAAACTAAAGAAATAATATAAGACCAGGGCAACTTAAACAGAGGATCAATACCATGTTTAGCATAGAATGTTACAAAGAATTTTCCAATCAACAGGTCTAGCAAAATTGCAATTTAATAAATCCTAAATTTTAGTATTAAACTAGTAATCAAACAAGATATGTTCAATCATTTCAGTAGTATAGGGGCATCTAGGGCAAGAGTTAGAAAGCCTGGAAACCTAAATGACAAAGAAAAGAGTTGACCGATAGCCGTCCATGTTTAAGTTTCCATATGAAGAGTTTGATTTTAGGATAAGTATTCAGCCTCCAAATTCATTTCCAACCTAGATTAGTTTCACCAATGAAATCCAACTATTTTTTTTTTCACTAAAGTTGGTAAACCATTTTTTAGGGAACTAGAAGCAATTTATTGAATATTATTTTGTTATGCATTTATCAACTTCCATGGAAATTTATATGCATTAGTAGTGGGAATTTGGCCCAACCTAATCTTTTTTTTTTTGAGTTGGATTTTGTTGCTGGGTTTGTGTTTACTTCATATATTATAAACATATGTCTAATTAGACACACTAATCCTCTCATAATTCTCCATATATAATCCTTGTCCTGCTAAAAAAGTTAACCAAATTGCCCTTACATATACTTTCTTTGCCACTAAAAAAAAAATACCTTGTTGCCATCACCACCACCTCTATTAGTCTTTACCCCCAACAAACAAAGCTTTTCAACCTATAATCGCACCTAGAATGCACATTCTCCAACTAATCATTGGCTTTGGATCATACCATTATTGCTTTCCTCTGAATCAGATCATTGTTTGTCGCCTTCGAATCTCACCATCACCATTTACCTCTAGATTACATCGATTGCTGTTTGACTCTTGATCGCACTGTTTCCCTCTAAATTGTGCTTGCTATTTTGGTCATGTTGGTTGTTGCTTGCTTTATATCTCACTCACTATTGATCATTCCTAAACCCTCAATTTATTACCTATATATCATGCCAATTATTACCTCAAAATATACTAGCCATTGCCTCCCATTTACCTCAGTCGTTGCCACTCCAAGCTGTTGCTAGGCCACTCATCCCTCATTTACACCACCAAATTTTGCCAAGAAAACATTTGCAAAAGTTCCAAGACAAGATACAGATGTGTTTAAACAAGTAGGTTAAACTATTTGATGAAGTATGTAGAGCTATCTGAAATAATATGTAAACAATTTATTCTCTACTTACAACATACAAATTTGTTTTTCATATGCTCATATTTTTTTCATGTTTTCTATATGTTTTTCTTTTGTGTTTGCTTAAATTTTGATATGTTTAGGCTAGGATATGGTGTTTAATTAATTCATATTTTATTTTCAGGTCATATTTCAACTTCATTTGAGTTAGGAAGGACTTTTGCAAAGTTTTAGAGCTGAATTGTAAGTTTTGGTAAAGTTTTTTAACAGACATGCCTTATTACACGCCCATGTTTGAGTTACATGCCCATGTTTCAAACTCTGTTTAACTTGGCAAGATTTTAAGTTCCAAAGAAGTAACACGGCCTTTAACACAGTTTTATGAATGGCGGATCAATGATTTCTTAGAGAAGAAGAAATTCAGCCATGGATAATTTGTTCTTAGTTTTCTTTTGATTATGCTGTGTTTATTTAATGGCATTATGAGCTAGAATTTTCCTACTTATGCTTAGAGTAGATGAACACTAGGATGATTTTGTGATTGTGATTGTTTTTTAGTTTAATATGATTATGTGTTTTTTCTTGCGATTTATCCAATGTTCTTTAGCAGCTAGCTTATTAATTCAATGTGAGATGATGAACATGTATTAGGTAGTATCCGTTTGTTGTGGATAACCATTGGATAAAAGAGATATTATCATAACTAGGAGTAATATGTGTGATATAATGCCTTAGACTAAGGTGAAACTTAGTAGTAGATCATAGAACTTGTAATGCATTCGTAGGAAATGCAGTAGGCCTAGACACCCTATCAGTGACTTAAGAATAGGGTTAGTGTAACATGAATAATAGGGAGCTAATCCACATTAGGTAGTACTCCATAATCCAAGTTAATCACAGTCTTGTTAAACCAAAATAAAGGCAACACATAGAAATTTCTATGGGGATTCAATTTTAAGTATGAGTTTTCTTATTGTTGATTATCTTAATTATTTTTCACCGCCTCCAATAATTAGTGATTTATCTTTTCTACATTATTTTAATTTAGTTAATTCATAGTAGTTAGTTAAACAAACATCTTTAATTGATGGTTAGATAATAGAGAGAAGTGGAGTAAGGTAGACAACCTCCATTCATTGGGAAAAATGATCTTGGTATTTGCCATTGCTATACTTTGATGATAGGTGCAGTTACTTGTGAGTTGACATATTTTTTAGTATAGAGAGATTTGACACATCCACGTTATTTATAACTGTAGTTGGAAAATTTTGTTATAAACTACAAACACACCAAGTTTTTGGCACTGTTGTCGGGAACATTTGTTGAGTTTGCTACTTGAAAAATTTATGTTATTAATCTAGCCATTTATTTTATTTTTGTATTTTTCATTGAATTTTTAGTTTTTATTGATTTCTTCTTCTTTTCTTGTAGTAATTTTAGTGTGTGACTTGTAGCCATCTAGGTGAAGTTATTGAAGTGGATCTGGAAAGCAAGAGAACCTTAAGGAAACTCTTATCTTCAAGGGGTAGTGAGTCACATCCATCACATTCTAAGTTGGAGTAGCAAGGAGTAAATCAAGAATAATTAGTCATGGAGTACTGCAATCAAGTGAAGACTATGTCACAATATGCTAAACTTTCTCTTAAAGGGATCGAATTGATTATTGTTAGGCTTCCTGTCAATGCCAACAAATTTGAGATCAAGCTAAATATTGTTTAGATGGTGTAGAATTGTGTTCAATTTGATGGCTTGGTGGATGAGGAACCTAATGCTTATATTGCTAGTTTCTTGAAGATTTGTGGTACTTTCAGGATTAACGGAGCTAGTGACGATAGCATTTGATTGAGGCTATTTTCATTCTCATTGAGGGGAAGAGCCAAGCAATGGTTGATTCACTTCAAAGAGGTTCTATTGCCACTTTGAATGCTCTTGCCTAGAAGTTTTTATTGAAGTATTTTCCTCTAGCCAAAACTGTAAAATTTTGTAACGATATTTCTGCTTTTAATTATATGGATTCAGAAACATTATATGAAGCTTGGGAAAGGTTCAAGGACTTATAAAGAAGGTGGATGCAAGTACAAACACTCTATAATGGTTTGAATTATGCTTCCAAGCAAATGATTGACGTAGAGCTGGTGGTACTCTTAATAGCAAGACGCATAAAGTAGCCCAAGATTTGATTAAGGAGATGGTGATGAGCAATTATCAATGGCAATCATCATCCAAGATGAAGCCAAATAGAGCAGCTGCAGTTCAAAATTTTGATGCTTACTCAATCTTTGCAACCCAAGTTGAAGTTTTGATGAGAGAATTTAGAAATATTTTGGCAAATTAGAAGCAAACTGTGTTGCAATGTGAAGTTTATGGAAGAGGACATTCAAGTGGTAAATGTCAAATGTTTAATTGGTTGAGCAAAACTAAGCAAGTGGACTTCATTGGAAATCTACCAAGGCTACAAAATAATCCATACTGCAACATGTGTAATTCGGGATTAAGGAATCATCCTAATTTTACTTGGAATAATCAGAGGCAACAGCCACCTGGTTTTTAGCCTCAACCACAACAAGAAAAAAGGCCAACTGTAGAGAAATTGATTTCCAAGTATATGCAACAATCTAATGTTAGATCAATGTGATGAAGTTGGAGTTGTGGAATATAAGGACAAGTATGCAAAACATCAAGAGCCAGTTGGGTCCACTTACTAAGATGCTTTCAAAAAGACTGTAATGAGCTTTACCAGTGATTACCAAGTCAAATCTTAGAGGAGTTTACAATAAAGCTTTACATCATAAAGTGGATGTTCATGCTAAAGTGAAGGTGTTGGAGAGGAAGGAAGAACCTCATTGAAAAAAAAAAACAAGGAAAACATAGGGTCGATGACGTTAAACCAAGCATTTCTTGGGAGGCAACGTAAGTGTTAAAATTTCTGTTTCACTTGTTTTCATTTATTTTATTTTATATTAGAGTAGTTTAACTAGCTTTTATTTGTCTTGTGATCTTAAAATCTGTGTTGTTGATGTAAGAATCTAAGGTATTTCGGGAAAAATTTTACGCTCAAAGTGGGACAAAAATGTGAAGCTCATTCTTGGTAAGTTTGCAAAAAATTTTAAAGTCCAGGAGTGAAACATGCTTTTAAACACGCCCATGTTCAGAGCTGTGTTGTTTAACATGGTGTTAAACACAACCATGTTTGATTTATTAGAATTGATTTTTCACGAGAATTTTTATTTGAGCCTAGCCGTGTTACAGAGCGTGTTGCCTTACATGGTTGCATACATGACCATGTTCTTGCCCGTGTTCTTCGAAGTTTGAAATTCTAGAATTTAAACTCATCCATAGGCATGCCTATGTTTTAAAATGCATTTAAATTACACTGCCTTATACAAATCCATGTTAAGAACCATGTTTCATCTCTAAGTTTAAGAATTTTTGCATTCTAGCACACAAATACAGCCTCACACATGACCATGTTGTCAATCATATTTACCCAACACAGGTCAGTGATATGCCCATGTTGTTACCTGTGTTGTTTTCTTCTTTTCAAAATTTTTGGGCTACTGACTTCAAACACAGTCTCTTATATGCCCCGTGTTCAAAGTCATGCTACCTATACATGGTTGGTTACACACCCGTGTTTCATCTCATGTTTCAACACCGTGATCTGAAAATTTTAAGGTTTAAACCTGATACATGGAACATGTCATGCCCGTGTTCAACAGCATGTTAGTGAAGTTTTAAGTTACATGGTTTGTTACATGATCGTGTTACAAACCATGTTTCATGTGTATAAGTACCCAATCGCGAATTTTGTTTCCCACTTTGCATAAAACTCACTCAAACTTCTTCACCAAGCCCCCAAACTCAAACCCTAGCTTCCTTACATCCTAGTTAAAGTTGTCCATTATTGGAGGACTCCGTTCGTTGTCCAGATTCTTGATTTTCATTGACATCTTTGATTTTCTTGCTCTTGAGGTAACTCTCTCTCTCTCTCTCTATAAGTTTATTTGAAGTTTATGAAAGATTAGATTGATTTCTTATTATGGGTAGGTCTCATATGAGTTAATTGATTGATTTTTCATGCTTATTCATGTTTGCTTTGATTTAATAGCATGTTTTGTGATGATTGAAATTTTTGGGAAATTGTGTTTAGAAGAGGAAAAAATAGAATTGGTTGTTTCATGAGAGATTGATTATGCATGTTTGGTTATATAGATCGTATAGGTTGAATAAATGTTGTTATGAATCTAAAATTGTTGGGAATATATTGATTTCTTTTAATTTGCTTTTCAATTTAATTAATTCTAGGAATTGGTAGTTTTTTGGTGTGCTAGTGGATAAGTTTCTTGCGCAACAAGAAAGAGCCTAATTGTGGGTCATGTTATTTGCATTCCTATGTTTGTAATACTTTTAGCTTAGGTTGTTAAGCCTAATCACCTTAATGCATAAACTTAAAGTCAAATTATTTTATATGAACAAATTTTATTAATTTTTGGATAGAAACTTGTTCTAAGATCTATTGTTGAATATATTGTATTTGAGAAAGTTATTATACTAGGAAAAATCGTTTGCCTTTTTTAGGATGGCTAAGTGTCAGGAGAAGCTACCTATTCACACCAAGAGGCCAGCAAAGAAGTCGAAGAAGACGAATCCTCTTCTCGACTTTAAGCTGGATTCACAGTGGAAGAGATTTGATAGGTTGGTGGAAAAGCCGTTCAGAGCCAACAAGTTGATTGATTGGGAGACTCTAGCTTAGTTAGGTTTGGTCGAGAAGGTCTGAGCATTTGTGGATTTTGATGGATGGTTGTCGGCGTTTGACTGCCAAGAGCCTACATGCAACAAGCTCAACCTCCAGTTTTTAAGCATTTCAATACAACAAACATTAGTTAGAGCTAGCATGATGCAGTGAAGTTTCATCTTGGAGAGCAAAACTTTGAGAAGAGTTTGGATGAGCTTGGGTGGCGCCTTGGTTTTTAGACCTAAGAGTTTATCAATTTTGACGAGCATAGAGGCTCGATGTGTAAGTTTGGCCCCACCAGCCCCCACTCTGTAGGGGTTTTGCACAAAATAACCAAGGATAAAAGTATCTACTAGCCCACATCATCCATGGCACCCAAGTTGAGGTCGCTGGTCGTGTGTCATGTGCATTACTTGATCGCCTATTCCATTGCTGGTAGGAGGGAGAGTATAGGCTTGCTGATGAAGACAAACCTCTTCCACCTTTTCTGCATCGTTCGCTGAGTGCATTGCCACTTGGGAGTATCATTTGCTTGGTGTGTACGGGACATTACTTGCCATGCAAGGATGAGGCTACATGCGTAGGGCTGTACATGATGAGGTTGGTCTAGAACCTCGAGGTTTCCCCATCAAAGAAGCTAATTACAGAGGCAGCAAGGCCTGGAATGGACAACATGGACTCATTTAAGGCTATGACGATGCGAAAGAAGACCAAGCTTCCCAATGGATCGATGAGGTTTATACTGAGGACCTAGGAGGAGATTTAGGCGAAGGAAAAAGTTGCTATTGAGGCCTAGGCCGCCTTTGCTTCTTCTAGTGCTTGACCGTTTACTTAACCGAATATTTTTTAGAGGCAGCAGCATATTCTGGATTGCCTCAATTTCATGACTCATCAGAAACTTACAGTGAGCTCCCGTATTTCTATTGTTAAGGAGAGGACCTTGAGGTTAAAGGAGATGATATGCTTATACTTTCTCTGAGTCAAGGATGCTGGTACCTCGGGTCATGCTCACCAGTCTTCCTAGCATAATGATGATTTGACCGACTACTTCATGTTTATAGCAAGTATGGAGGGCCAGTATGGTGTTGATGAAGGTTAACAAGCCGCGAAGGTAAGAGATGAGGCCACCACCAATGAACTGCCAACCAAGGGAGCCGTTGGAAAAGACATATCTAGGGGAGAGGTCATTGCTGAGATTAGTGATGAGGAGTGGGTTGTCAAGACTGCTACTGTTTCTATTACTACTATCAAGGAGGTTGGAAGGACAAAAGTTGATCCCATGGTTATGGAGCTTGGTATTGAGGTTGAGGATATTGAGGACCCCACCCCGCCTACATAGATGATGACAGTTCTGATAACATCTGATAATCCTTCACCTCTTGGGGATGCTTGATTCATTATTATCCAAGACATTCATATGTTTATTATATTATATGTTGTTATGTTTGGATATTATTACTTTCTCGGGGGCATTGGTTGCTCCTGCTCTATTTTGTGTTATTTCAGTTTAGTTTCTATCACTACTAAAAGCGCATGGATTTTCCAACGGTTGGAAATTTCCAATGTAATGAGTAGTTGGAAAAAGGGGAGTTGAATTTCGAACGACCTAGCCATTAGAAATTTTGAAAATCATATTTTCCAACGACTTCACCGTTGGAAATTTCCAAAGTTTTGAGTCGTTGGAAACATGGTTATTGGAAATTTCAAAATTTTAATTTCCAACTTTAATTTTAGAAAGTAATGTAATATTTTGAAAATATTTTTTTATAAATAATAATAATAATAATAATAATAATAATAATAATAATAATAATATATATATATATATATATATATATATATATATATATATATATATATCTATTTTCTTGGAAATAAAAATTATTAATTTTTTATTTATGTTATACTAATATTTATTTTTACATATATTCATATTGATATATTCATGTTTATATTTATATTTATATATATGTATATATCATATGTACAATATTTATCATATTTGTTTTACAATTTTAGAAAGTAAAGTAGTATTTATATTGATATTTATGTGTGTGTGTATATATATATATATATATGTATATATCATACATATATATTCAGATTGATATTTGTATTGATACTTATATTTATATCGTACACTTATATGTCACACACATGTACACTAACTCACACATATATATATATATATATATATATATATATATATATATATATATATATATATATATATATATATATTTTGATGTATATATCATATGTATATTTTTATACCCCCCCCCCCCACACACACTTATATATCACATATATCATATAAAAGCCCTCATCTCTTAACCCTCCCTACTTTTAACCTTAACCTAGCCGCCTTCCTCACTTCTCCCGCTCATCTCTCATCTCTCATTCTCATCCCCCCCATCTCTTCTCCCTCCATTGCCTCACCCTAACCGTTCGCCTTCATTGCATTGGCTTGCTTCATTATAACCACCCGTCCACCATTCTCCTTAACCTAGCTGTTCCACCATTCTCCCTTGTGGCAACGTGGGGGTTTTTGCGAGTCGCCATCAATCGGTTTTACCTAGGTCGATTGGACACTTAAAAATGGTCTACGAGAGTTCGAGGGTTCGGAAGTACAGTTACATTAAAATAACTCTATTCTAACGCCCAAAATTTGGTACCTTAGTTGATTTTAATTTTATTTTGCTTTCTTTTAAAATAATTTTAGTTCATTTTCAAACCAGAAATTTTAACTGAATCATCCAGATATGGACTTTAAAATCGATATGGACTTATAAATCTTGATACTTGATTTTTATAATTTTTTTATAATAAATTTGATATTTCTGAATCATGGATTCTATCGAATCACCCGGATGTGGAATTTAATGAACTTTAATTTTTTTAATTCATTATTAAATACTTTAATTAATTATCAATCCGTATCATAAATTCTGCTGAATTATCTGAATATGGATTTTTAAATATTTTAATATTATTTTCCTTTTTATTTTTGAATTTTTTTTAAAAATATTATTATTATTATTTTTAAAAAAAATAAACGGAATGGGAAGCTAGACTTTGTTATTTAAAGGAAATAATAATTAAAAAAAGATAAGTGACTCGATATTCCAAATAATTGATAATGTTAAACAAAATAAGATTATCGAAAAAATAAAAGATGGGGGTGGCTTGGTTGTAATAGAAATAAAAAAATAATAAAATAAGGAAGTAAGATGGAGCTCTTGGCCAGCCATAAAAAAATGGTAAATAGATAAAATAAGTAAGGTTAGTCATCCACATAAAAAAAATAAAGTGCAAAATATAAATAAATAAAGTGGGGAAAAGTAAATAAAGAAATAAATAAAGTGCAGAAAAGTAAATAAAGAAAGTGGAGCGCTTGGCCATCCACGCAAAAATAAAGTGCAGAAAAGTAAATAAGAAATAAATTGTGGCGCTTGGCCGTCCACGTAAAAAAATAAAGTGCAGAAAAGTAAATAAATAAAGAAAGTGGGGCGCTTGGCCATCCACGCAAAAATAAAGTACAAAAAAGTAAATAAATAAAGAAATAAATAAAGTGCAGAAAAGTAAATAAAGAAAGAAAGTGGGGCGCTTGGCCGTTCACGTAAAATAAAGTGTAGAAAAGTAAATAAATAAAGAAAGTGGGACTCATAGCCATCCACATAAAAAAAATAAAGTGCATGAAGTAAATAAATAAAGAAAAGTAGATAAATAAAGAAAGAAAAGTAGATAAATAAAGAAAGTGGATCGCTTAGCCATCCACATAAAAAATAAAGTGCGTAAAGTAAATAAATGTAAATAAAATGACGATAAATAAATAAAAGAAATAAATATAAATAAATAAATAAGGTGGGGCGTTTGGCCATCCACATAAAAGTAGAAGGTATAACCTTACATAAAAAAATAATAATAAGAAAGAAGAAAAAGAAAAGAAAAGAAACAAAAAAAAGTTGTTGTTAATAATTAATTATGCAAAGAAAAAGAAGTTAGTAACTTATATGGATGAAATAAAAATGATTAAGGATTAAAGAAGAGTTTTACCAAAAAGGATGTAATTTTGACTCCGGCGGGTCGGTCACGTTTTTTGGCCGAAACGGTTTCTTTCAATTTTCTCCTTTCCGGCGAAATCGGCAGCTGGGCTTGGCGGCGGGGGTTAGGGCGGCAGGAGGACGGTACTCGGAGGAGAAGGATGGCGAGCTTCGGCGCGACGGTAGGAACGGGAAGAGAGGCGGCGATGGCATCGGGCAGGGGGAAACGTTCCAGGGGTGGCGGCGGTAAGCGGCTGTCGGGCGACGACGGAAGGGAGAAACGCCGGCGTGGGAGAGGTGAAGGCTGGAGGTAACGGAAAAATGAAAACAAAAAAATGGTTGGATGGCAGACGGAGGATGACGGCGTAGTGGGAAGCAGCTAGGAAAAGTTTAGAATTTCTGGGAAGAGGGAAGGGAGGCCAGGGACTAAAGCTACAGTTTTTACTTTTTTAATTTAGGAGCTCTAATCTTACTAATATTCCGTATTTATTTTCATTTTTTGACTCCTATTTATAGGGTAGGAGCATTGGATTCATTTTATTTAAAAAAATTAGAAATTTCGTATTTATTTTCATTTTTTGACTCCTATTTATAGGGTAGGAGCATTGGATTCATTTTATTTAAAAAAATTAGAAATTTAGTTAAAAACAGATTTAAAACATAATTTGGGAAAAATGAAAGTTTTAGTCATTCATCTTTCATTTACTACTGGTATGGTCCCATATTGTTTACGAAATTACTGATTGGCCCAAATTTGTCTGTTCCGTCAATTTGGCCCAAAACCATGCGAATAATTACCAGATTTCCCTGGAACTTCCAGATTTCGTCATATTTTTCCCGAACTTCTCAATTTTGTCAATTCTTTAAAAAAAATTCCCCCTTTTTATTTTTACATTAAATATATTTTATATATTTTACATATATATATATCAATTTATTATTTTTCAACTAACCTTACGAAACAAAAAGCCCCCCCTAAACTATTTAATTTAATTTAATTTTTTTTATTTTATTTTAATTAATTAATTAAATTTTTTTAATTTTTTTAAATTTTTTTATTTTAATAGCCGGAAGAAATTGGGTGTCAACATCCCTAAACTAATCGTTCACCTCGCCATTCCGCCATTCTCCCTCCCCAGCCTCATGATTCCTTACCCTTGCCCACCGTCATTGTTCATCCATTCATTCTTTTGCCCACTCACCATTGCCTAATCATCCATCTCCTCATCTAAAAGTCTGCCTCCTTGGCTAATTGTCCGCTTCCTTGTCCGATCATCAGCCTCCCATTCGTTTTCCATCGGCCGTTCGTCCATTCTCCATTGACCATTTGTTTGCCTTCTTGCCCACCTCCTCTTTTGTCTGCCACCTCGCTTATCGCCTATTGATGTCCTTCATCTCCTCGGTGTAGATTTGATTTTGGAAAATTTTCCTTCATTACATCTGACGATTATTGTTTTGTGGATTATTGTTTATGTCTGATCTGGATTTCTGGTGAATTTCTTATGAATATTTGTGACTATTTCAAAAAAAAATTAATATTTTGAATTTAGGTCTCTGAATATATTTTTTTGAATTTGAGTAAAAATTTAATTTTTGTAAATAAAAAATAAAAAAATATGTTTTTAGTAAACATAAATATAATTTTAGTAATATATAATATAGTTATTTATTCATTTTTTTAAAAAAAAAGTTTCCAACGACTTGAGCTGTTGATATTTTTCCAACGGCCAAGCCGTGGGAAAACTTCAACTATTGGAAATGATTCAACGAGGTTAGACATTTTCAATGGCTCATATTCTAATGGCCTTGGCGTTGGAAATACCAACGGACAATTTTTTGGGCTGTGGGAAATTTTTTTTTCCAATGTACTAGTTTCCAACGGCCTTGCGTTGGAAAGCCAAATTTTCAACGTGAAGCCATTGTAAATCAACATTTTTTAGTAGTGTATATTTCTAATTTTTTTTATTTTCTTTTGTGATTGATCATTTTTTTTTTCTTTCAAAGCCTTGCTCGACCCTTTTGTTGGAACTTTCTTTTTTGGAACGCCGACTTGCCAGGTAAGTAATTGACTTTTCCTTTCAAAGGCAATGTCAGTTTCTTTTACTCATTTTTCACTTTATTTTCCATTCTAGTACATTGAAGATAATGTACAATATAAGTATGGGGGAGTTTGTTTTTTTAGCCCTTATTTATTGTATTTTTGCTTGTCTATACCTTTATAGTAATATTTCTGAGAATTTTAAAAATTTTTAAATTTTTAGAGCTTAATTGTTTTGAATCATTCTATTGAGAATGCGCTTATTAGAGAGTGGTTGTGAATTTAATATCTTAAGTTGGTAACTTAAAGACCAAGTAAGTGATTCCTAATCTTTCACTTTTGGTCCTTAATTTGTTTTTAAAATGTTTTTGCATTTTGTTAGCAAGCTAGTGGAAGATGGTCTCGAGAAACTATTTTTGCATTAAGTTTTCATGTTTAGTACACTATTCAAAGCTTGCTAAGTTTTGAGTTTCTATGTTAAATTGATGTTAAGTTTGGTTGATAGATTTGTAGTTGATTGTTTATAAAGTAAAGTAAAGTAAGGTATAAATGTATGCTACTTTGCTATTTTTTATGTTGAAGTAGGTTGGAATATTTTCCTAAGGCAAGAGTCAATCACAGCTTAAAAAGATGTTAGAGCATGAATATGATCAAGGATCATCCTAGATTGTGTTGGGGATTAGCTTGGGTATAGACAGAACTCCTGTAGTATACACTTACTACAAAAGTTTTTGGCACATGGAAAAAATTAGTTGAAAAGAAATGAAAAAGAAATTTAAAAGAAAAATTCAATTAAACACCCAATCTATGGTTTGTGGTTTGAAAAGTTATGCATAATAAGCTCTGACTTGGTGTGGTTTGTGCTTTTTACTTTTATATGAAAATTTGATGTTATCCTTTCGGTTTTGAGAGATATGGGTTACTAGCTTGAGAATGAATTGTTCCCATTGAATTCTTTTTGTTTTAAAAAGTGTTAGATAAGAGGGGTTGCATCCTTGGTAGTCTTATTAATATCTTAAGATAATTAGAGTCTTAATTCTTTCAATATCTTTTTGATCAAGGAAATTATTCTACGTTTTAATCGATTTTAAAGTTTTAAGAAATTTTGTGATTTTTTTTCTTAAGTTTTTGCTTGAGGGCAAGCAAAAGTTAAAATGTGGGGGGAAAAATATGATATGCTCACATTTAGTCATGTTTCCTATATATTTTTCCCTTGTATTTGCTTATCTTTGGTTTTTCTAATTTAGGATATGGTGCTTAATTGATTTATATTTTGTTTTTAGATCATATTTTTGCAAAGTTTAAAAGCTGAATTGGAAGTTTTGGTGAAGCTTTGGGGTAGACACACCTTTTTACATGCCCTATTACACGCTCGTGTTTGAGTTACATGCCCATGTTCCAAATTGCATTTAATTTGGCGAGGTTTTAAGTTCCAGAAGAGTAACAACGCCTTTAACACAATTCGTGTACTAGATTGTGTTTGCCTTATTTTGGGGGGTTTCTTAGGTTATTTAAAAAAAAAAAAGAAAAGAGAGGAAGAAATGGAGAGGAGGATGAAAATATACAGAAAAAGGAGAGCTTTTCATAGAGGAAGGGTGCTGGAGGCAATTTTGATGATCAACACCATTTTATGGACATTGGAGTGAAGATTTCTTGGGGAAGAAGAAATTCAGCCATGGATAATTCTTTTCTTAGTTTTATTTTGATTCTTTTGTGTTTATTTTACGACGCTATAAGCTAGACCTTTTCTACTCATGCTTAGAGTAGATGAACCCTAGGATAATTTTATGATTGTGATTGCCTTTTGGTTTAATATGATTATGTGTTTTTTTTTTGTGATTTATCCAATGTTCTTTAATGCGTTGATTAACAGTAGCTATCCTATTAATTCAATAGAGGATGATGAACATGCGTCAGGTAGTATCTGGTATGTTTGTTATGGATCACCATTGGATAAATGGGATATTATCATAACTAAAAGTAATATGTTCTTAGGAAGCACGGTAGACCTAGACACCTTATCGGTGACCTAAGAATAGGGTGAAACCTAGTGGTGGGTCATAGGACTTATAATGCATTCTTAGGAAGTGTGATAGGCCTAGACACCTTATCAATGACCTAAGAATAGTGTTTGTGTGACAAGAATAATAGAGAGCTAATCTACAATAGGTAGTACTCTACGGTCCAAGTTAATTACAATCCTGTTAAACTAAAGTAAAAGCAACACAAAGAAATTTCTAGGGGGATTCGATTCTAAGTATGAATTTTTTTATTGTTGATTGTCTTAATTGTTTTCTACTATCTCCAATAGTTAATGATTTATTTTTACTGCATTAGTTTAGTTTAGTTAATTCATAGTAGTTTGTTAAACAAACATCTTTAATTGATGGTTGGAAAATAGGGAGAACTGGAGTAAGGTAGACAACCTCCATTCCTTGAGAAAAATGATCTTAGTACTTGCCACTGCTCTACTTTGATGATAGATGCACTTGCCTATGAGTTCACATATTTTTTAATATAGAGAGATTTAATATATCTACATTATTTATTAGTGTAGTAGAAAAGGTTTGTTGTGAACTATGAACACACCAAGTTTTCTTCAAAAATGATGTGTAGAAGTTTTAAATTATCAAAAGGAATATGTAAAAATGTTAGAGAAGTAATATGTAAAAGTATTTGAAGTAAGATGTGAATAATTTATTTTTTTTAGTAATATGTAAAAATGTCTAAATAAATATGTAATAGTGTTGAAAAAATATGCAAAGGTATCTGAGAAAATATGTAAAAGTGTCTGGAGTAATATGTAGACAATCTTATCTTTAAAAATGAAATTTTCTAAAGCAATACATTGAAGTGTCTAAATTAATATATAGACTATTTATTGTTTTAAAAAATAGAACTAATTGAAGTAATAAGTAAAAGTATCTAAATTAACATGTAAAAGTATTTGAAGAAATTTATAAAAACGTCTAAAGTAATACATAGAAACCATTTTTTTATGCATGACAGATCGTTGATGATGTGATTTCTTCATCAGTTTCAACAATTTGTCCAAAAATAAGTGAGTGTGGCCTAAATTCATTTTTTAGGGTTACCATGGCTTTTAAATAGGATTGAACAACAGAGGAGGTGCCACGAGATAACCACCAATCTTGATTGAGGTGGAGTGGTGGAGATGACAGTTGCACTAGATCTGATAAGGATGTTTGCAAACGGTGGTAGTGACAGCTGGAAAAGTAGGTTCATGATATAGGAAGGTAACATTCATGATCTGGAGAAGGTGAGGAATCGCAACCAACAATTAGATCTATCGGCTTCTCTAGTGCGATGAGAGTGCCAAAAATGTCATTGAAGGCAGTGCTGATTAGAGAAGATCAGTCTAAGCCATGGTTTCTAAATTCATACCATATTGGGCGGTGCGTACAAGTACTGGGTTGAAAATAGTAGGAGACAACCAGAACAAATGTCATCCTCTGTATCAAATTGTATCAACCGGCACCAGGTGTACCAGCTATCTCACCTTGTACTACATGTATCGTCTCGATACTAACCAAATATAATTTTTATATATTTTTTTATTTTTTATAATTTTAGTGAAAATATATTATAAGTATGTATAATTGATTAGTTTTTATAACAAACATTTACTAGTTTTTGAAAGAAAACTATAAAAAAAATCTTAACTAATCTACATACATATAACTTATACCTCACACTCTAAGAATATCAAATTTTGGTATGTTATATGTGTTAATATGTTGTATTTATATATATATTTTATGAACTTTTCAATTAAACATATTAAGAAAAGAAAAATTAACCTAAATTAAATGGTGTCCAAAATTAATTTTTTACTTTAAAATTGGCAAAAGGTGTAAATTTGCCATTAAAGTTAATGGGAAAGAGCAATTTTGCCACTGATTTTTTTTTTGTGAGCAAATTTGCCATCAATGTTTTTGTTGGGAGTAAATTTGCCACCAACCCTTAAAATCGCTTACATGGGCAAACGTGGAAAAATGAGAAAAATGTGAGTTTCAATTTTTGTCATTGTCTTTGCTCTAGCAACCTCCTATATCCATCACCATCCTCCACCCTTTTCGCCACCTAGTGATACTTGCACTATTCCACATATCCTATCAACATTCTTTAGAACAAAACCTAATCAATGGTAGTTCAATTGATATAGGTGTGACTAAATCCAGCAATGGGGGTGTATGGTCAAACATAGAATTTTGATTTATTCAGGTGTTGCGAAAGGTTTGGATAGCTAAGGTTTAAGAAGAAAACCTAATCAATGGTAGTTCAATTGATATAGGTGTGACTAAATCCAGCAATGGGGGTGTATGGTCAAACATAGAATTTTGATTCATTCAGGTGTTGCAAAAGGTTTGGATAGCTAGGGTTTAAGAAGAAAACTTTTAGGAACTAATTTAAAAGTTATGCCATGAAATATTCTTTAAATAAACAAAATATTTTTACCATTTAATGGTTAGTGTAAAAAGTGCCCAAAATGAAATTGTTAATCGCTAATTTGCCCACAAAAAAAGTTTAGTAACCAAATTACTCACCCTAACAAACTTTAATGGCAAAATTTCCCTTTTTATCATTTAAATTTTAACATAGACTGAACTATACACACGAAATCTAAACCATATACATAAATCTAAATTGTAAACCATAAACCTAAACCTTAGCCTTAGCCCAAACACTAACCTAACCCTAACCTTTACCATAAACCCTATATCTAAACTCTAAACCCTAAACCCTAAACAGGAACCTAAAACCCTAAACACTAACCCTAAATTTAACCATAAACTCTCAATTCTAACCATACATTTTATACGTAAATATAAACTCTAAACAATAAAATTAAACCCTGACTCTAATTCTGACCTTTACCTTAACCCTAACGTTTACCATAAATCTTAAATTTAAACTCTAAACCTTAAACATAAACCCAATACCCTAACAATAACCTTAAATCCTAAGACTCTAAACTCTAAACCTAACCCTAAATCCCTAAATCCTAAGCTTAAAACTCAAAACTCTAATTACCAAGAACATTGAACCCTAAATCTTAGTACTCAATCCTAAGCCTTACTTTAAACCTTAACTTTTCTCTTTTAAAAGCTTCCATATTTAGTAAATATCATATTTGGTGACTTACATATTTAGTAAGCCCCAAATTTGGGTTATTCCAAAACAAGAAACTTTCATATTTAGTAAGTTTAATGATCTTGTTAGACAATTGTCAAAATTCCAACATTGATCATTAAAGTTTTAAGTATAGTGCAATAATATACTTAAATTTTGAAAAAATTTATTTTAATCACCCATAATAATTACAACATGGATTCTTAAACTTTTCCAATCTTTATATTTTCACCCAAAGTTTTTAAATTTTTAAGTTTAGTCACTCACAGTGAATTGGATTTGCATTTTGTAGCAAAAATTGAGAATTGTAGCAAATTCATCATGATAGGAGGATAGCAAAATTATCACAGTGTATATGCCTAAGTGATGGCTAGGTGAGGATCTCAATGGCTAGTGCAGTGATAGTTGGATGAGAGTCTAAGTACAAAAAAAACAATCAAGTATTATAAAGTATCACAAACAATGTAAAATAACCTAAATATGTACTAAAATATAATTTAGGAAATTTTTATGAATTTTTTAATTATACATATTAAGAAAAGAAAAATTAACCTAAATTAAATGGCATAAAAAATAAAAATCTCTAATTTAATATTAACAAAAGATGAAAATAAATAAATAAATCAACTTAGTTATTTCAGCTTATGCACCAGTAATATGAGTAAACTGGACGAGTAAACCCAAATCTGGATTAAAACCCAAATAATCTAAATTGAAGTTAATCGAGATTGAAATTAACCTGGCTTATATTCAATCCATAAATAAATAAACCTAACCCAACCATCCCAAACCCAAAATCTTCTTAACTTGAAATCAATGCTACTAAAAAAAACTGATTTCCAACAGTCATATTTCTAACAACCTAGTAGTTGGAAAGTTCCCACATGAAGAGCTATTGAAAAGAGTAAAAAAAAAAAGTTACAACAACCTTACCATTGGAAAACCTAATTTTTTCTATTTCCCTCATTACACTCTTTAACGTTATATTTGAATAAATTAAACTAAAATTTAAAACAAAATGAAAATGGGAAAGGGAATTTTTTTTCTTTTTTATTTTCCATTGGGTAGGCCATTGGAAATGCTGTGTTTTGGTTTGCCTTTCTCCAATGGCTAGACCATTGGAAAATCTAAATTAAAAACTACTCCCTTCGAGCTCCAGGCATTTCATTCTGTTCAGTTCGTTCTTCACCTCTCTTACTCTCCCGCAAGCACACATTTCACTTCTCTCTCACCAAGCACCAAATCTACATTGTAGTTGACCTTTATTGTCATTTCTTCAGCTCAAATTTGTAGATCTGGTGCTTATTCAGAGAAAGAGATAAGTGTTTTTTTTTTTGCCTTTTAAGCATATTTTATCCATTTTTTTTAATTTTTGATTTCTTTAGTTATTTGAATTTTTCAATATAATGAGGGCAATTTTTAACTTGTTTTCACATATACGAAGCTTACCCACTCATTTTCAAGATTAATTGCTCAATTTTGAGGTAAGTTCTTAAAGTTTTTTTTCTCTTTCATTTGCTTTTTTTTTTTCAAAAAATCTGGGTTGATTTTGCTATGAAATTTGTGAAATGTGGGTGATTTGTTATTGTTAAAGGTTGGAAATAAATTTTATATGTTACCCATTGATATATACAATGTGTGGAATTTTTTTAATTTTAGGAATTAATAGAAAATTAGTATATTGTTAGTTTTAATTAACTTTGTTTAATTGGGTAATGATATTTATGTGTGGAATTAAAGTTGATAGGCTACCCATTGATATATGCAATTTGTGGAAATTTTTTTATTTTTTTAATTTCAGGAATTAATATATAATTAGTATATTATTAGTTTTAATTAACTTTGCTTCATTGGGAGTGATATTTATGTGTAGAATTAAAGTTGATAAGCTATCCATTGATATATGCAATTTGTGGAAATTTTTTTAATTTTTTTTAATTTTGGGAATTAATAGAAAATTATTATATTGTTAGTTTTAATTCACTTTATTTGATTGGGTGTGATATTTGTGTGTCCATATATTTATCAAGTAATTATCCAATAAAAAAAGATTTCCTATTAAACCAAATTTATGTTTGAACTATGAGATATCAATTAATGGGATTTTTTAAGTATGAATTTTTTTAATTTAAAAATAAAATATAAATAACACATATTTATTGTACCAATAAAGTTAGGTGATTTATAAACATTACTATTATTTAGTGTGTGAGATGTCATCTATTCTTACTAATTTTTTTTTCTTAATGATGTGTCATTTATAAATAAGTTTCTTTGTTCATGGTGTAGGAGATGTGTGAAAGGTAAATATATTTGCATTTGTAGCACTTCATAGAATGGGACTGTAGTTGGATGTATAGCAATCATTTATTACCCAAGTGAATTGGGTGCAAAAAGCAGTAGAGGACCCCAGGTCGAGAAATATATAACATTTGACTGTTGTAACCAGGCCATATGGACAGAGAAAAATTATGTTGCCCCGTGTAGAAGATGTAAAAATTTTTAGTTTATGAATTATGATCAAGTTTGAGTTCATTTGTACAAATAAGGTTTTGTCTTGTTACTTAAACTAGACAGCTCTTGGTGAGCCGTTTAATGATACCCCGGTTCAGCCCTGTGATAGTTTTGATTAGTATAAGCAATATGAGTATAGTTCAAATACAAACCCATATGCCCCGAATGGTGTTTGATGCAATGGGACCAAGTTACCATCAGAATTTCAGTTAAGTAGATGAGCAACCTAATGAAGGTTTTAGACTATTTTCTAAATTGTTGAATTCGGCATCTACACCACTATGGGATGGATGTGATAATCATTCTACACTACCCGCTATAGCTCAGTTGTTGAACCTTAAAGCGGAATATCACATGTCGAGAGGCTGTTATGATGGTATCGCGGCTTTGATGAAAAAAATGAAGCCCAATGATAGTAAGATGCCATCCAATTGGTATGAAAAAAAATAAATTAGTTTCACAGCTAGGTCTTTCGCATATTAAGATTAATGCATGTGTGAATGACTGCATGTTGTTTTGGAAAAATGATAAAAATGCTAGAAGTTGCAAGTTTGTGGTGAATTTGAGTTTAAGCCGAAAAAAACCTTAAGGGGTAAAGATAGGCAAAGAAAGACCATGCACCATTTACCATTAATTCTTTGACTTCAACGACTATATATATTGCTTTTAGCAACTGAGCACATGAGGTGGCATAATGAACATCGATCTAAGCTAAATGTTTTAAAACATCCTTCAGATAGGGAAGCATGGAAACATTTTGATCGCACATATTCGTGGTTTGGCATTTCTTCCGATGGCTTTGCTCCCTTTGGAATCTCTGGTAAACAATACTCATGTTGGCTTGTCATCATTGCTCCCTACAATTTACCTCCTTGGATGTGTGTGAAGAAACCATATATATTTTTGACTTTATTGGTACCTAGCCAACGTAGTCTGAAAAAGAATATTGATGTGTATTTACAACTTCTAATCGAGGAATTGAAGCAGTTGTGGGAGGATGGGTTCAAAACCTAGGATGTTTCACTAAAACAAAATTTCTAGCTATGAGCTTCAGTTTTATGGACCATAAATGACTTTCTGACTTATTGGATGCTTTTAAGATGGATGACTCATGGAAGGTTATCTTATCCAATTTGCATGGATAAAAGTAAAGCCTTCCAACTTGAACACAGGGGAAAACTTCTTTCTTTGATTACCATCAGTAGTTCTTTATCTTGGATCACCCTTATAAAAGAAACTGAGTGGATTTTAAGAAAGGAAAAATTAAGAAATCCTTACCTCCAGAGTGTCCTCTAGCTGAATCAATATTTGATCATACCTCAAATTTGCCATATGTTATTCACAATGGACAGGTTCATAGCATACCAGGTTATAGGAAAACTCATAATTTGATGAAACGAAGTATTTTTTGGGAGTTGCCTTACTGGAAGACAAATTTAATCCATCATACTGTCAATGTGATGTATATAGAGAAGAATGTGCTTGATAATATTTGGATTATGGTCATGGATGTCAAGAATAAAACTAAGGACAATGTAAAGGCTCACAAAGTCCATAAGATGTTGTGCAGTCAACCTAAGCTAAATTTGATTCCTCACGTAGACGAAGGTTCATTCAAAACCAAAGCAACTTTTACATTAAACACACAACAGAGAAAAAATGTGCTTAATTGGGTGAAAACACTTTGATTCCCAGATAGCTAGGCATCTAACCTTGGGAGATGTGTCGACAATAATGTGAGTCATATGTCTAGCATGAAAAGTCATTATTGTCATGTCATGATGTTGTGGCTCCTTCCTATAGCCCTTCAGGCGTTACCTAAAAATATATAGAACCAGTTGATTGAATTAAGCCAATTCTTCTAGGATTTATGCTCACCCGAGTTAGATATGAATCACATGGTGGGATTGGAAGTGAATATTCCTGTTATCCTCTGTAAGTTAGAGAGAATATTTCCACCTACTTTTTTTTATTCCTTGGAACATTTGCTATTCCACCTAACTTATGAACAAGGGTTGGAGGCCCTGTTTAGTATCGGTGGATGTACAAATTTGAATGGTGTATGCATAAATTTGAGCGGTGTATGCGTGACCTCAAAATGAAGGTGTCAAATAAGGCTTATGTAGAGGGTTCAATATGTAAAGCGTATCTAATAAAAGAGACTTCTCCATTTTGCTCATATTACTTTGAATCCTATATTCCACATAAACTAGGGTTCCTCAAAATGATGATGGCGAACCAAGACCATACTATGAATAGTTGTGGTCCATCTTCGGATACTTGGGTCGACCATCTAGTGAATCAAAATATAGATTTCTTGAAAACAATGAAATAAGGGTCGTAATTGCATATGTGTTACTCAATTGTACTGAGTTGAGGCCATATCTCGAGTAAGATCCATGACACTTTCTTTCTATAATCAAATTAGCATACTAATAATGTGCAGATGAATGAGCTCGATGTACCCATGTCAAACTTAGACATCCACATTGAGAATAACTTTGCCATATGGCTTAGAAACTATGTAAATGATCCACAAAAACCTGAGCTCTTCTTATTTATTACCCCGATACTTATAGAATATTACTAATGTGTATCTAGGTGGATGATCCACGTAACAATGTCATGGACCGCATGTTATGGGATGTTGTATGTGGCCCATCACATCGGGCTGAGACTTGGCTTGTTTATTTTGTAAATGGGTACAAGTTCCACATCAGCTACTAGGTTCATGACAAAGCAACATATAATAGTGGAGTATGTATAAAGAGTTTAGGATCAAGTGAGGTTGAATGTGATTTTTGTGGGGTGTTACAAGAAATCAATCAACTCGCATATCCTAGGTAGCCGCACAAAAATGTTGTCTTTTTTAGATGCGATTAGTTTGACCTTACACCTAAACGTGGGACTTGGGTGCATAAACAATATGGAATAGTTGAGGTTCGTGATGGTCACCAATATCGGAAGTTTGACCCATTTTTTCTTACCTTTGAAGTTGATCAAGTTTACTACATCCTTTACCTAACAAAGTCATGAAAGAAAATAGGGTGGTCAGTTGTTCTGAAAATCAAACTAAGACTCATTGTACATTATGATGTAGATGATGTAGAAGATGTAGTTTTAGAAGAATTATTGGGAATTGAACACAATCCTCAAATAATTGACGATGACCCTATTGTTAGTGTTATGCCCAAAAAAGAATCATGAGATAATTATATTTTGCACATTGAGTCATGATATTTATGACATAATCAAATATAATTATAACACTAGAATAATAGTATTCTTAAATGACCCTAATATAATGTTATTATGATGTGGGTTATAATAATACATAAAGACTAGCATGTATGGAGACTAATATAAGATGTGTAGTCTACATATGGGTACAAGTTGGAGAACTTGTGTACTAGACCAACCCACCATGAGAACGCTACATGGATCGTTATATGAGTGTCATAAGTGATTCTCATATTGATCATCGTATATGTAGTCCTTTGACCTAAGGTCATCAAGGTTTCCTACATGTGAGTCACATACTTGATACTTCCCATTGTTGCTCATAACTGAGTGAACATGAAGGTGGTCATTGGGTATGTCACATATCATGTAGAGGGTTTTGTATGATCAAGATGAGATTCGTCCCTCATATGTAATGGGAGTGCTATCTTTGGGCCCTTTGATTGAGTGAGACTGAGAAAATGCATGGCCATGCTCGGATGAGTTGATGTGGGATATGAATGTCATCAGTTTTAGTTAGTCTACTCGGTAATCAATAAAGCTTAGATTGGGCTGTACGAGAATGACACATTCTATGTCTCGTGCTCTATATTGATATTTTGGAAAAAGGGACACTGACATATACGAATAATGATCATAGAGGTTTAGTTGAGTCACTAACTATTTTGTCACTTGGGTAACAATGATGTGTTACTAGACACCGCTAATTGTTTATAATCATAAATGTAATCATTGCTCATTATAAAGCCAAAAATTAGACCTAATTGGATTAGGGTTTTGAAACCTATTAGGCTCGGGTGTTAAGCCCCACTATATATACATCATATAGTAAGGATTTTCCAGCCCCAACTTCCCTAAGGATGAAATCAGAAGGGTTCTGAAAAATTCCAGCATCACTCTCTTCTTGCCTTTCCTCAGAAGACGCAAGCTGGCACTACAGTGCAATAGGAATGTACCTGTCAGATAATGGTGGAGGCGTGGTGATCTGAGTGGTTCATGTGGATACCATAGAGAGTTTGAACACGTCAACTATTCAAGTTTATAATTCAACTTAATAGTTGGGTGAAAGATCTTAGCCGACTAGGTACAAAAATTTTGAACACCAAATTTACTCTATTTCACTTGGATCTTAGAGGGTTTCGGTTAGTTTCCATTGTGCTTGTTTGGCTCTCGAAATCCTACACCCATAAATAATTTAGTTGAACTAGGATTGGACAAAGCTATGAAGGGTGGTAATGTGAATTTGGAAGAAATGGAACCACATGAGCATATGTCTTTGGAAAAAGAATCTCCCAAAGCAACAAATGAAGAAGATGAATTTGAATTGGTCAATAGTGAAAATAGTGATTCAAAAGCATAATCTGATGACCAAGAATACAACAATGAAGAGGGAGAAGATAATGACCCAAGACTGTAACATGAACGTGGAAATATATATGTCTATGTAAATATATAGTTATACCTTGCTCTAGTAAGTTCAGTCTAAATCTTACACATTATTCTCCTTATGTTCTAATCCATATTGACTTACCATTTTCAAACTAATATAGCTATATTGTTGTGTCATTTTAACTATATGCAGATGCCACCTAAAAAGGAAACTACATATAAACATCGTTTAGGCAAAAGGACGTATGTTCAGATGAAAGAAGCCTTGGTGAAAGATATTGCCAGACTGCAGCAAACTGGATCATCATGTCATGGGGATTCATAGGCCTCAACCCAACAAACCACTGCACCAAATTCCCTCCCACATATAGGTGATAATCACATTAATCCCCGATGCCCTAGTGGGAGTTGAGGTGCTCCGGCCTCTATCGGTTCAAGTGATGGTGCACAGTCCTCGATTTCACAGACCCCATCTCAGCCTCATTTGTGGATCATCCTTATTGGTAACATGTAAATAAATTTCTATTATTCAACTGTAATAGTCTGTACTAGATACCAATGATTGAGTATCAAATAACTTATATGTGTTATGTTTAAACATGAACTACATACAACTTCCTTTCATTGGCGGTGACACAATTGGTGACCTGATGCTTTACCACCCACTTCAATCCATATCATGACTGGTCAAGTGTCAGCCAAACAGATATTTAGGTGTGGTGGTGTGTATTTGAGGTAACAAGTATCCTTTTTCCTTCTTAGTTTTCAAACGTGTTGGCCAAAGATTGATGTTTTGTATTTTATGTATTTGTAAGGGTTATGTGAGTAGAATCCTGCTCACCATAATGAGGTGTATCATATTTGGCACATGTTGGGGCTACTCACTATAGGTCAAAGATAGTAGACATCTGGTGTGAAAAAGATCCTACAAAATGGTGAGCTAGGGCATATTTTATAATCGATGCCTAATACAAGTAGATGAAGGCACAGTGGGCATCACCTGAGTTTCAAAAGTGATCGGCTAAGGGTAAGGCATTGCAGGCATCATCATCGCATGACTCTTCCTGTACCGATGGCTTCAATATTACTTAAGCAAGCGGCTCCCTTTCGATTAGTGCCCACCGAGAGCAAATGGTGAAATTCTCAGACTCTTTTACACACATTGGAAGTTAGTTATGTTTTACTGAAATTAATCTAACAAATAACTAATGTGGTGGGAGAAAGACCCAGATAAGAGGGACCCTGGCCTATTCAAGGTCATCCAATAAACTCATAAGAAAAAGAATGATGAATATGTTAACAGGCAGATTGAAGAAATAGTTGTAAGTCCCAAATCAGTTATATACGATATTTTTAAAAACCATATATGTGAGCAATACTAATAACATATGTTTGTCTTTACTTGTATAGGCAAAGATCACAGCTGAAATCGAGGAATAAACACAATAAAATGATGAAAAAGGAGGCTCATAAGACATTGATTAGGCTATGATTTTGAGTGCAACTATTGGTGGGAAAAAGAAAATGTGTGTATTCAGCCTTCGATCAGAGCAACCTATTGTGGCTGGACATCGGCGATCGGGCTGTAGCCTTGCACCGCCTGTTCATCTTACTCAGATGGCTGAGTTCAACAAACAAGTACAATTGGTTGTAGCAGAGGATACAACGTAACAAGCAACATATTATGAGTGGAAGTTAGAGTGTCTTAGGAGGAGACAACAAGCTGAGATGGAGTACATATATAGATCATTGGGCATTCCTCCACCTGCAGCTACCCTAGACAATATAGAGGACTCAAGATTGGATGATGATAAGATAAGGTTTGTCTGACCATTTCCTGGACGAGGTATACCACTTACATGTTTACGTTTGTCGAACTCTAGTCAAATACTATTGTTATGTTATTAGTTAGCGTAATGTCACTAACATTACTTATGTGGATTTGTGTATGTAAAAGATATATCATACTCTATTTATGTCTATTCAAGTGGATTTAGTCGATTTGAGCATGTAAGATTTTTATGAGTTAGTTATAATGATTTTGAACATTTGTCTCCAGGTTATGAATAATTATAATAGTAAAATTAGCATATAATCTGAAATTTTAGACCATTGGAAAATTTTCCGACAACTAAGCCGTTGGAAAATTAGATCGGTCAACACCATCACAAATGCCAATGACTTACGTGTTGAAAAATTTTTCACCCGCCTAAACCGTTGTTAACTAGTTTGACCATTGACCATAATAGAGCTATTGGAACAATTCCAATAGCTTTTTCCCAATTACCAGACTGTTGATAATTCCAACGGGGTAACATTAGGCCATTACAACTTTTTTTCCCCATATCTGGTTTTCGAGTGGCCCATTTTCCAACGACTTCACGTACACGAGGCCACCAGAAAAACATTTTTTTTTATTTGGTTCTGAAACCAAATAACCTAACCTGAACTCGAGCTAGACACAAATTTATGATAACCCGATTAGACCTAAGCCTGGCTGGTCTGACCCAAACCTAACTCGAGCCACCCAATTATAATCCCTACTCACATCTTAGCAACACGTCCAATTTATAATTTAGCAATTAAACTATGGAAAATTACCTAGCCTCCCTAACGTATACGTGAGCCTACACTTGTGTCCTCACTGTTTCAAATACCTACCCTTATCTCCCTACATCGTTAGCTTCGTCAATAGGACAATTTAAAAGGTGTGGCCCTAAATGTTATGACATGTTAACCTGAAATTGCCCTTTGCACCAATATATTAGCTTAGACCCCTAATGGTTTTCTTCTTGTTCTACCACTTTGTCCGTTGTCCTGCACCGAATCTAGCGGCCCATTTCTCTTTATGCCACCATCATAGCTTAGATTTAGAATTCTGTCACTTTAATATCAATCTAGAAGGTGTGATTTTGAATTGGAATGGGGTCTAAGTCGATGACTCAAGGTTTCTATTTTTGATGTAGTTACAATTCTGCAAGTAGAATGAACAAATTTGAATTTTAACTGCCTTTATATGAAAATAGGCATTGTTGGTGTAGGCGGCAAGCTGCTGTCAAATCTCTGAGTTTGAAAAAAACCCAAGTAGGCTTTATCATGCATATGGTGAGAATAATTTTAAATTTTGGTCTTGGTGTGTGCTGATGCAAACAAGTAGAGATACTAGGTTTGGTGGACAAAGTTGAGAGAATGTTTAGATGTAGGGGTGGTTGCATAGGTCAAACTATGCAAGAAAAAGCATCCAGTGAAATATGGAAGCAATATTTTGGCTGGAATTGAGAGTGTAATGGGCAAACTTGGCTAGATTGAAGGAGTTGTTGGAAGAACAAGTGATATTGTCAATTTAAGTTTAAGGATCAATGTAATTTTGTTTGTGATTGTAATTGGTGTTTTAGTTATGCTAATGAAGAAGTGATATTATGTTTGGAAAGTATATGTGCATTATAGTTTAGGAGGGGCAATTGAAAAAACATCTCAATGTCATTTACAATTGGCATGTTGTGAAAATATTTGGTTGAAGGAAAAAATTCCAATAAAATGCAACCAGAAAAATGTACATTGACTTAGTCAAATTGTTGGTCAGTGAGCCATTGAAATTTAATAAAATGATTGGGGGTAGCTAAAAAACTCTAACAAAATGAAATCCATCAACAGGCACATCTATTAACTATAAAAATTCATACAAGAGGATTACACAAGCATCTAGTGTTTCAAAAATACATCCATCCTATTGGCACTATCCATTGCAATTCCATCAATCAATGTTGCTAAAAAAACATCAGCAGCTTAGCATTAAACAAATTAGATGCTAACTTAATCCTTCTACAAAAGTAATCCATGCTTCTATAGTTTTCAAGTGGTTAAACCATCAACTCTTTAGCCATCCACTTTCTTGTGTTTTCCTTTAGTCTACAAAGGCAAAGAATCATGGTTAACCCCAATATTACTACCACATGATGAAGTTTTTAAGTAAGAATTAGAACAATGAAATATACCTTGATGGCAATAGGCTAATGCTTATTCTTGCATTGTCTCCAATAGTTTGACATTTATTACATGTGATAGTGCTTGACCTTGCTGTGCTTTTGGCCTCAAAGGCCTCTATTCTTTTATTTTAGTTTACTAAGTTTCTTTCTAAGTGTAGGTAAAAGTACAATAGTATCTTAGTCTTTAGAGGAGAGATCAGTTTGAGATAATGGGTGAATAACTTCCCCATATGATTTAAGGTATGTACCAATAAAGTAGTACTGATCACAAAAATCATCAACATTAAGTATTGAGAACTTCATGCAACTTATAACATGCTTACAGGGTAATCCAGTGAGACTCCACTGGTTGGATGAACATGTCTTAAGTAAAAAGTTAACAAAATTCATCTTCATGCCATATAAGACCTGGAATTTAGAATTACCAGCTACAAATAGGGTATATCCACGTGAGGCCTTAATGCAAGTATCTAATTCCTTGATTGCATAAGGGGTTATTTTTTCAGTCCATGTACATCTAGCATCATACTTCTTGTGAAATCTTGTCATAACTTTTTTCTTAGCTTTTCTAGTAATGTAAACACTATCTTATTCTTTATACATTATTAACCTTGCTAAAATGATAATACCCCAAGCATGATTCTATAGGTCTCTCAATAAGCCACTTAAATGTAGCCTCACCTATATCATAATTGTAAATGGACTTCATAGAATCATTAAACTCATTATAGTTGTATGCTTTGGTAGCCCTCAAGAAATCTAACTTGTACTCTAAACCTAACTTTTGAAGTTAGCATTAAAATGTTTTGCATATAACCAATGCTTTGCTTGTGGATAAGTCACGACAACAACTTTAATTAAACCCTAGGTCACAAGTTTCATAAGAAAAGAATGCATGTTAGTCATCAAACAACTTACAGTTTTGGTTTAATAAAGAAAACAAAAAGTTATCCATAAATACTGGCCTTTTGTTTGACACTCATGAAAGTAAATTCACCATCACCAATAGCATTTTTAAGGCACTAGAGAAAGAAAACATAACTATCTTGGAATTTAGACTCCATAATAGCAACTACTAAAGGCAAAATTCCATTGTTCCCATCCACTACAACTGCAAAAGCATACTCCTCCATAAAGTTCTTTAAAAAAAACAACCGTCCACTCCAATGAAGGTTCTACAAACTCTCAAGAACCCCTTAATGCAAGCATCAAAGCAAACAAAAATTCTCTTGAATTATGGCTTCCATACAGTTGGTGAAGGTCCAAGGAAAAATTCCATCTTTACTACACTACTTGGGTTATGTTTTATCAACAGCAACCTCTATTTCCACAACTTGGCATAGGCTACTGCATGTTTCCCTTTGTTCTCATCCCATGCCCTATTTATTGTCCTATATAGTTACATCTTTAAGATTTTAATATCAAACATGGTTTGCAAATGCTTTACCATCAATCCATAACTCATGTCAGGTTCTTCATTTAGGAATGAATCCAATTTACTTGCAATCTATTTAGCATTGGCATTTGAGTTCTTGGTGGGTTTAAGCCAATTTTGCTGCTCAGTCAATGTTTAAATCATGAAGTCCTCTTATTTGGTAATAAGGATGCCAAAATCCTCCATGTATAGCCCTCACTCATACAAATTGCCCTTACCTTTGCAGGCTTATTTTTTACCTTTTTCAATTGATAGCCCTCCTCAATGGAGTAGTCCCCTAAGACTTCTCTGAAGTGGTTCACATCTCTAAAGACCTCGAAAACTTCTCTAAAGTGGTTCACATATCTAAAGACCTAGAACCTTTCAAACCCAATCTTCCCAGTTTCATTCCTCTTGAACTCTTTAGCCTTTGTTTTAATGTTTTTATCAAATCTCTTTCCAACCCTTTTTACAAAATCCAATGTGCCCTCATCAGTTGAGTAACCATCAAGTGAAGACTAACTGCCAATGTCACTAAGATTGTGCTCTTCATCATCTCTTTCTACCTCCATCTCACTTACATTCTTTTTTTTAAAGTTTCACATCACTGTCCATCATTATCCCTTTCTCCTTCTGCATCTCCCTTATCTTTAAAGAATTCAAACACCTTACCACTAAACTGCACATCAACTTTCACGTGGTCATCATCATTCTACTCTTTCTTATTCTCAATGCTCCTATTCTTTTTTCCTTTTTGATCCAGCTGTCCTCTAGATGCCTTTCTTTCCACTGATGTATGCTTCATTTATGTCTAGCACTATCACATCCTCATCCACCCTTGTTTCATTTAGATCTTTCAAACAACCCTTATCCATATTTGCATTCTAATATCCTAGACCACCCTCGTTCATATTTCATTATGATCCCCTAAACGATCCTTATTCTGGGCATCCACATCCTTTCTTTCCCTGCCTTTGTTCTATTCAAATTTACCTTCTCTACCCCTACTTACACTTTCACCCTTACTACCTTCAACATCAAAAACAACTCTCTCATTAACTTCTTCATTATTTGAATCTCTCTCTTTCTCTGGATTAAACCAATCCATGTGCACGTTCATTGAGGGACATAGCTCAGTCTTCCTATAAATGGATATTTTTATTGTCTCATCATAGCTCCTAAACATCCTCAGCACATCAATGTCATTCTCAATTACCATTCCATTACCAATTCTAATCTTCAGAGTAAAAAATTTCTTTTTTAGAAACACCTTCTCCCAAATGGTGTCTGTCAGATCCAGAAATGAGTGACAGTCTACATCCACCCTTTTTTTCAACATATACAGCCAGGGTGAGGGGATCATCATCCTTCTTATAAAATAGGATGTCTTGCTACATGATTTCTACAAAACAAACAAACAAGCTAACATTATAAGCCAACATTCAACTGTAAAACCTATGAACCTTAGCACATCAATGTCATTCTCAATTACCATTCCATTACCAGTTCTAATCTTCAAAGTAAAAAATTTCTTTTTTAGAAACACCTTCTCCCAAATGGTGTCTGTCAGGTCCAGACATGAGTGACGGTCTACATCCACCCTTTTTTTGAACATATACAGCTAGGGTGAAGGGATCATCATCCTTCTTATAAAATAGGATGTCTTGCTGCATGATTTCTACAAAACAAACAAACAAGCTAACGTCATAAGCCAACATTCAACTGTAAAACCTATGAATTTTAGTCCGATCATCAAAATAGAGAACTTTTTCTATATGAAGTCCCTAAACCTTTAACCCAAGCAACGATTTTGTTCAAAAAAATTCAAATTTTATTACCTAAATTGCTTAAGTGATGACACCACTGCTACTACTTCGTCTTTATCCTAGGCAATATTGAAATTTACAAATGCTCCAAACCCTAGAAAACAAAAGAGAAGGTACAAAATTATAGAACTTTTTTAAGGGTTAAACCAATGTTTTGTTCATAGGTTGGAGCAGACAGAGATAAGAGGCAAAACTGGCATCTATTTGTTAGTGTTGTGCCCAAAAAGCCAATCATGAGAAAATTGTATTTTTTGCATATTGAGTCATGATATTTTATTAAGTCATTAATCCAGCAATTATGTTTATTTTTTTGTTTCTGCGTAACGTAATAAACATAATTATAACCCTAGAATAATGATATTCTCAAACGTCCTTAGTCTAGTATTATTGTGGAGCGGGTTGCAATAATACATAACGACTAACATATGTGGAGACTAATATGAGATATGTAGTCTACATATGGGTACAAGTTGGAGAACCTGTGTATTGGACCGACCCACTATGAGAACACTACATGGATCGTTATGTGAGTGTCATAAGTGATTCTCATAGTGATCATGGTATATGTAGTCCTTCGACCTAAGATCATCAAGGTTCTCTACATGTGAGTCACATACTTTGATACTTTCCCTTGTTGCTCGTAACTAAGTGAACTTGAAAGAGGTCATTGGGTATGTCACATATCATGCGGAGGGATTTGTATGATCAAGATGGGATTTGTCCCTCCTATATAACGGGAGTGATATATTTGGGCCCCTTGATAGAGTGAGACTTAGGAAATGCATGGCCATGCTCGGATGAGTTGATATATGATATCAATGTCATCAGTTTAAGTTGGTCTACTTGGTAATCAAGAAACCAAAGATTGGGCTATACGAGAGTGACACATTCCATGTCTCGTGCTTAGTCTTGATATCTTGGACAAAGGGACAATGGCATATATCGGTGATGATCATAAAGGTTTAGTCGAATCATCTACAATCTTGTCACTTGGGTAGCAATGATGTGTTGCTAGACACCATTAATTGTTTATGATCATAAATGTGATTTATGAACATTGCTAACGTGGGAAGTGCCTATTGGGTCGCATACATATAGCTATTTGGATCATTAGAGTGCATGGGCTAATTATTTGGGTTATCGCTTCACAATAATTTCGTATTAATAATAGGCCCAAAAGTTGAGCCAATATTAAGCTCAAAATTGAAGCCGAATTGGATTAGGGCTTTGAAACCCATTAGGCCTGGAAGTTGAGTCTCACTATAAATACAAATTTTAGTGAGAAATTCGTAGCTTCTTGCCCTATCCTCCCAAAAGGATAGTCACACTCTTTTCTTGCAATTCCTTGGAGGACGCAAGCTAGCACTGCGAACACAAGAGAAATGCATCTGTCGGGACATGGTGGAAGCTTGGTGATCCCAAGCATAAAGAGCTTGAACACGTCAACTGTTTAGGTTTTGTAATTCGACTCTACAGTTGGGTAAGAGATCTCAACCGAAAATTAGGTATGAAATTTTTTTTAAACATTCGGTTTACCCCGTTTCACCTGAATCTTGGAGGGTTTCGGTTAAATTCCATTGCGCTTGTTTGGCTCCCGAAACCCAACACTATTTTCATAGGCATTTCTGACTTTTTACAAAACATCAAACAGTTAAACTAATTGAGCTAATGGTGCGATAAGGAGGGGTATGTGTAGGTATTTAAATAATGAGTTGAGGGGTTCGGTAATTTTTTCGTTAAAGTAATTGAAGAAGTCCACTTAGGATGCAATGTCAGAAATTAGGGATTTTTTTTATATTAAGCTTGGAAATTTCATTTAGAAGAAAACTACAAGGCTTCAGTCATGCGAGTAAAATAAGATAAACCTTACTCCACCTAGCCTGAAAGTTCTTTAGACAGTGTTACAAGAGTATAAGCAACATTATTTGTCGATCGAAGAACATAAATAAAGCTACCTGAATCAAATCATTGAGATAATTTAATGATTCGTCTTGAAAAACACCATATGCATATAGAGATGGCTTTTTGTGGTGCTAGAGCATAGAAATAGCAACCTGTGAGTTTGACCATATAACAATATTTCTCCAACCCTTGGTGTGCACTTCAAGTAATCGTTTGGACATAGCCAAAGTTTCTAGGTAAGAAATATCACTTACATAAGGATAGTATGTGAAACTACTTGTACCACAAATGATGAGAAATAAGGAGCAACTACACCAATAACAGCTAATCCATATAAAGCAAAATACTAGCATCTACATTAATTGTAGTTGAATTCCTCGATGGTAGAGACCAACAAACTAGTTCTTGAACAGAAGGCAAAGGATAGGATGAAAGAATAGTGATTCCCTCCAAATATAATCAGTTATGTAGCAAGCTAGTAATGTGTTTAGATGTGTAACAAGTACCATTGAAGACACAACTATTCCTATTTCTCCAAACAAACCATCCTATAACAAGGAAGATAATCTAATCATGTTTAAGGGAGAGATCTATGTGCTATATGGGAAATGTCTGATATGTAAGGAATATCAATACATGGAGCCTAGAATCCAAAAGCCTGAAAAACCGATTGAGTGAAAAGGTAGAAAAATAAAATATGCTCAACCGACTCATTGGTAGATCCATAAATTGAAGATAGCTATTGGTCGATAACATGATAACGGCATAAATTATCTCAACTTGGAAGGCAATTTGATAGGGCTCACCACCAAAAGTTCTTTAATTTGGGTAGGAGTTGAATTTGCTAGAATGATTGCCATCTAGCCTATTTTTAAGCTGTGGCATTTTATTCATAGTGAAGTAGATTGTATTTGATATGTTACCCTAATTGAATTGAGTATATCTTTTTCGACTTAATCTTTTATGTGAATATGTCCAAAATAAGGTGGGAACTAACAGGAATCTAAATGACATATGACACATCTGTTGGATGGAACATAAAAATTAGTAACTCAAGATTCTATCCCACCCATTAGGCAATAATAAATTGGATACTATCCATTATTCTATTTCTAGTGTAGGAATTGTGATCAAAGAAAAATCTGAAGCAGGGGAGACCCAATGGTCATACCATACACTGATCAAAGCACTATATCTTACTTGCCATAAACCACCAACACAAAGAAGAGAACAATCCACCACCATTGCCTGCTAAGCATAGGACAAATTTGAAACATCTTCGCAATACAGTACTGACATCGAAGGATGATAACGCCCTCATATAACCCAAGCAAATAGAGAGTCTAGATTCTGGAGGAGGCACCAATATTGCTTGGTGAGTAAAATAATGTTCAATGCCTAAAGATCATTAAAACCATGTCCCTTATTCATTTTTGAATGACTCATTATAAACCAAGAGCCCTAGTGGATTGCACTTTGCTTGGACCGGTGATGCTAGAAAAAAATTGCCATTAAAAAGTGTAAATTATTAATTATTGCTTTTAGCACAAGAAGGCAACACATCACAAAAGTAAGGATCACTTGAACAACATATTTAAGAAAGACCTCTTCGCTTGCTTGATATTACTACCTCACTTTTAACGCCTTAAGCTTATTTCTAACATTGTCACATGGATAACCAAATGTCTAAACTCTTTTATGGCCTAAGATTATAAGGATGCCTAAGTATTTGTCCTTAACCAAGTTATTTTTTATTCCAATTACCTATTTTAGTTGGGCTTATTGTGAAGTAGGTAACGTAGTACTGAAAAAAATTGATGACTTCAAAAGATTAACAAGCTAGCTTGAAGCTCCTTGATATTACTCCAAAAGAGTTAATATAAGCTTATTATCATCAATTGTTGCACGAGCGATAAGAAGGGAGTCATCTACAAATAGAAGATGAGTAATGGGCGAACTTAAAGAACTTATTGACACCCCATGTAAAAGGTTTTGTATAGAAGCTCGATGGAACAAAAAAGAAAGACCCTCCATGCAAAGCAAGAAAAGAAATGGTGATATTAGATCACCTTGACAGAAACTACAAGTCGGTACAAAGCTGTCAATTGGAATTCCATTAACAAGAACCAAATATCGGATTATTTGAACACAGTGCATAACTAATTATACCCACTGCATATTAAACCAAGAGCCACCATCATCTTTTCCAAAAAAATCCATTCAACTCGACTATAAGCCTCTGTCATATCCAATTTTAGTGCCATAGCTCCTTTAGAATTATTACAGCAGGAATGCATATAGTGACAACTCTTGAGGGTGATTGTAGCATTATCGAACAAAATTTGACTTGGAACAAAGGCCCTTTATTCCTTAGAGTTAACAAATGGCAATATGTTTTTTAGTTCGTTAACAATGGCCTTGGACTCGCCTTCACATTACACAAACTAATTGGCCTAAATTCCAAGATACGCTTAGGTTCTACCATTTTTTATTTGAGCATGATAAAAGTATCATTAAAACCTTCAGGGAAATCACCACCACCATTGAGAAAGGTCAAATGAAAATGTGAGATATCCTTCCCCACCAGTGGCCAATATTTCTAATAGAACAACAGAGAGAAATCATCCAGACCTGAGGCTTTATGTGGACAAATCAGATTAAGGGATGCATAAAGTTCGTATTCAATAAATGGGTAGAGCAACATTTCATTCATATCTTTGGTAACTTGTGGAGTAACTTGGGAAATAACCAAATTTACATCAGTTGTTCCTTTAGAAGAGAATAGACGAGTATAAAAATTGACAATATGATTGTACACCTCATCTGATTGACTAAGTTGGCCTCCGAAGTCATCAAGAAAATCTGAAATGTGTTTATATTTTCTCCTAGAAGTAGCGGCCTGGTGGACAAAATGTGTGTTCCTATCCCTACACTTAAGCCATAAAAACTTGGAGCATTGCCACCAAAATGTCAGCTCTTTATCAATAAGGCTATGCAGTTCGGCCCTAGTTTGCCTTTGTATGTTATTCAAAACCATCACACCTGGCCAAAAATAAGTTCTAGCTTTTTCTCCAAGTTTTTTATTTAGCATGGCAGAAAAACAAACTTGGATGAATTCTATGAGGACAAATAGAATTGACATGAAGAGAGATTCTATCTTATGAGGAACCAGTCAGCACCTACAGTAGATGATATGCATAAGTCCAATATAATTTGTTCACCGTTGGAAATAGAAAACCACATATTTTAGAACCACCATGGCCGATCACCACTATATCAAGGTGGTGAAGGACAAAGAGAAATATGCAATGCACAATGGTCTGAGCGAAGGGAAAAAAATTCTTTAATTTAGCACATGAAAAAAGATTGATCCATGATTGATTGACTAATCCCCAATCAAGGTAAGCTCTCACCAAAATATTTCCCTAATAGTTTCTTTGCCATGTGAATTTTTGCCCATCAAAATTGAAGTCATGCAAATCACAATTCTCAACGATAGATAGAAAAGCCTGAAGTTGCAAGAGAATACAAGGAGGTCTGCCATCCTTCTCAGAATAATCCAATATTTCATTAAAGTCTTCATAGACTAACCAAGGTTCCTGACGGATATGAGAGAAAGAGGGAGAGCAAAAGAGACCAAGACATAGTTTGGGAAAAACTATCTGGGTTACTATAAAATCCAGTGAATCACCAAGATGGTGTAGAGCAGTTTAAACCAATGCAAACATCAATATGAAAGGTTGACATTGAAAGAAGTTCTATATTAGTGTCTGAATCCCAAAACAATGCAAGACCCTTACCATGACCATCAACACAATCCATTGCTAAATAGGATGGAAAATTCAATTGAGAACGAATAAAAGCCATTTCTGATACATACTTTCGAGTTTCAATAAGGAAAACAATATTTGGGGCTATTCTTTCAATAATAGTATGTAAAGCATGAACCCTCAAGGATGCATCTAATCCCTAATAGTTCAGAGATAAACAACTCATTTCTGATAGTGGGGTTAATTCTCACCAACCTCTGTCAGGCTGAGGAAGCAAGTTTTCCTAGATGGACAATCATCAACCATGGAGATTTCAGTGATTTTTTACTTGAATATAGATGAATCCCCAGTAGAAGCCGCAGAAAAAACAATCAAATGAGCCCCTTTCTTTCAATTATGATGAACAAATCTTGGTAAGGATATAGTAGCTATTGTAGGAAGTGAGACATCCAGAGAGCCAATAGGTATAGACTTGGTCTTTTGCACACCAATCTTTGTTTTGGGGGCATGTCAAATGCCAAATTATCAACAAAAGTAAAAAAAGAGATCATCACAGAACAATCAATCCCAGAATCAGAAGATGGAGCCTTAGTAGTATGCACTAAGTTGGTTCAAAAGGAGAAGAAAAAGCGGGACAAGGTACCTTTGACGTAGAAGCTGGAGCCACACTTGATGTTTGGTGGTTAATCCTCTAAAAGCGATCTCGTTGAGTTGGTATGAGCAAGAAACACAACCAATTACCATATGGATGAGGTCCCAATGCATGGGGCAGAGGATGATCATTCTCCACATGGTCAAAACATCCACAGCGGAATCAAATCAAATGAAGGCATTCATATTGAACTAAAAACCATTTTTCCTGTCCATATTTCCCATGTTATATGCTTTGTAACATCAAGCATAACATGACATTAGATAGAAGGACCAACTATGTCAACATTTAAAATAGGACCAAACATGGTACCAAGGTTTTTCCTATAAACATGATGCTAAGGTTTTTCCCATACTCCATGTATAGCTAGTCAAGAGGTACACCAAGTATATGGATCCAAAAATGATATTTGGAGAAATCAGCCTCTAAAGGACAAAGAGAAGTCATGCAAGAAGTGAAAATAATCATATCATCAAAGTTCAAAAGACCAAAAAAAAGTACATGAGTTTCCTTTCCTCAGAGTCAAATTGGAAATAAAATAAATTCTAAATGAAGTCCAGACATGCCAAAGGAACTATGAATTTTATTTAGTGCCTCCAACCAGACTACATGGTAGTTTCTAGCACTTTAAGCATAATCAGGTGGGATCCATAAATCTTGGCCAAGAGACAGTTAGCATTCTCCAAAGATTGAAAGGTTGTATCAAGATGGGTACCCTTCAATTCATCTGAAGTTAGGGCCATGCTCTATATATGATAGACAAGCTCATCCATGAAGATTTTCTAGAAGAATAGAATCACTTAAAGAAAATTGATAGCATGTGGAAGAAAAAACAAACTCCGATGAAAGTAGAGAAAAAACCTAGCGAAGCCAGGAAACCACTAGCCAAAGTGCTAGAATTATATCAACCGTATAGTTTGTTTTTTTTCAAAGGTAGATACTTCATTAAGAATCAATCTGAAAGGCTTTAGTCAATTGAAATGGATATGGTAATCCTCACTCTAATCAGCCTAATAATCCTTTAGACAATGATACAAAAGAGTGGGCAACTGAGTTTGCAGATCGAGGCATAAAAACAAAGCTACAAAAATTAAAATTGGAAGCTAAAATAATACTCCCTCCGTCCCAAAAATTTTGCTCCATTTGTTTTTGGCAATTAATCTATGATTTTTTATTTTCAACATTTTAATATATAAATATAAAATCTTTGTATATGAATGATAATTCAAGATATGTAGTTTCTAAATATATTTTTTTTTATTTTTTTTAACAAACAATAATATGAATAAAATTGAGTCAAAATACAACAAAAAGTTAAATGTATCAAAATTTATGGGACGGAGGGAGTAATATCATCTTGAACCACACCGAAAGTAGATTGCGATGGTCTCTTGTAGGTTTGAAGAACAGTGATAGCAATTTTCAAATCAAATTGGATAATTATACGATGCCACCTGTGGGATTTTGCTTCAAGTATGCCTTTCCATATAGTTAGTGTTTCCAGGTAGGAGATATCTTTAACATAAAGAATAAAGTGAAAGACAGCAAATAAAACATTAGAGGAAGAATCCTTGGCAGCCACACCAATTCCTGTTGAATCCAATGATACAAACAAACTAGCGTCTACACATATAGTAATAGTACCAATGAGTGGATGAGACAAACGCCCAGGTGATTGTATCGGAAGAGTCAATTGTGGAGTTTTGGAGAAAATCCTTTAGAGTACAACCACAACCTGATCACATGGATAATGGATGATAAAGATTGGCACACCTCATCGAAGATGCATTGATTCCGATTATGCCAAAATACCATTCTACGGCTAGGAAACTTACCCATTCATCATTCAGCAAAGCTCCATGGATGAAGTGGAAGATGCCCGAGATGTGTGGAATATGAATGTGAAGATTGTGCAAACCAAAGGCACATATGATAGACATTGTAAATGGATAGAAGAACAAGAAATGCTTAATAGATTCATTACTCGAACAGTAAATAAGACAAAAGCGATCTCTAGTGATGTTATAGTACCATAATTTGCTGTGAGTTGGTTGACAATTCGATAAGGTGCACCACCAAAAATTTTGTAATTTCAGTGGAAGATGTAATTTTGGATCAGCATGTAATAGGGCATACTGAATATGGTATCCTTAACGAACAGTATATGACCTTTTTATTCAACTCCCCAAATAAAAATATTAGAAACCAAAGTGGAACTAATAAGAATTTGAACAATGTTCGAGACATCCAGCGGGTATGGGAATTTGAATGATGTTCAAAACATCTAGCGGGTATAACATAAAAGTTAGCAAACTAAGGTTATCTAGATCTGTTCAGAAGTAATAAGTCAGAAACTCTCAAAAGTTCTATTTCCAGACTAAGGATTGTTATCAACTAGAAATCAGAAGCAGGAGAGCCCCATCTATTGTTCCAGACACTTATTGACTTGCCATCCCCAACATGCCATAATCCACCAGCATGAAAGAGATTACAACTAGCCACAATAGCTTGCCACACATGATAAGGGCCTTTGACATCTAAACCAAAAAGGATCGAAGAGTCCATATGGTATTTTCCCTTCAAGACATGTGAGATGAGTGAATCCGGATTTTTTAAAAGACGCCAACTTTGTTTACCAAGTAGAGCAATATTGAAGGCTTTGAGATCTCGAAAGCCTCGTCCCCCATTCATTTTTTATTGGCTCATCTGCATAGTTGGTTCTTGTGATTGGTACTCGTGGTACCAGAAATTAGGGATTTTAATAGGACACAAATTTAGATTAAAAAACATTTATGACAGAGTAAAACAGTTGGGAATAAATAGAAATTTGACTTGCATAATTAATTGTGTACAACTATATAATAGACTTCTTAGACGACTCTAACCTCTCTGTTTTTTTTTTTATAAAAGTTCTTTTATATTAATAGGTCATACAACATCTATTAATAAAATAAAAAAGTTAAACCTCACAAAGACAATATGTTCAACTTATATCTTTCATATCATTTTTGCGATCCCGTGTTATACAAGAAAATTATAGAATATACATGGGTATTCCCGGTATTCGAACCTACAAATTGAGGGAAAAAAACCTTAAAAAATAATAGACACAAATCTAACATAATGCTTGGACTAACAAACACTAACTCTTGATCAATTATAATAAGAGCAGATTGGCTAACCCTATCGAGTGAAACTCTCTGCTACTGCCTCTCCAATCTGTAACTTCACCACTTTGTCTATCTAGAGAAGAAAACTAAACCTGACAAAAGTAAATAGAAAACTTCACAAATAAAGTTGATTACTCGAAGAAATAACATAAAAATTAAGAAGGGATAACCAAATCCAGTTGAAAAACTAACCGGATTTGGCCAATTAGGCTAAGGTTGAAAAGACTCTTTGAGAGAGAGGGAGAAGGGTGGCGGCTAGGGTTATGGATTTTATGAAAGTTGACCCTTTCTAACCTCCCCTTTTAAATACTTCATATGCCTCACTCATATTTTTTTTGAAAGTTTTAAATTACTTATCCATTTTTTCTTAAAAAATAAAATTACTAAAATTACACATTTATCCTTTTTGTTAAGGCTATACTAAATTTCCTGAAAAGTTAAGGCTCACACATTATAGCATATAAGTCATGAACCATGACGGACGGATTCTGGGTTGGGTGCTTCTAGATATGTTTGAATTTTTATACGCAATTTACTACTGCTTAAGAAAAAGTGCGGTGCAATTAGTGGGTTAGGTAGGATACCTATCCAACAAATCTAGATTAGTTAATCCTACTAATACTAAAGATTTTTGTTATTGTTGTCACAAACAGGTCTTTGTCTCAGTAATTTCGGTTTTTAACTAGGATTTGTTCTTTTACTGGGGGATTTAGGAGGATAAGAAGATTTAAGAGATTGTTAAAAAAAGTGTAATTGTTGGAAAAGAATAGCAATTGAAGTGGCGGGTCTCTTCAAACAAGTGGCACGGTCAACTATTCATTTGAATGATATTGACCATGTTTCTCATTTATCTCAACAAGCAAGTGTATTATTATAATAATAATAATTGTTATTAAAGTAACACTCCCTCTCTCCCATATTCTTTGAAACACTCACTTTTTAGCAATTAATCTATGATTTTTTATTTTCAATTGTTAGTATATAAATAAAAAAAATTTCTATATAAATGATAAATAAAGACCTCTAGTTTCTAAACATATTTTTTTAAATTTTTTTCTAACAACCAATAATATAAATAAATTCAAGTCAAACTAGAGCCAAAAGTCAACTGTTTTAAAGAACTTGGGACGGAGGTAGTATGAAATAATTGAAATATGTTTTTTTTCACCTTTAGTCAATTTTCTTAGTTTTGTAAACATCCAGAGATGATTAGTTAATTGAAATAAACATGTATATAGTTAGTTAATTATGCTTAAGGTTAATAATTGATGTAAAAATGGTGAACGAATAAAAGGTTAAAATATTATAACAATAGAAGTTAATAATTAAATTCTACTTTCATTTGAATTAAAGCGGGTATCGTCAGGTTCACACATCTGGTTGTTTCGGCTACGGGTTTGAGTTATTTCATACTAGTCCCTCTATCCTAAGTTTTCTGCTCCATTTACCATTTTAGGTCGTCCTAAATTTTTTTTGTCATTTTTTTTTAGTAAATTTTACCAATCAACTTTACACTTTACCCCCCTCATTCTACACTTATTCAGCATATACAAATTGTTTTGTTTTGCCCTATTTTGTCCGTTGCTTCTCTGATCTCTAGTGGCTATCACCGGCATCGTCATGACACCATTTGTTCGGTGTTGCCAAAATTGTAAACTTGTCTCCTCATCACTGAAATCACGAACCCATCTCTTCTTTGTTGCCAAAATCACTAACCCATCTCCTAGTTGTTGCAGGAGTCACGAACCCATATCCTCGTCATTGCTAGAATCATGAACCCATCTCCTCGTTGTCGCCAAAATCACGAACCCATCTCCTCATTGTCATCAAAATTGCGAACCCATGTACCTGTTGTCATGCCGGCCGAAATGATGGCCGATATACGTGGAGAAATCTGAAGCGGAGGAGGTGATCGGATGGGAAGGAGAGATCAGACGTGAAGGAGCTGATTAGATGTGAAGAGAGATCAGACGCGAAGGAGAAATCAGATGCAAAAGACCCGATTGGATGCAAGGAAGGCGGTGGGAGCAACGGATGGAGTGACGGATCAAGGAGGGGGAAAGAGAGTTGGCTACAAGACAACCCCGGCGAGGAGATTATAAGGGGCCATGCTTCTGGTGGAGTCCAGGAAGGAAAAAAAAAGGGTCAGGAGTACAATTGTCCAAACATACATATTTTTATCATTTTTTAAACTCCGCGTTAAACCCAAATGGAGCAAAAAACCTGAGATGGAGAAAGTATTTATCGGGTTCAAATTATTTGAGTTTGAGTTTTTTAAAGTATTTCATGAATCAGATTTAGTTTCATGTTCGGTTGGGATGAGTCAAATTTGAGCCATTGATTTTTTTTTTAATCTAGGGGAACTTACAGTAATCTCTATCTGATTTGACATAACATACATTTTGTTCTCCTTATTTTTAAAAGCTTACGTTTTGCTCATGTTTCTTTTACATTGTCTAACAACAACTTCTGAAACCCTAGTTTAAGCTGTACGATAGTCAAATAGTCATATTCAGTAATTTCAATCTCTTTAATATTTCTTTTACAGTAAATAGATATTTTAAATTATATTTTTTTCTCTGTAAATTCATTTTACTCTTTGTAAGTATAAATTATTATTTTGTAAATATCAATTAACTATGAAAAATTAAAATTTTGAAATTAATATAATGTAGCTACTAGACAGCTAAAATTAAGGTTTTGGAAGTTGTCATTGGATAGATTAAATGAAGTGGGGAGGAAAGTGTAGATTTTGAAAATAAATGATACACCTAACCTCAGAAAGTATGTGATTTTCTTTTTGATCTATTTGTGCTAAATAGAGTTAGGATTCGAAATTTTGGATGGGTTAATCGGTCCAATTTTACCGTCCATATATTTGGGTCCAATTCTACCGTCCATATATTTAGTATTATCAGTAGCTTTGTACGTGTGAAGGAAATTTACTTTAGACAGGTGATTGCTTTGGAGCACCACAACTCGAGGATATTAGTGTTAGGACATTAACATTTGCCCATCGACAAAACAGAGGATGCTCTTGAGTTAACAAAATAAAAGAATTGATTTCAATTTACAGATTAATTTGTTTTGTTACTCTAAAATATAGGAATGAAAGTGAAAAAGTTAAAGTGTTACAATTAAGGAACAAAGAAGGTCATTGATACGTTGTAGTCACCATTGAGCTAGAAATCATAACAAGTGAAATTCGAGCGAAACGCTAAGTGAAGGCACGGGCAGGATCTGGTTGTAAAATACTGAGAAAGGTTTGCACACAGGCAGTAAGGATGGTGCAAAAGGGAGTTCTCATCGAAACATCAGTCTTGAAGGCTTCATATATAGCTAAAATTTCAGTAGATAAAGCCAATTTTACTTATATGGGTGCTCCACCGCTATCACTATCAAGCAGATGCCTTGTATTATTATAGACTATCATGCAGCCCAAAGCACCATTATGAGACTTAGGGGACCATGCCATATCTACTAGAATCACCAAAGATGGGTGAACATAAGTTGCCTCACCCCAAGGATGCACAAGTTGAATTAGTTTCTAGAATAAAGATAGTTGAGGTATCCTTATAAGTTGCCTTGCGAAACCCTTTGTCGCCATTCCTTTGCTCAATAAGCTTTGGCACAAAGTTTAAGGAAAGCCCCATTTTTCAAATTTGCCCCTGATCTCCCCTCACTCACAATCGCCTAAGAAATGCTAAAAAACACCATTATCCCAATAAACCCAAACGAGGACAAAGGAAGGCGATTGACGGATCAAGCCCAGGTGAGGACGAAGGCGTAGTCGGAAGAGGACAATGATGAGGCGGAAACAGACGAGGATGAAGGCGTTGCCGGAGAAGGACGACAGCAAATCAAACCTAGGTTAGTATAGACGCACAACCAGAGAAGGACGAAGGCGAACCGTTCACAGGCGACAACAATGAACCAAACCCAGACAATGATAAGGCATTGTTGGAGGACGAACGCAGATCAGACCCAGATGACACTGCTGGTTGTGCATTGCACCCAACTTGCTTTTGTGAAGTGAAAGTGGAAGAGTATAATGGTCAATTGAATGATAAAATTTAAAAAATATATTTTGTATTTATCCGAGCATGGCATGCAGCCAACGCTCATGCAGATGCAAATCCGTCCCTCCCATTATCTTCTTCTCCACACTTGCAAAAATCCACGTGGCACTCATCTGTTGGGAAATCATCCTAGCCGCGTAGTAGGGAATCGCTACCTGCCTCCGCCCTTTCTCCCTCCTTACCCTGCACCTCACAAACATCAAACAATCCATCAAGCTCTCCTTCGCCAACCCCATCATATCATACGCCTGCGACCTCCGCCACAAGCTTTTCTCCGCCGCGCCGGTTTCCCCCAAGCTCACCGCTCTCGTGGCGTCGCTGATGGCGGCTTCCGGATTCCCCAGCAGCAGAAAACACTGTGCCCTGTTACTGTGAAGCACGAGCCTCTGTTCCCTCATATTCAGCGGACACAATTCCAATCCCTCCGAATACTTCTCTACCGCCTCCTTGATTTTTCCCTTCCGAAACGCGTAGTTCCCCTGTCGTTTTAGTCTCCGGGCTGACCCTTCTCTATCCACGGTCTCCTCCGCCGTCATCAGCGTCTCTCTCTTCCTCTTCTCCACCTTCAATTCCCAAGCCTCATTTATTGCTTCCTCTGCTTTCTTGTTCTTTAATCTCAAATTCCCATATCTGATTTTGTGGTAGTCTTGAAGGATTGTTCTTGTTATAGCGTCTCCTACTCTGTTTCTTCCGATCTCTAACAGATCGACAAGATACTGAACCGAAATCTCCATAACTTTGTATCTTGTTTCTGGGTCTTTTAGAAGCAGCAAAATTGAGTCAATTGCTTCGAATTGCCACTTTTCATCTGAAGATCTCGAGGTGTTACAGAGGAAAACTATTACTTCGTTCGAGTCTGATATTTTCGCTCTGCCATTTTTGGTGTTGCAGAGAGTTCTTATCAAGCCTATTCCAGTGGGTGAATTCGGATTCATCAATCCACCCCAGATTCGGCACAAGTGCTTAAGAAATTCTGGGCTACAGATCAAATCGAGCGCTCTTTCTTTTCTTGCGAAGCAATCCAACAAATAAATCGACCAACATTGAAGCTGGCTGGTCCATTCCTCAGCTTTTCTGTCCTCCAATTCCGACCCTCCAGCCCCCTTTGTCAGCAAATACCGATGGTAGCTGACTCTGTCCTTCCTCCGCTTGATGGAAAAAAATTCTCTATAAACTTTTTGAACGCAATCCCGAGCTATTTCCATGGCGGATTGGACAATTTCCGCTTCATGAACCGTTAAATCTTCGAACGTTGTCTCGTGACTAGCGAGGTGACCCAGTGCCCGAACCGCCACTCTCTGCTCAACCCAACTAAGCTTCCCCTTCAAGAGCTCCACCAGCGGCCGAATCACCCCGGCGTCAACAGCTAACCTGGCGAGTCGCTTCCTGTTCATGCAATAAGACCCAATTATATGAGCCGCGTAGTAAGGAAAATAAACATTCTGGTCCCGGAGAAGCCAGGCTCTGTCTTCGACGGCTCTGTGGATGAGCTTGGACGTGAAGTGGAAGATGCCGAGGGAAGGGAGCTCCGGGTCGTCAGGCCGGGTCATGGCGAGGTGCCAGAGGGTATGGAGGGCTAGGACAAGGTCTTGTCGGATGTCGGTGAGACCGAGGTTGGTGAATAAATTGGAGAGCTTGGCTCGTCGGATCAAGGGTTGTGCTTCTTTCATGGCGCAGAAGAAGCATGAGGGTTTGGTGCATGGGCGCTTTGGCGGTGGTGGTTTTGTTGGGACTTTGTTCTTGCCTTTGATCTCTGGTTTTGTAGTTTCCATTGGGAGGTTTGGAATGGTTTTGGTACAAAAGCAGTTGGTATTTGGGACAATGAGCAAAACAAGACCAAAAGGGTAGCCTATGCGCACCTTGACGTGATGGGTTAATATATTCATCTTGGCCAAAATGAAAGGTTGGACCCTCATCTTTGTCAAGTCAAACGAGTTAGAATGAAGGGAGTTAGTCCCTCACTGGACAAAACAATAGACGACATTAGATTTTCAGCTTCAACCTCCATTAACTGCACCACTCTCCTGAAAATCTCACTCTAGTTGTTGCACCACTCTCCTGAAAATCTCACTCTAGTTGTCGCCGCCACCAAGAGAATGAGCTGATGATTTTTTTTAAAGAAAGAGAATTGTCATCTTTTGATTTCCAAGATGAAGAAGATTAACATTTACAAACAAGTATCAGCCCACACATTAACCAATTCAAACTAAGCAGATCTTCTACATGTTTAAGAAAGACATTCCCATCATTGGTCAAACCAAAGTTCCATAGGATGACTCTGAATAAGGCCCAAGGAGCTCCTTATTGCTACTGGGTCTTGTGCTTTTTTCTCAAAAGATAAACATCGGTCTCTTCATATGCATAATTTGGGAGCAAATCCTCTTGAGGAACTTTCTCGATCAAAAAAGTTTGTTTGCAAAATTCCTAGAATAACTTGATATCCTCTAGAGATCTGAACTGATAGCCCAACAGTACCACGTCGTCATCCGCCACTAGCGCCTCTATGGCTGACACTAAGTAGTCTATGCACTCTTTGATATAGGCTACATCGATAGTGATCACCACAACAACAGGAGGATTAATAGCCTAAGGTTATACTTGAGCATCGACATTAAGTGATGATTGATGCCACCACATGAACTCGTCATGCCTTGGACTAGTAGCAACTATGATTATCTAAGCCAAAGGAGGGTTGTAGGTATGGGTGAAAGTTCGGGTTGTAGGGTTAAGTTTGTGTTGAAACCATGGGTGGCACCACATTCAATAGACTTTTCGGGAAAACTACACATATTATATATAAGTTTATAATAATTGAAAATTTTTACCCATTAAATTCTGTCAAATATGTATATTTGCCCCCACTATTTTTAATATATAATTTTTGCACCCACTTGAAAAATTTTCTTGCTCCACCCTTGGTTGAAACCCAACTTTTACAGACTGTCTATCATGGCCCTCCTTAGTGCATAGGCCAATGGCTGGGAGTAGTGAAGAGGCTAAAGGGCTCGGGAAGTATAAGAGCCTAATGCTAGGACCTCAAAGGTGAAGGTTTAGGGGTTGCTCAGGTGCAAAAAGAAGGGTAAGCTTACCCAGGTTAAGGAGACATGTGATCAAAGAGGTTTGGTGCGCTTGAGGCCTTGGAAAGATGGAAGACTTAATTGAACTATTAATCAGGTGGCAAAGTTGATGAAATCTTGTCCATAAAGAGCACAACACTTCATGCAAAAAAGAGGCTTACCCGAGCTAGTGTTTGAGCCAATTTTAATGTCACTTGGCTTAACCAGGATTATGCATGGCCCCATTCACTAATTTGGTGTTCAATCGAGTTTGAAGCTCCATTTCAACAGAACAGCGCTGTTCTTCGTAAAGGAAGTAGAAATTATGAGCACTAAATGTGTTGCCATGTTGCTTCAACCATTAAAGGCTTTTTGGTATGCTTTGAAAGGCTTGGGAGTTGCTGCTATGAGGTTTATAGTGGGGTAAGGATCATTACGTATGAATTCACTTTTAGTCCTATGCTATTTGCATGATTCAAGTGAATTTTTAGGCACTGACGGGATGACTAAGTGGTCAGATGAACCTAAGAGGCTATTAATGGGTAGGATCACTTCGGTGATTATGTTGTGCTAATTAGCTAAGTTATGAGCAAGCATTAGGGCTTGGATTTGGGTTTCCCAACTCAACTTCTAGAGCCTAAAGCTTTATGTGTAGTGTTAAGTTCACTAATGTTGTTAACTTGAAATAAATTAAGGTAAGGGTATACTTGCTAGGCCCCTGAGGCTGCTTAGGTGTAGCTGGTGTATGCTGTGTGCTTTTTTGGCATTTGTTGTGCATGCTGACCCCTATTTAATTGCTTGTATGTGTGTGTGTGTGTGTGTGTGTGTGTGTGTGTTTGCTGCTTATTTGTCTTCCTTGTTTACTTTACATGTTCTTTGGAGATTATGGCATAATGCTTATGTATATGTAGTACAAGTGCATTTGTAGGCTTATAACATTATATGATCCTTAGTTTATGAAAACTCATGCCCTGTCCTTATTGATTTTTAGGGAAAGGCCTTGAGTGACTGACCTTGGATGATTGCCTTAGTTTATGACATTTTGTTTAGTTACTATTTTGTTTTGATCACTAATGCTCAATAGAATTGAATTGTAGCTTAAATGCTTAGATGACAAGCTAATTGATTTGGCATGCAGTCTTTTAGATTGTTATGACTCTCCTAGCAGGAAGCTTGTTTGAGGAAGAAAAAGTAATTAAAATCTATTTTGGAACCTTATTTCAAGTTCACATAGCAAGAATTAGTATGTTAGACAAAGTTCACTAAGTTCTGAGGAGTTTAAGGCACCAAATAGAGTTCAGGGGTAAAATGGTAATTTTGCATCCTGAAGTTTTGGGCTAAGTCCTGAGTTTTAAAAATAAGTTTTTGGAAACCTAACCCTTGTTTTAAGCCCAAAATTAATTAAAATAAATAATATTTGACCAAGGTTTGACTATAGTTACTATCTAAGAAATGAGGCTTTTTACAACTTTTTATAAACTTGGGTGGCTTGTTGTTTTAAAAGGTATAAAACTCAGCAAAGTGGATGAGGCTGCCATTTTTCTACTCAAACCCGAATTCAACGTTGCCTCCACCATTTCATCAAAAATTCAAGCTAAAAATTAAGAGATTTTGGTGAAAATTGAAGCTACCAAAGGTATATATGCTCTGGGAAACTTGATTCAAGTGGATTTTCATGCTTTTAGAGCTTGGAATCACGTTTCCAACTAGCCCTTATTTTTTATGGGAAGTAACTTGTGTTTCCATGGTGATATCTTGTTATTTAGTGGTTTGAAGCTTGGATTTTGGTTAGAATTTAATAATTTGGTGTCTTATGCCTTTGTTTGCCTGGAACTTAGGAAGAACTTTGTGGATTCTTGTTCTTGGTGAAAAGTTGATTGGTTCTCACTTGTGACTAGAAATCAAGGTAAGAAAGTTATGGTTTTATGCTTGATTAATGCTATTGGAGTATGTTTGCTTAATGAAATCAAGTAGATTTGGCAATAGCATTAGTTAGTGGGCAAGCTTGATCATGGTGGACTATAAGTTTGATGAAGCTTGGAATGAGGTTATAATGTATCATAGTTATGTTTGTGATAGTTTGTTGTGGCCTTTGCAACATGTTTTACAGGTATGTGATGTTGGAAGGCCATCCAAGCATGTTTTGTATGCTTGGGAAGTCTTCCAAAGTGTATGCAGCAAAACTGAATTTTTTTAGGCATTGAAGCTATTGGCGACATGTTGCCAATATCAACGACACGTCGCCAGCACCACAAAAAGTTCCAGGAACTTATTTACTGTGGCTATGCCTCGCTACAGTTATGTTGGCTAGAAATTTTCAATTTTGCTAGAGGGTTTGAGGAGAAGCCCGAAAGGGTGCTTAAGGTACCTAAGGGTCAAAGTATCCCTGGGGGTACTCTAAGCGTCCCGAAACTCATTTGAGACCTAAGAGTTTTCTTGAGTTTTTATGGTTTCTCTTACCATAAGCAAGAAAACTAGTTTATAAAGGGCCACAATAAAGTATCACTAGTTTAGGTAAAAGGTTTAGTACCATCAGTGACCTAGCTGTGTCATTGGGCACGAGGTTTCAATATGGAACCTTAGTGCGCTTAGTGGGCCCTCAAGACCTTGTCGACATTAGTCCTACCATAGTGCCCCTATACAACATAAGGGAGTTTCAACTAGTGAATTTTCATTAGTTAGGCTAGTAAGCCATGCTTGCTAGTGGACAAGGCATTGCCTTGTAGTTCAAGGACTAGGTTGAGAACAAGTCCCAAGGGACCGAAACCTATGCGCATAAGTTTAGCCTCAAGCTGTACGAGCTCACAGCAGATTACATATACTCATATATGTGTTGTCCTTAGTATCTTTCTTGCAGGTGAAGACCCCTTACTAAGAATTCTTGAATTCTTACTCCCTAGTTTATGCTATGTAGATTATGATGTTGTTGGGCTCGATAACCGCTGAGGGTTATCGAGGAAGTCTATTGTTGCAAGTACTTTTCTTTGAGAATCTTTATGATTCTAACTTTCATGGTTGCTTTTTGGTCAAGTAACAATACTAACTATAGTATTTTTTTGACTGCAAAGGCTAGCAACATGTGAATAGGCTTTTGTGACTCGCTACAAAGATTTATCTCTAAGGTGGGAGTTAGTTGGGAGGATCTCAGTAAGAGACTTATGTGTGTTGTATGCCTAGTTATGTCCCATGTCTATGTTTGGAGCTTTAGACTCTAGGGTTGCTCTTGGGTGAATAGCATTAGCCCATTTTTGTTGAGTGCCTTCCCACGGTTATTATGTGTAGTAATGATAATACAAATGTTGATTTTGTATGCTTTGGCTATTTGAACTTGATTGCAATGAAAAGTGCCTTGGCCATATGAATGTTTTATGATTTCCAATTACTTGAGTCAGAGCTAAAAGAGCATGCATCTTGCATTTTCTAGGATAATCAACTAACATCGTGAAGTTTTAGTTCTCACACATATATAACTAGCCAATTTCAACCATTGTGAGATCCACTCTCACAGGTTTCCTGGGCAGGGCTGAGGGTGGCCATGTCAGTTTTTGGTATCAAAGCCCAATTCATAGATATTGAAGGCTAAGACTGAGATCTAGTTTAAAGTCCATGTGCTAGGATAGTTAGTACTAACCAACATTTATGGAATGTCCCTATCGTCTAGCTTTGGTTTACAACCGTTGCTATGGTTGACACTAGGTCAGGAGCTTCAAGAGGAGCTAGGGAACCTAGTGAAGGTTCTAGTGATCCAATTGTGGTAAGATTGGATGAGATATCCAGGGTGCTTCAGGGGATAACTCAGACTTTACTGCAAGTGGCACAAAGCATGACTACTATAATGAATGAGTTGTTTCAAGACCAAGAGGATAGAGGAGTTTTCCAAGAAGAAAATTACCAAGCTATTGAACCACTCTGAGGCCAGGAGAGGCATGCCAAACATCGGTAAGTGCCTAGGGCTCATGAAAGACAAGATCCTGTTTATGACCACGTGGAGGAGCCAAAGGTTATGGAGGCTAAAAGGATGGGAGAAGCCTCACATTAGATAAGATTGCTTGAGAAGTTCAAGATTGTTGACCCACCAAATTTTGATTGGCTGGGCGACCCTAACCAGGCAGAGGATTGGTTATCTAGGATGAATCGGCTATTCACTTGTGGAGGCTATGAGTCAAAGCAAATGATGGCCTTAGTACCTTTCTTTTTTATAGGAAGGGCTAATTTATGGTGGGATGAATTGTTGGAAATGTTGAGAAAAAGTAATGGTAATCGACCGGGGCATAAGAAAAAGGTGCTCAAGTGGTCGAACTTTGAGATGTTTGTGAGGGAGTATGAGTAGTGCTACAATTTGCTCATTTGATATGCTCCTTATATGGCCGGTGATGATGAGTTGAAGGACAAGAAGTTCTTTCAAGGCCTTAAGTCCATTCTTTGAATGTATAAGGTGACAGTGAACATTCGGAACTATTGCCAAATGGTTCAAAAGGTGTTGGCCTTAAAAAGAAAGATCGAGGACTCAAGAACACAAGCCTAGAAGGTGGAGGTTGGACCATCCAACCTAGGAAAAAGTTCTGGAAAACGCCCAATGGTAGGAAAAATGGCCAAAAGTCAAGGTCCTTTCAAGAGGAGGAAAAGAAGCTTGTGCCTCAAGTGTAGATAGTTCCATGGCACAAAGCTATGCACTTTGGGAACCGACGATTGCAACAACTGTAGATAGAGTGGTCATTGGGCGAGGGAATGCCCACAAGCTCGACCCTTGCCAGGTCTGTTAGTACTGTGCCAAAAAGCCAATTATAAGATGATTTTATTTTATACATTGAGTCACGATATTTTATTGAGACATTAATCTAGTAATTGTGTTTGTTGTTTTGTTTCTGTGTGACATAATCAAACATAATTATAACCCTAGAATAATAGTACTCTTAAATGTCCCTAGTCTAGTATTATTATGGAATGGATTGCAATAATACATAAAGACTAGTATGTCTAGAGACTAATATGAGATATGCAGTCTACATATGGGTACAAGTTGGAGAACTTGTGTATTGAACCGACCCACCATGAAAATGCTACATGGATAGTTATATGAGTATCATAAGTGATTCTTATAATGATCATGTATATGTAGTCCTTTGACCTAAGGTCATCAAGGTTCTCTACATATAAGTCACATACTTTGATACTTCCCTTTATTGCTCATAACTGAGTCAACATGAAGGAGATCATTGAATATGTCACATATCATATGAAGGGTTTTGAATGATCAAGATGGGATTTGTCTCTCCTATATAACGAAAGTGATATCTTCAGGCCCTTTGATTAAGTAAGACTGAGGAAATGCATGGCCATGCTCGGATGAATTGATATGGAATATTAATGTCATCAACTTTAGTCAATTTACTTGGTAATTAAGGGACCTTAGATTGAGCTATATGAGAATGACATATTCCATGTTGATAGCCGAAGGACTATCCCCTCTCCCAGTGCGTACTTCCTGCCGAAAGTATGATCAGGAAGCCTGGCATCACCTGAAAGAGACACCATCACTGACCTCGGAAGGAACGAAGCCAAGCACCCCGAACTTGGAACTTCGGCAAGAACGCCAGGGATCGCAAAGATGGTGCCAGCTCCCTCGGGGGACCGAACGGATCGCTTTCGGATGCAGAGAATTAGCTATCGCAAACAGAAGGGAATCGCCCCGAAGGTGGAACCTCCGAACAAGGGAACCCCCCAAAAGCACGAGCATAACTCCCGAAGAAGGGCGACCGTGTCAAAGAACGACCTCGCCCAGAGGACCTCGGGACTACGGCATAAGCATTTAAGGAGCCTCTGACATGCCGCCCACAGACGCTACATGTCACCTCAAACGGCGATTTGACACACCGACGCCGTCCAAGTCTGGTCACGACCTGTCTCGGTTCAAGACTCAAGGAGCCTACCACCGGCTACTTGTCCCCTACGCCCAGAAATTCAGAGAACATCCGACCGAACACGTGTCGTCATCTGAACGGGCTGGGCACTCCTATAAATACCAGGGAACAGACCCTGGCAAACGGGTTCGACTCCTCCTCCTTGAGAAAATACAGGCAAGCCCACTAAAAACTCTAGTGCTTCCCCCTTACCTTCTCAGGAAACTGACTTGGGCGTCGGAGGCTCCTCCCCGGAAAAGCACCCCGGGGACCTCCTAACCCTCTTCTTTGAGCTTTTCAGGCACATTCCCCTGGGAAACCTCAACTCCAGACGCTCTCCTTCACAGGAAGTCCTCCCGGAAGTCACCATGCCTTCCAGTGAAGATGTCTCAGGGCATCATTTGGCGCCGTCTGTGGGAACCCATCCTCGGGTCGCCGTCGTTGAGACTCGGCGTTCTAAGGACAAGGGACTCCCGAGGTCCCCGTCCGCGCCTGAAGTCCAACCGGCCACTGAGCAAGCCCTCCCAGGGACTTCCACGCCTGAGGAAGAGCGTCCTCTGGTCATAACCATGAGCTTTCTGCGCGACTTTCAACGTTCTGTTGTGGCTGAAATGACACAACAGATAGACCGAAGGTGGCCGCAACAAGCTCAAGCCCAAAGGCCTCCTTCGCCAGCACACCCTCGGGAAAAATGTCCCAAACCAACCCATCGTAGTTCGGGATACGGAAACCCATGAGAGGAGTCTTCAATGGAAAACATGCCCCTCGGGGCACGGCTCGCGGGACAAGCAGGGTCAAGACGACCCAAAATCACACACAGGAGGAGTCAGTCACCTGAGGCGAGGTCCCCATCCCCTCAGTGCCGAACTCACTCTCCGAAGAGGCACCGACGATCTCCCCTCCCAGAAGAAGAACCTAGCGCCACGATCCTTATGGAGAAGATATTGGCGAGGTTGGACAGAGTGGAGAAATAGGTGGCCCGCAAACCCGTTTAGGCTAGGCTGTCTGGAACCTTTTGTGGGGATGAGTCCCCATTCACCCAAGATGTAGTTGAGGCAGCCATGCCAGGTGACTTCAGAGTGCCTCGGCTGGAAACTTATGATGGTCGTACTGATCCACAGACCCATCTGACCAAGTACAGACGCAACATGATGATGCACGGTGCCGATGATGCTACCTTGTGCAAATGTTTCGAGGTCACTCTCACTGGGCCAGCAACAGCCTGGTATAATTCATTGGCCCCAGGAACCATCACGGAGTTCCAGGAGTTATCCACAGCCTTCACGCAGCAGTTTATCGGAAGTCGGCCAACGGCGAAGATGCCGGTTCAGATGTTCGACATAGCGCAAAGAATTGGAGAGACCATCCGCGACTATGTCGAGAGATTTAACAGAGAGGCCTTGAGTGTCCCAGACTTTCGGCCCGAAGTACGCATCCTCGCGATGACACGGGGCCTTCGGAGGGACTCACAGCTGTTTTACGAATTCTCCAAGGACCCCCCGGACACGCTGGGCGAATTTTACCGAAGGGCCGAACAGCACATGACGGCCGAAGAACTGAGAATGGGCGGACCGAAGTCCGATCACACCCGGGCCGAAGGGTCCAGCCAGCAAACCCGGTATCCCACCGAACAGGCAGGCCGACCTCGGAGAACGAGAGGAAGGAAACTCCCCATTTTCACACCCCTGAACACCACAAGGACCAACATCCTCATGACAATGGAAAGGCAGGGAACTCAGGTTCAGCGGCCACGGGCCATGACCACCGACAACAGAAAGAATATGAAGAAGTTCTGCCAGTTTCATCGCGACCACGGCCACGACACCGAAGACTGCTTCCAATTGAAAAAGTATATAGAGTCGCTGATAAAACAGGGCCAACTTCGGCGTTATCTGCGCATGCCTTCCCCGAAAGGGAGAAAAGAGGAGGAAGGAAAGGCAGAAGATGAGGACTATGACTCCGACAGGCGGAGAAACCGAAGTCCGAAAAGGCGCCCCCCACCTCCAGCAGGGGAATCATCCAAACCATCACGACAGGGACTACCATCGGCTCGGAAAGGAAAGAGGAAGATAAGAGAAATCTCCAGTAATGGAGTATCAAAGTCGCAACAAAAAAGCTTGGTTCGAAAGGACGGGTTCCACCGTAAATTTTTCCCCCATGATGACCCATTCCTTGATCATGGCGAGGAATAGGAAGTTGGGACGTCAAAAGAGTACTGCTGGATGACGGCTCCAACATGCCGATGTCCTCTTTTCACACTTGCTGCCTAAGGTTGGGTGTATCTCAAGCAGCGACCTCAAGCACAGTCAATTCCTCGCCTACCTTTCGGGGTTAGGTCCATCCGAGCTCCCAGTTCCTCGGATGGATCGATCTCCCTTTGATGCTGAAAGGGACCTTCGGTCAGAATCGGGACAGCAGACTATTGTACGCCTCCACAATGGCAAGATTCATCGTCATGGATGTCCCTCATCATACAACGCCATCCTTGGAAGGACAAGACTCAAGGGAAACCTCCACATTCACCCAGATGTGAAGTACTTAACCGTCACCTTCGCAACCAAAGGAATGGAGATGCAGAGATCTTCATAGACCAAGCCGAAGTCAGGAAGGTCTTCACCAAAACACGAAAGGCTCCAAGGTCCAAACAACTTCGCGCTACGTGAAAAAGATATCAAACAGGTGCCAAGCGACCAAAGTGGGAAGCAGAAGAAGCTGGAGAAAGTTGAAATGGAAGATGTAGAACTTGGTCCCCGGCCAAAACACCCGAGTAGGCAAAAAATTGGCCAAGGGTGACAAAGACAGGCTTGTATCTTTCTACTAACGAACAAAGATCTATTTGCCTACTCTCCGAAAGACATGCCTGGGGTCGACCCTGACATAATCCACCATAGCCTCAAAGTCCGGTCCGGACGCAAAGCCTGTTCGGCAGAAAAAATGGAACCTATCATCTCATAAAAGAACTCCTTCGTTAAAGACCGAGGTCCAGACGTCTGTTGAAGGCAGGGGATAATAAGAGAGGTTCAAGTACCCCGAATGGCTTAAGCAACGTGGTTATCGCCACAAAAGAAGGGAGTGAAAAGCTCCGAATGTGCATCGACTTTCAGAACTTGAATGATGCCTTGTCCAAAGGACTCCTACCCTTTGCCACCTATAGACCAATTGGTGGATTCAACCTGCCGAATACGGTCTTCTCAGTTTCCTTAGATGCCTTCAGTGGGTATCATCAAATTCAGGATGAACCCTGAAGATGAAGAAAAAACCGCCTTCATCACCGAATGTTGGTACCTACTGCTACGTTCAGAATGCCCTTCGGGCTTAAAAATGCAGGGGCTACCTATCAGAGGTTGATGAATAAAGTGTTTGACTCTCAAATTAGGGAGAAACATGGAAGTTATATGTCCATGATATGATAGTTAAGAGCAGAATGCCTAGTAATCATATAACAGATCTTAAATGAAACTTTCAACGAGCTTTGAGACCTTCGGGATTTGCCTTAATCCCGAGAAGTGCGTGTTCGGAGTGACAAATGCAGGGAAAGTTCCTTGGGTTACATGGTATCAGAAAGGGGCATAGATGCCAACCTCGAAAAGGTCAAAGCCTTGCTAGATTTCCTGAACACCTACCACCAATCAAAGATATACAAAGGCTTACCGGAAGAATCACTTCCCTTCAGCAGGTTTCATTTCCAGATACGGCGACCGATGTCGACCATTCTTCAAGGTGCTTACTAAAGGCAGCCAAAAAAGCGAAGGCAACTCCGGGAGTTAATGAGCACCCTTGGAACCTGAAGAATGCCAGAAAGCTTGGGACGAGCTCAAAAGTCTACCTAAGCACGGTCTGCCCACTTTGCGGTAACCTCAGGAAGGGAGAAGCCTCTCATCCTTATACCTCGCTGTCACTGAAAAAGCTGTGAGTTCAGTCCTAGTGAAAGAAGAGGGGGCGAGGCAGTGGCCAGTATACTATGTAAGCAAGTCCTTGCATGGCGCCGAGGTCAGGTACCCATTGCTCCAAAAAGCCATCTATGCCTTAGTGCTTAGCAGGCAGAAGGCTGCGGCCCTACTTTCAAGGACATCCCTATTCATCGTCCAAAGCAACCTACCTCTACGTGATGTCATAATGAAAAAGGTAGAGCATTTGGGAAGGCTTGTCAAAATGGTGTATCGAGCTCGGAGAATATGACATCACTTATGAAGCCAAGAAGGGCAATAAAGGCCTCAAGCATTGGCAGACTTCATTCGTCGAAAGTACCCAGGAATCGAGGATAGCTAAAGTCCACCTCGGAAGATCCGATAAGGATTGAACCCAGAGTGGAAACTCTGTACGTCGATGGAGCCTCGGGCGTCGAGCACCAAGGGAGCTGGCGTGGTCCTATCGGGAGGCCCGAGGGCATGGGAAGCCACCATGAAGGCCATCAAAGTTCGGTTTTAATGTCAGCAATAACATCGCTGAATATGAAGCCCTCATAGCAGGACTAAAACTAGCCAAAAGAGTCGGTGTAAGAAACCTTAAAAGCCCACAGCGACTCGCAGCTAGTAGTCCGGCAGATGAAAGGGGATTACGCCGCAAAGGATCCAACCTTGGCAAAATACCACGAACTGGTGACAAGGAGCTCATTTGGTCGAGAGTTCGACACCATACGGATCGAAAACGTACCTCGAACGGGATAACATTCGAAGCAGACTGCTTGGTCAAATCCAAGGAACATACACGAGGTGCTAAAAGCCTACCTAGCACGGAGTTAATGTCCATGGCAACCTCGGAAGCAGGGATGGCAAGACTCCATAAAAGGAATACCTTGTGACAACTTCGGTACTACCCGAAGACCCGACCCAGGCTGCAAAGGTGTGAAATCGCTCCGGCAGATACTTCCTCATAGGGGAGGAACTGTACAGACAAGGATATGCAAGTCCCCTTTGCAGAGGTGCATGTAAAAGAACAAGATGTTACTGAACAGTCCTTGAAGAAGTACACGAGGGGGCCTGTGGTTCACACATAGGGACGGACGCCCTGGCCGGAGTGATACTTCACCAAGGTTACTTCTGGCCTACCCTAAGGAAAGACGCAAGGCAATTTGTCCGGAAATGTGACAAGTGCCAGAGACACGCCAACGTCCAGAGGTTACCCTCAGAACTAATAACCTTGGCCAATTATCCCTGTCCATTTGCAGTATGGGGCATTGATCTCATCGGGACCTGCTCCCAACTGCACCGGGACGAGTAAAGTTCTGCACAATTGCAGTAGATTACTTCACTAAATGGGTCGAGGAAGGGCCCTTGGCAACAATTTCTGCAAAAGACATACAAAGATTTGTCTAGAAGAACATCATATGCCGATTTGGTATACCAAGGGTAATAATGGTTGACAATGGCACCCAGTTTACGGACAAGGGGTTCCAAGAATTCGTGGCTGACCTCTGTATTAAGCTACACTTCGCCCTGAGTAGCCCATCCTCAGTGCAATGGGCAGGTAGAAGTATCTAACAGAACCATAAAAGATGACCTAAAAAAGTGATTGGGGGAGGCAAAAGGAAAGTGGCCAGGAGAACTCCCTAGTGTGCTATGGAGCTACTGGACAACACCCCGAAGAGCCACAGGGTAAGACGCCTTTTTCACTTGTCTTCGGCACAGAGGCCATTATCCTTATCGAGGTAGTCCAGCCATCGATCAGGGTACAAGTGTTTCAATGAAAGAAGGGAATGACCTCGGGTTGAAAACTAAAGCTCGACCTAACTGATGAACACAGAGAAGTGGTCGAGCTCAGGAGAAAGGCCTTCCAGCAAAGAGTAGCTATGGTTGCGAACTTATGCGTGCCAGGAAAAAAGGAATAAAAAAAGGAGACCTCGTTGTCCGAAAAGCTGAGTTTGAACCCCAAAGACCGTCTCACGGAGTACTTCGAGCTAACTGGGAAGGACCTTATTTGGTCCTGGATGAAGTTCGGAAAGGAGTCTACAAGCTCGGCGATTCGAAGGTATAGAATTAAAAAATA
>SMDT01003195.1:0-263853 GCA_005392925.1 Aquilaria sinensis | reverse complement strand
ATGTGACAGTGTTTCAGTCCCTTCTTGCCGGTCTTTTCTTCATGATTCTAGTTATCATAGCCAGAAAATACTATGCCGTCATCTTCACAAATAGCAAACAATTGCAAGAAGCTGCGGCTAATCTAGCTTATCTACTTGGCATAACTATGGTTCTCAACAGTGTACAACCAGTTCTATCAGGTACCAAAACTACATCTGTTATGAACCTTTGTTACTGCTTGCTTCATCCCTGCACCATGCATTCGCACTTTTTTCGGTTTCTTGCCGTTCTTGCAGGTGTTGCTATAGGTGGTGGATGGCAGGCCTTGGTAGCCTACATTAACCTAGGTTGTTATTATGTGTTCGGCATTCCACTTGGGTTCCTTTTGGGTTATACAGCCAGCCTGGGGGTAATGGTATGGATGATATATCTGGTCCAGCATTTCCCTTATCGGTAGATCCATATATCATTTTGGTGCAGCTCTTGAGTTTGCCACTTTTGTTTCTGGACTTAGGGGCTCTGGGCAGGCATGATAGCCGGTACTGCTTTGCAGACAGTTCTTCTTGTCATCGTTGTGGCCTGGACAAACTGGAACAAGGAGGTAAGGTGAATGATTTCTTGTACAAAATTGTTGCTGCAACTGCGTTCTGAATCTGCTGTTTGTACATTTTGGAAATGCATGGTTAGGTCGAACAAACTACAGACCGCATGAGGAAGTGGACAGGACAAAGCATTGATTCTGATGAGGATTCTGCTGATGGCACAGGCAGACATCCCTGATATCTTTTACTTGATGTTGCTAGTTCATGTACGGGTTAGGCTCTAGGGCTGAAATTGATCAAGCTTTGATCCAACTATTTGATCGACTGCTTGGTTTCGTTCAGGAGGGGTTGAGGAAAGGAGATCCGGTGTCAGTTCTTTGTTTGTGTGTGTGTATTTTTTTTTTTTCTGTCGTCAACTAGTGGATTGCTTACTTCCCAAGGTACTTAAAGTTAATACAGGAAGGAGACGATTAGGCACCAACTTAGATGCCACATCTATATTATACATTAAAGTGAAAGAGGTTTGCCTGGTGGTGCCACGTGTCATGTATGTCTTGGCATAATAATGGGTTTGGTCATCTTTGTTCTATTGACATGTCTTGGCATAATAATGGGTTTGGTCATCTTTGTTCTATTGACATGTCTTGGTATAATAACGGGTTTGGTCATCTTTGCTTTACTCTGTCAATCGTCTGGGTGCTGTAGCCATTGACCATTCTTGCAATTCAATCCTCGCTTTCATTGTTTGACAGTCATACTAAATTGATTTTGTCATATCATCAATAGCTGCCGTTGTAATTCCATTCTTGCCATTCACACCTCCCTGTCTCCACACTCCGTCTCCTAAACTCTATCTCATTATGTGATTTATATCTTTAGTATAATAATACTCCCTCCGCTCCCGTTATTTTTGTAGCACCATGTGAGTTTTCACGTAGCGTTATAGGCGTTTTACTATTTCTCATACATTTTTCGAATTTTGCCACCTTTCTCTTTCTGTGCACAGCATACTTCGCAGCGAAGGCCGGCTGACGGTTGCGACGAGGGTAGAAGGCGCCAAGCAGCGCTAAGAAAAAGAAGAGCGCGACGACGAAACCCACTCGAGCCCCTCTGTCCTCGATTCGTCTCTTCAATCCCAAAATCAGTTCACCATCCTCGATTAGCGTCCATCCTCGATCGCACCGTCCTCATTCGCGTCGTCGATTCATCGATGTCGATTCGCGTCGTCCTCGATCTCAGCATCGATTCGTGTCCATCTTCATTCGCATTGTCGATTTGCCGGCATCGATTTGCGTCGGCCTTTGATTTACCGGTGTCGATTCACGTCCTCCTCGATCGCACTGTCCTCATTCGCGCAGGCCTCCCAGCTTCAATCCAGCGCCTCTTCTTCTTCTTCTCATCTCTCCTGCCTCAAATCAGAGCTCCATCACGCATCTATCGTCGAATGTGCGTCCATCGCCGATCGTATGTCCGTCGTCACTCGCGCATCCGTTGTCGATTACGAGTCCATTGTCGATCGCGCATCTGTCGATCGTACCTCCGTCGATCGAGCATCTGTCGGTCACGCCTCCATCACCAATTGCTATGCAAGCATGCCGGAGGGAGGGAGGGAGGGAGGGACAGAGACAGAGATAGAATCGAAAGTAGGAAAAGGGAGAAAGAGAGAGAGAGAAATCTGTTGGGATGGAAAAGGGAGATAGATGAGTTAAATTATGGGTATAAGGGTAAATAAGGTGTAAAACGTTACTTAAAATGGAAATGGTGCAAAAGTTATGGGATAGCCTAAAAAGGAAAATGGAGCAAAATATATAGGACGGAGGAAGTAATAAACAAGATAGTAGCATATATAAGAATGAATTTTCCTTTAGCTTACTCATTTTCTCTATTTCCGCAATTCAGTCCTCTGTTCTCATACTGTTACTCCTGACCTATCTATTATTATGTCATTTATATGTTAGGAAATAATAGTAATAAAAAAGATATCAAAAGATGCAAAAATGAATTCTTCCTTGATGTCCTTATTCTTCCTCTTTAATAAATTTATAAAAACTATATGTTCCTCTGTTTGCAAAGTCTTTTTCTTGACCTATATATTATTATGTGATTTATATGTTTGCAAATAATAGTAATAAAAAATATAACAGAATATATAAAAATGAAATTTTCCTTGATTTTTTTCAGTATTCCTCTTTAATAAATTTATAACCACTGTATGGTTCTTCCTATATACATAGATTATTATATACTATATTACTGTTATTACTTTACTACTATTTACAATTGGTAATCACCGTTTCCATATATGCATCCACCTACTCCTGACACTAAATGCCACGTGCTTCCTACAAAATATGTCATGGGGTACGTGTCTAAGATGAGATAGCTTGCATGGGAGGAGGGGATGCCATTGTGTGCCTGGTGGCTTCTATAACCCCTTGGTCCTGGACATTATAGAATTCGGACATTGACCATGTATTCTTCTATGCATGTCTCCTTTGTTAGATACTCCAGTATTTATATGGGTTTCATTGGTTGGAAAGAGAGGCAAAGTGTTTGTTTTGTTCACTTTGTTACCTTTGTTGCTATCGTCGCGTGTAGCTTCAGCTCTGGGTGTTATTTTTCCTCTGCTTCTGACAGTTATTTCTCATGCGGTTTCTTGTTTCCTCCTTTACTGTTGGTTCCGTTGTCCTTCATCTGATACTCAATTCCTGTAGTGATGTCTAATAGTTGTTTTGCTGTTATTATGACAAGCCGTCCGCCTGTCTCGCCATCCGTTGCAATAAGGCACTGTTGAAAAGGTTTTTTGGTTCATTATTAGTATGCTTTATTGCCTACTATCCTGGCTTTAAAATGCTCTCACAACAGTTTCTTTGTTTCCATAGTGTTCTGCAGCATTTCAATTGTACTTAGGGTGCGTTGCTCTGTCCTCCTACTCTGACTTATTCCCTGTCTCCGATTTCTGCTCCATACCTTTTTCGCCTTGCTATCGTTGGTTCCTGTGATTCACTATTTTTCCTACTTTCACAGTGACTTGCTTTCCAAAATGGAGTTGGTTTGTTTATCACCAAATACAATTTTATCTGAATTATGTTCCAAATTATCATTGCCCATACCTTTTTCTTAATAGAAGCCCTAGTTGATGAATTTTTTTTCTGCTTCTGTTCAATCTTGCTAGGGATTCGGAGGACCGAACAAAAGAGTAGAATAGCAGAAGAAAAGCTCCCGCTCCTATCACCACGCATGACTGGAGCACAAGAAGAATGAAGACAGCCGCCCCAACTACAGCAAACGACACAAATGTCGACATCCTGTAAAATAAAAGTTCTCCGTTTATGTTGTTAAATATATACATTAAAACATGATACCACTACACTACATTATATAAATAAAAAATATGAAGTCACATCAAAACCAATGTCTCTTGAAACAACCTTCGAACCAACAACTTTCGTAAACGTCAAAGAAGTCACTCCTGCCCGCATCTGCGCCTAACGTGAGTCACGCTACTAGTGAAGTATGATTAACTCAAACCTCAATGTGATACAACTGAGGATTTTAATGATGTTCATCCTTGATCTATGAATTCATCCGATGATTTTTAGTCCAGAAGTATTAGTCGATTGATCATAGCAGTACTATATTTTACAACAGAAGATTGATTATAAAATGAAAAAACAAAACAAAACAAAAGATTTTTTTTCTTTTTTGTTTTTTGGATGCACAGAAGATATATTTCACTTTCTTCAAACAAAAGATATACATTACAGAAAAAAAAATGAAAATGAACTTTACAATTTTAAGGCTAAAATCCTATTATGGCCCTTAAATTATGAAAAAGATTTGGTCTTTCGGCCCTAAAATAAAATTTGGTTCTCAAACTTCTGAATTCGTGCCCAACCAGCCTTTGAGTGCCCTTGTACAACTGCGATCATTGCTAGTGATTAGTGATTATTGTGTTAAACAATTTCATTTAGTGGTAATGGAGGTTGGACGGGTGAAAAAGGGCCACATGTGCCACATAAAAAGGTTCAGGAAGGAGACTTAATGAAAGTTTAATGATGTGTAAGACTTTCCGTTAGTTATCAGGGGAAATATCCAAATTAGGACTAACATATTAGACAGTAGAAAAATTACAGGATTTAATAGGAAATAAGTTTTAGGATTGAAATAGAAAAGGTGTGAAAGTGTTAGGACTGAAACTGCTTTCCCCCAAATTAAAAGAACCCAAAATATATTTCCGTTTCCTTTTTATCTCTAGTACATATAAACATCAAGTTGTGCTCCATCAGATTGTTATTCAGCATATACAAGAGCATGATTCTCACTTGTCACATTCCCAACTCACGATTCCCGCAAGGCATAAACAGAACTTTTATGAAGTATAGACAGGAAAGGATCACATTCTTGTTTTTTTTTTTTTTAATCTCGTAGAGGGCATGGAGAGGTATCAGCAAGCAATTAGCCACTTACCGTAGGTTAAACATTATTAGGTATTTCACGATTTGAACGGCTAGAGAACTTTAAATGGGTGATAATTTTTTGATCTCGCCTGTCCCAATTCTTGTTAGCCAGCACTAATATGAATCGCCCAGCTCTTTGTAATACAATAGCCTCCTCAAATGTTGAACGTTGTAAACCGCAGCCGGTATCAGCGCGCAGAAGACAGAGAAGTTGCTGTTATTATTGCACGTATATTTTAATTAAGACATAGTTAACTCATTCCTTATTCTTCCTATATATAAGGCCATAAATTTATCAAACAAAATTAGACAAAAAAATACCCTTAGTTAAAATATTCTTCTCTCACAAAAAAAACCAGAGCTTGCTGCTGCTGCCGGTGCCGGTGCCGGACGCCGGCTTTGCTGCTGCCGAACTGGTCATGACATCGATGATCGTCGCCCAGTATACGTCATATGTCATACTTCGAAAAAAAATGAAAAGCAGTGTAACTGAAACAGATGACGAAAAAGTGTTTAAAAAAAATATTTAGAAGTGTCTGAGTTAATATGTAGTATAATTTATTCTCTTTAAAAATAATTAATTAAAATTAAAGAAAAAAGTGTTACTGAATGAATGTGATACCAAAATGTGTTTAAAGAAATATTTAGAAGTGTCTGATTAATACGTAGACAATTTACTCTCTTTAAAAATCATTAATTGAAACAATAAAAAGTGTCTAAAACATGTCTAAAAAAGTGTTTAAAAAAAATTGACAAAATGTCTAAAGCGTGTCTCTAAAAAAAGTGTCTAAAAAAAAGAGACAAAATGTCAATTTACTCCCAGCGTTGCCTCTGCTCCAATTGCTCCAATCCTGGCTCATCGCATAGTCGTCATGGCGTTGTCGTCATCAGAGTCATCGGATAGCAGGCTCGTTGCGTCGTTGGTGGTCATTCATGTCTCTCAATTGAATTGCGTCTTCGTCTTCGTCTTCAGGAGATCGCAAAAGCTTCATCTTCTCCGGCCATCGCTGGTGCCTCCAATGTCTGCCATCACCCTATGCAGAAGCCGCCAGATCTAAGTATTTGTTGCTATGGCGGAGCCGAAGGAAGGGAATCGACTGTGATCTAAGAATCGGAGGCGGCACCGAGGCGAGGCGAGGCAAGGCGAAGAGAGACAAAGTCAGGCGCGACGAGAGGCAGAGAACAGGGATCCGATCGGACAGATCGTTGAAGCGAACCGCGCGACGATTTGAAGAGGCGAGTCTCAGGCGAGTGTGGAAAGGAAGCGACGAGGCGAAACGGCGAGGTTCGGGGTGAGGCAAAGCTAGGCACGACGCGAGGCGGCGCTGATCCGACGCGATTCGACGCGAGGCGCTGATCCAACGCGATCCGACACGAGGCGCTGATCCGACGCGATCCGAGGCCCAAAGCCAAGCGCGGTATGACTGATCCGACGCGAGGCGGAAGCCAGGCGCGACGAATAGGAAGGATCCTAGAGCGCGATTTTGATCGGAGCCACCAGAGAGATGCGGCCCCCGACGCGATTCAATCGTCTGGCAATTTGTCATCGGAATTGAAGAGCCGCGCGTAGCCGTCGGCGCCTTGGCGGAAGGATCTGAGATAAGAGAAAACGATGCCTGCGCATAAGGAAGAGAAATTTTGAGGGGCAAAATTGTAAAATCAGTCCCTATGTCTAGTTAGACATATGTACATGATATCCATGGTATAAGACAAGACTCAGAAGATGTAGTTTCCAGGAAATATAAAATTACATTTTACAAACAATTGAAATTAACGCATCAACGACGACGACATCATCCACGCCCAATCGATTTGCTCGCTCTTGTTTTCGTCCTTGTTCCCAAGCTTGTCTAGAAATCATCGCCGTTATAGCCCAGGTCGTCCTCCACCTTCTCCGCTGCGTCATCTGCGATCTTATCCTCCAGCGCATCGAAACCCTCCGCCAGCGCCAGTCCACCCAACGCACCCGCCACCGCACCCACGGCCAATCCCGTCCCCATCCCTCCGAATTTGCTCTTCTTCTTCTCCTCCTGACCATAATATCCGCTTCCTCCTTGGCCATAAGGAGGAGCCTGGCCGTACGGCTGTGCGCCATACGAAGGAGCCTGACCGTACCCACCGTACTGCGGATACCCACTCGGCGGCGCTGCTCCACCGTAGTATGGGTTCGGCGGCGGTGGGCCTCCTCTGTAGTAAGCATCCGGGGGCGGCGCTGCATAGGGCGTCCCATACGCCGATGGCTGAGGAGGGTAGTCCCTGGAGGCGCTCGTCGGTGGAGGGACACCATACGGAGGCGCGTAATACGGATCCTGGGCGCGATAGCGCGGCTCGCGGATCAGAACCTTGACATCTAATTTCCCTTGGGGACGGCCGGAGGGTCGCTTCAGCTGGAGGGTCCTCTTATCTCTCTCATCGAATCCGACCTCATTGATAACGTCCTTGAGCCGGAGCTTGGCCGATCCGATGAGGGGCTTGGTGTCCTCCTCCCGACCGGCGTGGACGATGTCGATGTGGAGCTTGGACTAGTCGTCGATGGGACCCGGAAAGGGGATGACGAGCTTTTCGTCCCATGAGGGACAGGTGTCGCCGACTTCGTCGACCTTGGAGGTGGATTTCTTGTTGGGGTCGACCCAGACGACGGTGTAGGGGCGGAGCGGGCCGTGGCGCCAGTTGACATTTTTTAGGTCTCTGGCGGAGGAGAGGGTTAATTCAACCTCGTAGGGGTAGTAGGACATTTTGGAAGAGTTGAGGGGTAGAAAGGGTAATTGGGCTTGCGGGGTTGAATTGTAGTTATATTGGAGTTTGGTGGGCGAGTATTTATAGCGTGGTCGTGGACCTGCTACTAGTGGAGTACCGAATTAAAACAAAATGAAAAAAAAATAATAAAAAAAATGAATTCGCGAGTTGTGGTGGTGGCTCCCGGTTGAGAAAGGGATATAATTGAACTAGACTGGATATATTTACTTTTTCTGAGGGCACTTACGTTTCATGGCTCGAAATAATTGAAGTAATTCAATTTAATGAGGATTTTCATTGGGCTTGGAATTATGTTAAATGAAAAATAACACTTGGGCAGGTGTATTTAATTAACTTTAATCCGGAAATTGATGAAAAATATACTGAATGTACTTTCAATTTATCACTTAAATGCATACGAGCAGGGGCGTATCTATTAAGGGATGGGGGTGGCAACCGCCCCCTAGATTTTTAGAAAATTATATGGGGTATATAGTATATGTGATATAATTGTAGGAAAATTAAAGTTAGGTACCTATATGTAAGTTTTAAACTTAATGGAGGACTTTTATATGGTTTAACCTTTTTAAATATGCTTGATGATCCGGTGCGTTTCGTTTGTTATTGTTTCTCTTTAGTTTCACGGTCACTTGGGGTGGTAAGAGACCCAGACCTAGACAGAGCTCCCCTGCCCCCTGTCCCTGAATCGCGAATCTGGGAGTACGCCGTGCGTCGCCGAGTCGGAATCGCGGCAGTCACCAAGCGCCAGCAGCCGCCAGCCGTCCACCCCCCCCGGGCGCCTTCGTTCTTCGGGCCTTTGCTGACATTGCTAGTGTTCGCTCGCCTCGCCGACGGCAGATCTGATTTCCGTTTTCCATAATTTCCATTCGGAATTTCCGATTCCAGTAGCAGGCTAACAGCCCCCCCGGCCCCTGCCGCCCCCCGCCCCCGGCGTCTTCGAGACTTCGACAGTTTCGAGTTCGACCCTTCACCGTCTTCAGTCTGCGCTGAATCGCTGAGTTCGCTCTTCATTTCTTCAATCAGGCCGTTTGCCATCGCCCGTTCCAGTAACAATAAGTGAATCTGAATTTCTGAACTGCGAGTGCCGAGTAGAGTCTGTAGTTGAGTCTCTCGAGTCTCGACATTGTATATTTGTATAATTGTATTCAAATTCAAATTTAATGTATTGTAACGTTATTGATTTCGTTTGATTGATTTGTTTAATTAATTTCTTGAAGAGTGAAGACTATCAATTGTTATTGCTGCTATTGGCCTGTTGCTTGCCTGTTGGTGACTTGGTGTGGTGTTGTTGCTGTGTGGGTGACTTCACAGTTTGGGTCTTGCTGTCTTGGGTTAAACGTTAAAGGTCCCAAATCCAATTCAGCTTTTGCATTGCTCAACTGCTTGTCTGAGTTGTCTCTGGTCTCGTAGCTATTTGACTGATCTGATTTTCCAGCTTTCCAGGTAAGTGAAGCAGCTTGTCTCTACGTTTTTATTGTTGATTACGTTTAATTTATTTAGTTAATTGGTTTCTTGAAGAGTGAAGAGAAGACTTGATTGTTGTTGATTGTTGATTTGTTGTTGGGTTAGACTAGAGTTCGTCAGTTAGAGCTTCTGAGTAATGAGTATATTAGTTGGTACTTGGTACGTGTGAATTGTTTTAAGTGACTTAAAAAAAATTTTAAGAGGAAAAATTTGGCATTGCTTGTTGATAAAAAAATCATTCCATTTAGTTGATATTAAAAAATATTTAGTTAGCTTTGTTATCTTGATGGTTTAAGTTTACTTCCACAGCTATGGGTAGCAAACAAAAAAAAACTATTCCACTTCTTTCATAAGAAGTCTCCACCAGAAGGTGAAAGCCAAACCCAAAGGAGTTAATGTCCACGAATAGTGGATGAGATTTCAGAATCTGTTGGAAACACAGATTATCTTCAATCTCCAACTGTTGAATCTTCTCAAGAAACTCCTGGAACTTCAAATTCTACAAATATTTCTATAGTGCGTGATCCAGGGTTGCGCCCACCAATGTGGACATATCCGGTTAACAAAAGGGATGAGATAAGAAGGGCCTACTTAAATGCCGGTCCTTATCAAATCAAGTGTGATTATCCTCTTTCAGGGTCGGAAAATAATCAACGTAAGTTTCAGTGTTCATGGTTTTCTGAATTCCCTTGGCTTGAGTATTCTGAAACAAAAGATGCTGCGTTCTGTTTTTATTGTTATCTGTTTACGGAGAAATCAAAAGCACAAAATGGTTGGGATTCTTTTACTGTGAATGGTTTTCGGAAATGGAAAAAGGTTAAAGATGGGAAGAATTGTTCATTACTCAAGCATATGGGGTTAAGCCCTTGTTCCCCACACAATAATGCCGTGAGTAATTGTGCAGCATTATTGAACCAATCCAGTCATATTGATAAGGCAATAGAGAAGCAATCAGAGGAAGAGATTGAAAATAATAGACTTCGGCTTAGAACTTCAATTGATATTGCCCGGTGGTTATCTTTTCAAGGGATTGCATTTAGAGGCCATGATGAGTCTATTGATTCAAGAAATCGAGGAAATTTCCTTGAGCTGCTAAAATATGTAGCATCTTATAATGATAAAGTGGCAAGTGTTGTCTTAGAAAATGCTCCTTGCAATGCAAAATACACATCTCTTATAATACAAAAAGAAATCTTGCATGTATTTGCAAAGAAAGTAAGGAAGAAGATTCGTGAGGATATTGGTGATTCAATGTTCTGTATCATTGTGGATGAAACAAGAGATGAAAGTAAAAAGGAACAAATGGCCCTTGTTCTTCGATTTGTTGATATCAAAGGTTGTGTGCAGGAGCAGTTCTTTTGTATTTCACATGTGAAAGATACATCATCAGCTAGTTTATACTCTGAGATTTGTAGTATTCTTTCTGATCATGAATTAAATGTTCAAAATATTCATGGCCAAGGGTATGATGGTGCTAGTAACATGCGTGGGGAATGGAAAGGATTGTAAGCATTGTTTCTCAATGATTGTCCTCAAACATATTATGTCCATTGTTTAGCTCATCGCTTACAATTGGCATTAGTTACAGCAGCAAAAGAAGTACATGTTATACATGAGTTCTTTCAAAATTTATCTTTTATTGTCAATACTGTTACTGCCTCTTGTAAACGCCATAATGAGTTGCAAGCCGCTTATGCTAATAATATTGCACACTTGATATCTATTGATGAGCTTGAAACTGGAATTGGTACTAACCAAATTAGTACTTTGCAAAGACTGAGTGATACCCGTTGGAGTTCTCACTTTACATCAGTTAGCAGTCTTCTTAATATGTTTGATGCTGCTTGTAAGGTTCTTGAAAATGTTAAGGAAGATGGTGCTAATTACAAGTCAAGAAGAGATGCTGCAATTGCTTTGAAAAGAATGTTTTCATTTGAGTTTATTTTCATTGCCCATTTGATGTATGAGATTTTTGGTATAACTGATGCTCTATGCCAAGCATTACAACAAAAGGGTCAAGACATTATAAAAGCAATAGACTTGGTGAAAACTACTTCATTTGTGCTTACAAGAGTTAAGGAGGGATGGATAGAATTCTTTTATTTAAAAGATCTGCTCATTTTGTTCACTCATGATATTGATATTCCAAATATGAGTGCTCTATATTTTGTGGGGCGTAGTAGTCGCCGACATGATGATGTTGATGTGGAGCATTATTATCATTTTGATGTGTTCAATGAAACTATAGATTTTCAGTTACGCCAGATATCTTTCAAGTTCAATGAGCGTCTTATAGAGCTTTTGAAGTTAAGCTTATGTTTGAATCCGAAAGATGGGTTCAAGTCATTTGATATTGATTCCATTTGCAGCCTTGCCCAGAAATATTGTCCTAGTGATTTTTCAAGACATGAACATGATTTGATGCCGTTTCAATTATGGAATTTTTATGTTGATATTAGAATTTATCAGATTTTGAAGGATTGTCATCAATAGCTGAGTTATGCCAAGTTTTAGTAGCTACCGGAAAGTCAAGTTATTACTTCTTGATTGATAGATTGATCCATTTGCTATTAACTCTTCCTGTGTCAATTGCTACTACAGAACGTATTTTTTCAGCTATGAAAATTGTGAAGACCAGATTGAGAAACAAGATGGACAATGATTATCTTGCTAATAGTCTTCTTTTATATATTGAAAAAGATATTGCGGAGACTTTTAGTTTAGATTCAATACTTGATGATTTTAGATATTTGAAGGAGCGTCATGTTAGATTTTGAGTTGTAAACTCTTGAATTGAACTTAATTATTGTAGACTTTTAAATTTCATGAGTTTATATGTATTACTATTTGATGTTTTCTTTTGTTAATTGTGAATTTATACATTTTAACAAGTTATTCATTTATTCACTCTCATCCTCGGACCCCCGCCCTCTACCCTATAATCCTGGATCCGCCCCTGCATAAGAGTGTGACACGAAAACGCATATATAAATATGAAATGTGAGGATTTGATGTTGGGCCAAATGAAAAGGCTGATGTGTTTGACACCATACTTTTATTCACGTGAAATTTATTTTAAAAAATAAAAATTTATTTACTACTTATTATTTTTTTAATAAACAATACTTCATTTCAATTAAAAATAAGTTAAATGATATCTTATAACACAATAATGACATAAAACTTTAAAGAACAACAGAAATATAAAATTAGTCACAAAAAAACTGTTCGTTCTTGTGACACCAAATAAAATGAAGATAATCGCGTTAAGCCGAACTTTCCAGATAAGTTAGAATAAATCTAGAGTACAGAACTCATAAATAAATGAAATAAAGCCCAAGACAGAATAACAATAACTAAGCAACGTTAGAACAAATCAAACATTAGAGGTTTGTATTAAATTATTTATGAAAATAAAAAGACAACCAATAAAATCTAAAAAAAAAAATAAATGCCGATGTTATTCTATACAATTACCTTCATGTCTATTGCCAAATGTCATCACAATCTAGTAAGGTTGAGATTCTAATGAATCCAAGGGAAAACTTAGATTTATCGTCATCCACTTTCAATTGAAAATTTATACTATTAAAGTCTTAAATAGCTTTGGAAAACCAAGATTTAAAGGAGATTGCATTCACAATACCGTCAGATAAGATCAATCAAATAATGAAAGGAATGAAAAGAAATCAGCCAGATCTAGAAATGCTTGATGATAGTGAGGGAGATGACAGAAAATTATGTTTGGAGAGATAGTTAATAAAAATTTATTTGTTAATAGTGATTATTTATTTAATTTATAAATTAAATTGAAATCTAACATTTCAGAAACTTGAAAAAAAAAAAATTCAAAACGTTTGGTTACATGATTGTGATTGAACCGTTTACAACCTTTGGAGGAAATAATTAGATGAAAGTCGCAGTTGCACCAGCCAATGTTATGAGGATTTTTATTTTTCTAGTATAATAAAGTGAAGAGAGTAGGGAAAGTGGAGAGTGGTCAGAACGAACAATAAGAATAAGAAAGGGCGGTTATAAATGATGTTTAAGGACTAATAATTCAACTTATTATGCTTAATTAATGCATTAAATATGAGGCGACAGCTTGGGAGGGATGTTGTGGGGAAGGAGGGAGAGAGAATCCGGGTTGACTAGAAAAAAGAGGAACCTTCTAAGTTCTAACGAGAAGATAAAAAGAAAATTGAAAAACAAAAAAAAATTGTATAGTCAGGATTGGATCTACTCCTTGTTAGAGGTGAGAGGTGGGCCGGGTTGGCCCGGACCGAACCGGGACCGCCCCGCCGGTCAAACCCGCCCCGGCCCGCCCCGCAAGAAGCCCGCAATATTATGGGCCGAGTATGGGCCCAATAGGAGGAGGGAGACGCAAAAAAGACCGACCCGGACCAGACGAAGCACGCAAACCGGCCCGACCCGGACTGGACCACCGCCCCTGCCTACTGCCGCAACGGCTCCCTACTGCCAGTAACGTTAACCTGTGAAATTTTTTTTTTAAAAAAAGGGCTAATTACACAGCAGGCCCTCCAACAGCTTTCTGCTCCATTTCAGCCCCCAAAATTTCATTTTTGCCCCTCCCAACAACTAAATTTCAAGGACTTTTTGGTCAAACTAATTTTTCCCCTCCCCCTATAAATACCAATGTCATTTTCACTCAATCCTCACACAATCACTCAATCTCTCTTCTTCATCTACTATATTCTCTCAACCATTCTCCTTATTTTCTTAATCTCTTCCAAATTTCTTACTAATCTCTCCCTAATATCTTCATAATCCTCTCTTGATTTTGCATTAATCACTACTATTAGTACGTGAGGCATGGCTTCAAAAGGAAAGGGCAAGTCAACAGATAGTTCATCTTCCCGCAACACTGGCCTCCGAGCCTTATTCCGTCGCCGATCTCGGCCTGCCGATAAAGGCATTTCAATTCAAGAGTTTCACAATGATGATGCCAGAATCGATATGACGAATTACGATTTGGGTCTCGACGATCAATTATCCGATGATGAAGTGGAAGAGTTGGATGCGATGGCGTCCGGGAATCTGTCAACAAAACCGACACCTACAAGTCATGAACTCGGCGTGGAGGAAACTCAAGCACAAGGTAAATCCACGAGACTAACTGCTTGGGTTTGGGAGCATTATGAGCTCATAAACAAAGGGGAGTCGAGGTACGGAAAATGCAAACATTGCGGGAAAAAATTTATGCATAGAAAGAATTCCGGCACTGGAACGCTGAAGCAGCATATTGAAAATCAACATGCTAACGTCCTCCCTAACACCGGGACTAGTTGTGGAGGACAAACACAACTTGGGTCTACAACCGGCGCCGGCGGACCAGGTATATTTCGTTTTAACCAACAATCTTGTAGAGAAGGTATGGTAAATTGGATGATGCTTACCGAAAAACCTTTTTCACAAGCTGAAGATGTCCACCTAGAATCTTGGATAAAATCACAAGTAAATCCTGCATTTAGAAAAGTATCTAGGAAAACTGCTAGGAAAGAAAGCTTTAGACAATTTGAAGCCGGAAAATCAGATTTGCAAGCATATTTTTCTGCTCTTGATCATTGTGTGGCATTTACTTCTGATATGTGGACATCACCTATAGGTCAATCATTCTATTGTGTTACTTCTCATTGGATTGATTCTGATTGGATAATGCAAAAATGAATTTTGTCATTTAAGGTTATTGAAACAGATCATACTGGTTTTCAAATATTTAATTGTATCTTAGAAACTTTACGTGATTATTTTTGTACTGATAAAGTTCTGTGCATTTCATTTGATAATGCTTCAAATAATGATGTTGCCACTCTCCTTTTGAGTCAAAACTTAAAACCACCGCTCAACGGTGCATTTTTTCACGTTAGATGCATGTGGCATATTTTGAACATTTGTGTGCAAAAGGGTTTAGAAGTTCTCCAAAATGAGATTTTGCCTATTCGAAACTCATTAAAATATTTGATGTCCAGACCTGCTATTTTTCGTGAATTTAAAAGCTTTTGTATTGAAAATCAAAAACCATTTTCTTGGAAACGGTTTAAATTGGATTGCCCAACCTGCTGGAACTCCACATTTTTTATGTTGCAAGATGCATTACCGTATGCAAATTTGTTGTCACATTTCATGAATTTAAAAATGGGTTCTGAATTTCTTACGACTGAAATTTGGGAGAAATGTTCCAAAACCGGTGAATTGCTTAAGTTTTTTTACGAGGCAACTGAATTTTTCTCTGGTGTTTACTACCCAACAAGTCATCAAGTTTTGTTTCATTTAGTGAACATCACATATGCTTTACATCAATTTAAAATTGATGAGTTGTTAAAACCGACTGTTGAAGCCATGCGGGCTAAGTGGCTTCAATATTTCTCAAACATTCCACCTATCTTTTTAGTCGCTTCTTTACTTAACCCGTATGTAAAAATAACGGGCACAACAACACTGCTTGAAGGAATTTTTCATACTTATTTAGAAATGTCTCATATAAATGTTTTGGCTATGTATGCTTCTGCTTCCGAGTACTTCCATGCTTTATACAAGTTATATTGTGAGCGGCATTCGGATAAGGTAAGATCCGAAGCTCCTCAAACCGAGCCTTCAAGGAGATCAATCTCTTCAAGATTCAACCCGGCGCTCCAAATGCTCAAACGACCCCAACCGATGACATCGGGATTAGCTGAGGTTGATGACTATCTCAACACATCGTTCGAGACAAGTGACCTCGACATCTTGGAGTGGTGGAAACAAAAGAGATCAAGATTTCCGATCTTGTCGATAATCGCACAAGAGATTCTTGCCGTTCCAGTATCGACCGTCTCATCCGAGGCAGCGTTTAGTGCCGGAAAACGGGTGATAACAGAAAATGGTCAAGATTGACACCCGATGCGGTAGAAGTATGCGTGTACAACCGAGATTGGGGCCTCGCAGCACTCCAGCATCAAGACCAAAAGAGTTCGGATGAGGAGGTAATATCCGATACCGAGAGTTGAATTTTATTTTTTTTCAATCATACATGTCGTTTGTATTTGATCTGATTATGTTGTTCAGCATAGATCATAGGTTTCTATTATTTATCATTTCCGGAACGTTTTTGCCATTTCAAAATGTAAGGCACGTTCCGATTATTTGTAAGTGCCATTTGGCTTTTTAACTTAATAAAACTTACACCGGAGGTGGTGTTTTTTCTTAAAAATATTTATGACTTATATAATTAATAATTGTTCTATTATATATATATATTATATTATATATATATATATATAAAAAAATTGAAACCCGCCCCGCCCCGCCCCGGAAACGGGACTAGGCTCGGAACCGCAAAAGAGCGGACACATGGAAAGGGTAGGAACCGCCCCTAGGACCAAACAAGGTCGGAACCGCCCCGCCTACAACCGGGCTGAGCCCGGTCCTCAGGACCGGCCAGGACCGGCTCCCAGCCGATCCGACCCGGTTCCCACCTCTACTCCCGCGTAGACTAATTTTGAAAGTGTTATTAATGTCGGAGAAGGTATAGACTGAGACGGGGATTGGATTATTTTTAGAACGAGGATGACCGTGTAGCAATTCTTGACAATGGCTCATGGCCATTCACAAACAGACTTACTGTTATATGTCAATTACAGAGAAGAGATCAGTCATCGTCACTGTAGTTTAACTAGGTGGCCTTTTGGGTTTAGATCAAGGTGGTGACCTGAGTGGATGTGTCTGGTCCTTCACTATGGGTGTGTGTTTACATGGATATCTCACGACCTATTCGACAGGGTTTGATGGTAGAAGATGTTGGAGGTAAATGATGGTTTTACTTGAAATAAGAAAGACTTTCTAATTTTTATTATCGATGTGGCAAGCTTGATCACATCGAGCGGGAATGCATCAACTCTCCAATAAAGGTGGAAGAGGGCAGTAGAATATTGGGAATGGTTAAGGCTCTCAACATTACAAAGGAATGGTAGAGGGCATTTTGAGGAACGCCCATAAAATAGAAGGGATTTAGCCTCCCTGGAGTCTACAGGTCATTCGTCAAGAGAGATGTATGTGCTAGAGACTAATGATAAAGTGCTCAACTATCTTTAGTACTTCATCGGTTATTCCAGTCATAGACAAGGAGGTTTTGTCAAGCCTTGAGGTGAAGGGAGCTATGAAAATTGTAACACCATCAAGATGTGTGGTCAAGCAAGCTTCACAGGCTGTAGGTGCAGTGGTTCTGATGGAGGCTTTACTGTTGAATATGGATGGAGTAGCAGAAGGGTTCACATGGTTTGAGTTTAACTCTTCTTAGGTTATTAGCCAGAAGCTCCGTTGGGGTCACTCCATAATGAAGGTGCACATAATTAGGGCATTGGCTCAAGTAGGAAGATTTCTAGGAAACTAGGGATGTCTTTCACCACAAATAAGGTTAAGTATGGAGGGCGAAGTGGGGGGTTCAATAACTCCATTAAAGCGAAAAGAGGCTCCTAGCCTTTTCGTGTCATGTGAACCGAAGGCTAAGAGGGGAAATGTTATTTTTTTTTAAGCAAGGTTAAGTGATGACTCACCCTGTCAGTCTTGATAAGTATATTAAGCTTGAACTGTCAAGGGCTTGGGTTGGCCCAAACTGTTTATGTGCTGAAGAAGGCAATTGATCGTAAAGCCTCAGATGTTGTCTTTCTCCTTGACACTCGAAGAACAGTGTCCAAAATGAAGAGGATCAAAAGAAATTTGGGGTTTTATTCTTGTTTTCTTGTTGATGTGAGGGTCAGAAAAGAGGTCTAGCACTACTATGGAAATCTGTTTAAGAGGTCACTCTTTTTTCCTACTCTTAATTTTATATAGATGTGAAGATTTCAGTTTTCGGTTCTAAATAGAGGTTGATTGGTTTCTATGGTACACATGAGGCAAGAGTTCTATAATGAATCCTGGGCATTGCTAAGACAGTTAGCTTCTTAACACCCTTTGCCATTTATTGTTATAGAAGATTTTAACGAAATCCTTTAAATGACTAAGAATGAAGGTGGTCGTGCACAAGCATCAAGTCAGATTGAGGCTTATTTATTGAACCTAGGCTATAAGGGATTGAACATCACATGAAACCATGTATGTTCAGGGGAAATTCATGTTCAAGAACGTTTAGATAGAGGCTTGGGAACACTGGAGTGGAAGAGTTTATTTCTTCGAGGCCGTATCCATCATTTCTCCTTCTCTTGTTCTGACCATTGCGGTATTCAGTTATTTCTCCTTGGTGACCCGAATTTTAGAATAGTGATAATGTGGAAGTTTGAATCAATATGGTTATTAGACTTGGATTGTAAGACTGTGGTTCAAGAGGAGCTAAACTTAGGAGCAGTGGTCTACTTCGCAGAAAAGCTTATTACATGTAAATGTCACCTCTTGGATTAGAGTTGGGACACAAAGAATATTCAGGTTTAGGTTAAGGAGGCGGAGTAGGAGTTGGAACATGTGCAGGCTTAATGAGGAAACATACATATGTTGGAGCATAAGGAAAAATTGGAAGCAAAGCTGCAGTGTCTCTATGAGCAAGAAGAGCACTACTGGAGCTAACGATCTAAGTCAACATGGTTAAATGAGGCGGACAAGAATAACCAATTTTTTTTTCTCCAAGTTGAAAATGAGAAGAAGCAACGTAGTTCCATCCAGGTCCTACATTTGTCAAATGGCAATGAAGCAATGGACCATGATCGGATATTAGAGGAAGTTGTTGGCTATTTTGAGCACTTGTTCTCAACTTGCAATCTATCCCAGATGCATTAGCTCATCTTCATGGTAAGATCAGTGGTATCCGATGAAATAAACAGAAACTTTCAGAAGTCATATATGGCAAAAGAGGTGCAGATGGTTCTCTTTCAAATGTATCCTACCAAATCTTTGACACCTGACAGCTTACCTCTTGTATTTTTCTAAAAGTTTTGGCATGTGCTCAGTCATGATGGTGTTAATTATGTTTTGGACGTTCTTCAGAATGGTAAAGTACTAGAAAAGTTGAATTACACTTATATTGTTTTGATTCCTAAGGTTCAAAATGTTAGGATGATGGATGACTTTAGACACATCAGCTTATGTAACATCCTGTACAAGATTATGTCTAAAGTCCTGGTGAACCATTTCAAAAGTATTTTACCTAATCTTATATCAGACAATTGGAGTGCTTCTGTCCTAAGAAGGTTGTTAACGGATAATGCCTTAGTTGCCTTAGAGACCCGCCACTATGTTAACGGACTTTATAGAAGGAGTACTGGTGCTATGACATTAAAATTAGATAAGTCAAAGGCTTGCGATCGAGTAAAGTAGGTCTTCCTATGAGCCATGTTGGGTAAGATAGGTTTTCAAAAGGCTTGGGTTAATCTAGTCATGACTTGTGTGGAAATCGCGTCCTTTTCGATGTTGATTAATGGATAGCCCTCCCGGTGCTACTATCTAACTAGGGGCTTAAGGCAGGGGGACCCTTTGTCCCCCTTCATCTTTCTTTTCTATGTAGGATTGTCGACTTTGATTAATCACACAGAAAAGGCGGATTAGTTTTCAAGCATCGCCGGGAGTAGGTACAGTACTCTATATCCCACCTTCTTTTTACGGATGATAGCCTATTATTCTTACAAGCTAGAAAAAAAGATGTGATACACCTTTTAGCTTTGTTGGAGTTGTATGAACATGCCTTTAGCTAGATGGTTAATTTGAAGAAATTGTCTGTCTTTTTTAGCACTAGCTACAGTCAGAGAGAGAGAGGGCCCGGCTCATGTAGCTCCTTGGAGCAACTACTTGCCTAAAGTTGGATAAATACCTAGGTTCCTCATAGGGGTGTAAATTTCCATCTGAAACCTGAATCCGAACCCTAACTCGATCCAAAATTTTAGGTTATGGTCGGGTTATAAGACTGGGAAATATAAGTTTGGACCAACCCGATCCGATCCAATTCTAAGATCTCTAAAATCGGGTTGAGTCGGGTTAACCCAAAATAACCCGATTTAACCCGATTTTGTAATGTTTCTTATATCCAGCCCAGCCCACTACCCCACACCCTATCCTATCTAATCCCCAAGCCCAGTCCATTATATAATAATAACATATAACCCAACCCACTTAGTCACCCTTATATTTCTAACCCTGGGTAACTCTTTAGCCTTAGTTGGTAACTAGTCCCTTCTGCCACTGCTGCCTCTCTTCTTCTTCTCGAAACCTAGCTACCGCTTGTCGCTCTCATGCTTTGTCTGCTAGGCCACCAGCCTCCCTCTATTCACTCTCTTTCTCACCACTACCACTATGCCACACCTCCTTCTTTCTCTTGGCCGTCTTTCTCTCTCTCACCTCGCCTCCCTGTCGGGTCGTCAGTCGCCTTTGACTTGCATAATCGCACATCGCCTCCCTCTTAGCCATCACCCTCATTCTCTCCACCTTCACTCATTTGCATCTCTCCGTTGGCTGTCACTCCCCCACTCTTGGCCGTTATTCTTGTCACAGATTATGACCTTTGATCTTTTGAGGAGAAGGCAAAGCGGCATGGTGGAAGATCTTGCGGTGAAGATGAGAAGGGAACAGTAGCTGAGAAGAGGAACACCGAGCGGAGACGTGAGCAAAGGAGGAGGTAGGATAACCTGCCCAAAGCCAACCTTAACCCGAAAATTGTCAGTTAGGGTCGGTTTGGGTTTTTCCTACATTTAGGGTCAATTTTGGTTCATTTTTTTTGAGTTAGGTGCAAGCTGTAAAAATCGGGTTCACCTGAACCCAACCCGTTAACCCGAACTTACACCCCTAGTTTCCTATGATTATTAGGCAGGAAGAAGACTACTTAGTTCAAATTTCTCATTGAAAGGGTGAAGCAGAAATTAGCTTGATGAAAAACGTCATTACGTTCTTAAGCGGGTCATTCTCTTTTAATCAAGGCAATAGTCCAAGCTATGCTGACACATCTAATGAGCTGTGTTAGGGTATGTGATAAGCTACAATCGTTGGCATCTACTTTCTTTTGGTCCTTAAATGTTAAGAAGAGGAAGATGGCGTGGTGTAGCTAGAATCAGTTATGTATGGCTAAATGCGCAGAGGGGTTTAGGGTTCCAAGATATTCATGCTTTTAATATGGTGATGCTATCGAAGTAAGAATGGCTAATGGAAAATTTTACAGGTTTGGTGGCTTGCATGTTTAGGGGCCAATATCACCATTTGACATCATTTTCTGTGTACCCCTATTCTGAAACACATGTCTGTTGTTTAAAAAAGGTTGCTTGAAAGTAGGCGGGTGCTTCAAGCTGGGGTTTTTTGGCCATGTAGGGTGTGGTGCACACATTTCAATTTAGGAAGATAGGTGGATTTCAAGAGCTAACTCTTGCCCGATCTTTGTGCCTATACTAAAAACTAAGGCTTGGAGGGTGGGTCATCTCATTGAGTTTAACAGATTCCATTAGAACTATGATTTGATCGACGCCATGTTTCACCCAATGGATGCTGAGGCTATCAAACAAATTTCCCGATCTCCAAGGTTCACGAACGATGTGTTGACATGGGGTATGAACGACAATGGGACATTCACAGTAAACTCAGCTTACTACGTTGCCTATGCCATGCTATTTAACAAGAAGCCTTTGCTTTCGTTTGATTTCTAGTCATGGCTTTGGAGTTTGTCGCTCTTGCGGATAACACATTTGCTTTTTTTCGAGCTTGTACATATGCATTTCTTTCTAAAGATAACCTATGTTGCAGAGGCTTGGAAGTAGAGCTAATGTGCCCGGTGTGTGTGCTCAGTCAAAGGAGTCGATTGTTCATCTCCTCTTATATTGTCATTTCACTATCTGTGTTCACCAAGAACTAGGTTTGGAGTTGGCAGTTGCACATTCAATGTGGGAGGCTAATGCTCGTGCAATGATGGCAAAAGGAGAGTTGAAAGCCTTACTATTACTGTGTATGCTTGGTTTATTTGGTAAAATAGGAATAGGATGGTGTTTGACCTTGCATGCCAAACTCTAGGTCAATCAGCAATAGTAATACACAATTGGATTACGCAATAGATGAGTTTTAGATGGTATCTGCCATGGGGGAAAAACACTAATCATCAAGTGGTACCTGATTGGGATCCGCTGTCGAGCACAAGGTTGAAGGTAAACTTGAATGCTTCCTTGTTGCATTTGGATCAAAGGGCCGCAGTAGGGGTCATATATAGGAACGCTTATGAGGAAATAATATTTTGCCTTATCCTATGGCTAGAAATATGCATTGAATTAAATACCACGGTATACCACTTACCGTATGTATGCGGTATGCGGTACAAATATTTTCGTGTTTTGTCATTTTACCGCGTGGTATGTACCGTAATATTTTATTTTTCACGGATATTTTTTTTTACATCAAAATATCATAAAAATATAAAATTTTAAAATATAAATAATACACATATCAAAAAATAAACATTTAATTTTAATTTTTTTAACTTGTCTTAATTAATATAAAAAATTAATGAATGTAGTATATGCAAAGTATATGCAAAATTAATGGATGGTCCATGGTCAGCTGGTCGCAACTTTTGTTTCTCTTTTTTTTTTTTTTTGAATTTATAGCTTACTTTTCATACGGTCGTTTTACCTCACATGCATTGTTGCCCTTGAGTAAATATTTGACCACTTTATTTGATTTTTTCTTTCATAACTTTTATTAGAAAATATATTGTTATTATTAAAATATTTTTTAATCTTATATCAATAAATTAGTTTTTTTCAGTATTATTTATTTTTTTCCATATATAACATTTTTTATATTTTTCATATAAAAAATCATCTTCTATCATATATATTTTATTTATATTTGAAAAATTATAATGAGAAAAATTAAAATACATATAAAATGTGTAAAAATAAATTATTAAACAAATTATGTCATCTTAAAATAATATTCCAACATTTATTTCGTGGGCTTTGGGGTACCAGAATTTTTAGGTAACACGTAACGGTATAGATGTTGCGGTATACCATACGCGTTATCTTAAAAATTCGGGGTGCCTCCCCCCGGTATATCTAACGGTAACGATATTTAACACCTCCAGAATATGCTGGTGATGATATGTTATATTTAGAAGCTTTAGTCATTCAGTAAGGATTGAAGGAAGTAATAAGACATGGTGTGTCTTCGTTAGTCCTGGAATCAGATTCACTACATCTCATTTCGAAGTAATAAGACATGGTGTTTTGCAAGATGATGCTCAGGCATTGGCTTCTACTTTTGAGTCTTGCTCTGTTTTTTTTTGTTCGTCATTCTGTTAATGAAGCTGCCCACTCCTTTGCCAAACAAGGCACCCGCTCCTTAGGAAGAACTATGTGGGCTTCACCGTTCCCACCTTAGTTGTCTACTGTTCTTAATTGTCAATAATGCATTAGTAGTATTTCTTTAAAAAAAATACTGTGGACCTTTTATTGAAAAAATAATTAATTAGTGATATATAATTTGGTAATTAAACTCTTTTAATATTTTAATGAACCTCCTCAACTTTATAACATCTATTTGAACAAAAAAGTGAGTTTCTTTTACCTTGAAAGAATATAAAAAGTTGGTCACTCCCTTCGTACAAATAATTATTTATTGAAAAAAGTCATATTTTTACTCTTAACTTTTGTGTTTCTTCCCACATAGACCTTGAACTATTCTGTCACTTACTTTTATATTCAAACATATGGAAACTTAAGGGCCGAAATACACATTTAGTCCCTTAACTTTATCAACTTTAATAAGTTACGTATTTATCTTTGACTCAGTGTAACTTAGTCCCTTAAATTTACAAATTTTGCGAGCTATATGCTGCTGCTAAGTGGCATGGAGATGCGCATATATATATATATATATATATGCCAATATGCCGGCACTACTAATTGATTGATATTTAAGCAAGCATATATTTTGAAAGGACGAAATGTATGCATTAACGAAACCAAAATACATCAGCAGCCAAAAATGAAAACCCCTCTAATAAACCAACTAACAAACAAGCTCCAATCAACAAGCGAAACTAAATGAGGGACCTGAACCAAGCCAGAACAAAGCTACAAGCACACAACAGCGAACTGAAAATGCCAACCAGGACATTCACATACTACACAACACCAAAAAGCAAGCAGATCGACTTAATCAGTCCCAGCTAAGGAACCAGGCCAGAAAATGCATCAGCCCAACAAGGCAGCAGTAAAACCGCACCAGCAAACTTCCTGCGACAACAGCGCCAGCCTTGAACACGTTCCAATCTTGGCACCTATACATATAATTTCTAGTATATATGTTCTACTGCTAGGTATAAACAAAAATGGTTGTGAAAATTCAAAATAGGGTAGTGATCTGATTCTAAAAGTTTTTAAGAAAAAAATCTGAGGGCTGAAGACGAGGTTGCCGCACTTTCACTTCGAACTCATGGGTCTGTAATTAGAGTAGTTGTCTTCTCCTCCTCTGCCATAAGCCTCTCTAGACATTTTTTCCGCTGGCGACTTTCTCTTTCCACCGTTGACTTGTGGGTTCGTCGACACCTGAATCGCCTCGCGATGCTCGTACCAAATGCAGCGCCACTCACACTGCGGTGGCCTCAACCCTATCTGGGCCCTCAGCAATGCCTTCTGCTAATCCTCCACCTCCTTCCCTGCTGATCCTTGCGTCTGCCCAAGTTACACATTAAACCCTTTCAAAAACAAAATCCATTCGTTTTATTGGTTCTTATTTCAAGTTCATTGCTTCATGAGATTACCTAACCATCAACGCCACCAGATTTCGAATTTGTTCTGGCTGCTGGAATCAAAGCAGTAGCAATAGAAATTAGTACAATCAAAAGAAATTTACTACTGAAAATGGAAGGGAAGATCTTGATTATAATTACCTTCCGCCTTAAATCTTATCCTTGGGTGAAGCCCAAAATCAACAAGAAAATAACTGGGAAACAAGTTTCTTGGGGTGGTCTGAGGTTTGGTCGGTCCTCAAATATGAGCATTTTCACCTAATCACCCAATATGTATATATCTTACGAGGCCAAGAGCTTGTACAACGCCTTGACCTTGATCAATTTCCCTCTCTCGGCCGAGTTCTTCAGTTGAAATGCCAGAATCTTGTGAAAATTTACCGGCTTCTCCACTTTGTGCTTCTTAGAATGCTCTTTTGATTTTAGGGGATTTGAAATGATGCTCAAAGCCTCAAGCCTTGTTGAGCATATGGGTGTAAAGGGGCCGGGTACTACTCAGACTTGAGCTCAAATTGCTCAAACTCAAATTTTGAGGCTCGAACTCGGCTCAAAAAGGGCTCGAGCTTAGCTCGTGAGCCCGTTAGACTCGAATTTACAATTATGACCCAAACATAAGAATTTAACACTCGAGGCCTAGAATGACTGTGGAGACGCCAGTTGAGGAACGAGGTTGACGGAGGCTGGGGTTGGGGCTGAATAGTAGTGGGGAAGGGGAGATGGAAGTGTTTTTTTGGGCTAGGCTTCTATAGAACTTATGGACTTATAGAAATTGGATTTGGATAGGGATAATATGTAAATGCCCTATTGGACCCTATAAAAATTAGGGTCGAGCCTCACCGAGCTCGGGCTTGGCTCGTTTAAGTACCGAACCTGAAAATAGGCTCGAGCTCGAGCTCTAGCTCAATAAGGTTAAACTCAATAAGGCTCGAGTCGAACTTGAGCTCGGGTAGCCTGATAAAAAGCCCTACCCGTTTACACCTGTAGTCTTAAGTAGCCCCACTTTTAATTGACAAAAGTAGCTTTTAAATAGTGTTTGGGTCACATGTTCACTTTTCGTCTCACAAAGTGAAGAAGTCGCTTACTTTAGCCAAGTGGAGGGACTAAGTTACTCAGTTAAGCAAACTTGAGGGACTAAGTCGTACTGAGTCATTGTTTAAAGACTAACTCGTGCGGGTTTGCAAAGTTAAGGGACTGATTATGCATTTAGGCCAAAGTTAAGCAAAAGATAAAGTTAAGGACCAAATGAATACAAACATACAAGTTCGAGGGCTAGCACGGTACTTTTGTCTTTATTTTTCATAAAGGCACTTATATTTGTCTAGCACAATTTAATTTTTTTAATTGCAATAAAATATTTTGACTATTCAAATTTTACTTCTAAAAAAAAGTTTTTTATAATTATTGCACATATCTTAATTATATGTTTGACTATTTAGTCTTAATATTTAATCTTAATTTGTGTTTGTACCTCTAGAAAAACAATACCCATATAAAAGGAGGTCCTTATATATATATAAAAGGACCTCATTTGGAAAGATTTTAGATTTGCTATTATTTTTATTTACAAAATCATTAATAGTATGTATCATGACATATCTACAGTATGACAAATTTACAATAACTGTATTGAAAACTTTTGTCAAGGCTGAAGGCACTTTTGTTCTAGCTCTTAGTTTCTTATAAAAAAAAATGGATATTATAGCTTGGCTATGAAATGTCGGTGCATGATTTTTTTCCTATAAAAATTAAAGATGTGAGGTCATATCAAAATGCTATATACTTCATCCATCCTAAGTTTTTTTGCATCTTTCATAATTCATAGGAATTAATCTATAACATAGTAGTTTCAACATTTTACTATATGCAATACTTTTGTACATAAATATACATGAAAGAATAAAGTTTGTCGTATGTCTTATCGATACAGTGTAAAAGTCATGGCCCATCCGTGTGAAGGCATAAATATATATGGTACATTTATATAGTTTGGTCAGGTATAGGTTATTTATATCTTGCACGTCCACTGTGCAAGTTACATAGCTAACTTGGAGTTCAAAGAGATAGAGACCTGTAAATTGGATTGGCACGACCGTAGTGTCTCTGTCTCACTCACTCACCATCGTTATCAAAATTCATGCACCGCTATTTTAGCCCATCTTCCTTCCGTGATACTTGCGGTAAACCATGCTTGTTGTTTAGGTGGGAGCTCTTCCATTTCTATTCTCTAGAATTCCCACAACTAGTGACGTTGTATCATTTAAGATCATTATGTACGTTATGTACAATTATTCTTAACTAAATCAGATAACTATAATACAAATTATTATTCTATATGAATATATAGCAATTTTTTTTATGGAAGAATATATAGCGAGATAAAATTGAAAGAAACTGTATAAATCTATCACTTGTTAGGAATTTTATTGTGTACATATGTTAAATTGTATAAATCAACAAGTCATGGGACAGACAAAGGGAGAGAGAATACATGAGAAAAAGAATGATGGAGGTAGATTTGTAGTCTATGCAATATTGCATATACATGCACAATAGCATTTCCCATTATTTTTGAGCGCAAGTTATATAAAATAGTGTCAATTATTATTACAGAGAGAGAGAGAGAGAGAGAGAGATTGTGTATTTCCAAATAAGCTTGGGTTAGAATACTCCCGGACCATGTGCAGTGCATCCCCTTTTTCAGCTTATTTATCAATCAAGTACCACATAGTTCTCCTTCACCCCTTACCTCCTTGCAGCCTTCTACTCCTTTGAAATCTCGATCATTGGCCCCCTCCACTGCTTCAATTGCTCTTTCCCTTCTATGTTTATTTTTGTAAGATGTACTGTTTAAGTGCAGTGACATTTTTATAAATAACGTGAAAGTACAGATATATGCCGGTGCTCTTAGTGTAGGCTATAGCTACTCTTCCAAATAAATATCGAGAAAGTTACAATTATCCCTTGAGGTTTACCCTAACCTACAGTTTGTCCCCATATTTTTAAAAACTTACACTTTGCCCCCAAATTTCTTATGTTGTCCGATAATAACTTCTGAAACTATATTTTGAATTATACGATAGTTATCTTCCAGTAATTTCAGTCTCTCAAATATTTTTTTTAAATTTAATAGATATTTTAAATTATAAATTTTTCCTTTCTGTAAATACATTTTTCTTCTTGTAAATACATATAAGTATTTTTAGAAGTCGGTTAGCCATGAAAAAGAATATAGTAAAAATCTTCAAATTATTGGAACATAGTTATCAAATAGTTTAATTTAGGGTTTTAGAAGTTATCGGACACCATAAAGAAAATAGGAGGTAAAGTGTAATGTTTTGAAAATGGAGGGGCAAACTGTAGGTTACATCAAATCACAGGGGAGCTTTTGTCATTTTCCCAATAAATATCTCATCTCTTTCAAAACAATCGTAAGAGCGGTCCGACATCCATTATTTTCCGTGCCGTGTCCTTCAACGTTGAAGTTGTAAGTTGTAACAAACTGACCGGAACCCAAGAAAATATAAAACCACACAAACATTCCTACCGACCATTCCGCTGACTCGTTAGCTCGGTTGATCAGAATGGAGGAGCCGCTGCTCCAGGTGAGCTCACCCTCTGGCGACGGCGGAGACTATTCCCCGGCCAGAAGCTTCCAAGAGATGAGGACGGTCTTCTGGGTGGAGACCACCAAGCTGTGGAAGATAGCGGCTCCAATTGCGTTTCAGATACTGTGCCAGTTTGGACTGAGTTTGGTCACTATCATCTTTGTCGGCCACATCGGTGAAGTTGAGCTCTCTGCTGTTTCAATTGCCCTCTCTGTCATTGGAACATTCTCTTTTGGATTCATGGTATTTGTCTTCTTGTTTTGTTTTGTTTTTTTTTTTGGAATTTTTCTTTTGTTTTTAATTAGCACTAGCATGTTCTATTTAAGTCAATTGTTTCATCACTGTTGAAAACAGTTCTAATCTGTCTACAAGAGCCCTGTTGTAATGTGTACTACGTATGCATTTCTGAACTCTTTGAACTGAAATTTCTTTCTAGTTTACCAGGATAAACCATTGTAGAATTGCAATTCAATATAATGAAATCATGTAAATGTGACCTAAGGCTGACGGTAGTAGAATCTCAATATGTTTTTAAAAAAAATTTAGCTGGGCATGGGGAGTGCATTGGAGACACTTTGTGGCCAGGCAGTTGGCGCCGGGAAGATTCACATGCTCGGCATTTACTTGCAAAGGTCCTGGATCATATTGTGGGTGACTTGTGTGATCCTATCACCCATTTACATATTTGCAACTCCAATCCTAAAGCTTCTTGGTCAGAAAGTGGTCATATCGGAACTTGCAGGAAAGTTCACCATAATGACACTTCCTCAACTGTTTTCACTAGCCATCATTTTCCCCTCCCAAAAGTTCCTCCAGTCTCAAAGCAAGGTTAAGGTGCTTGCTTGGATAGGATTCATGGCGCTTTTGGCTCATGTTGCAATTCTCTGGATCTTCATTGATGCATGTGATTGGGGTACAACGGGGGCAGCCATAGCTTACGATGTCACGAACTGGGGGGTTGCTTTAGCTCAGGTTATCTATATCATTGGTTGGTGTAATGAAGGGTGGCACGGGTTTTCGTGGTTAGCGTTAAAGGATATATGGGCATTTGTACGTCTCTCTGTCGCCTCTGCAGTCATGCTTTGCCTGGAGGTTTGGTATTTTATGAGTATAAGTGTCCTTGCTGGCCATCTTGATAATGCAGTGGTTGCTGTTGGTTCCCTTACCATATGGTGAGTCTTCTAAAATTTCAAACAAGTAATAGCATTATATGTTTGGCATGTTGATGTGGTTGGGTTTTCGTTTTCTACTCACTAACTGGTTTGGTGGAACTCCTCAGTCTGAACATCAATGGGTTGGAAGCCATGCTCTTCATAGGGTTAAATGCAGCAATCAGGTAAACTCGATTTACAAATGCTATTACTTGTTCCTGCTCATAAACATAGCTATACATTCAGACAGTGGTATGTCCAAGGACTACGGGACTGAAGATCATTGTAGACCTCAATCTTTTCTTTCTCTTTAGTTTTTTAGTTCCCCCCAAATGATTTCTCAGCTCTATTTGCTTGGATAAGACTTGATTCCATATGGTCTAGGAGTTCATTATTTGATTTATTGGAAGTGCCCAGTTGGCAAATTCATGTTCCTAAACTTGAGTGAGCATCAGCCACCTGAGCAGATTATAATGGCATAAAAAAGCAGGAAGTACCTAGCACTTGTCCTTCTAACAGCTTTTACCACATCCCTAAATCTGCAGCGTTCGTGTTTCCAACGAGCTTGGCCTGAGACATCCAAGAGCAGCAAAATATGCTGTATATGTGACAGTGTTTCAGTCCCTTCTTGCCGGTCTTTTCTTCATGATTCTAGTTATCATAGCCAGAAAATACTATGCCGTCATCTTCACAAATAGCAAACAATTGCAAGAAGCTGCGGCTAATCTAGCTTATCTACTTGGCATAACTATGGTTCTCAACAGTGTACAACCAGTTCTATCAGGTACCAAAACTACATCTGTTATGAACCTTTGTCACTGCTTGCTTCATCCCTGCACCATGCATTCGCTCGATCTTTTTTCGGTTTCTTGGCGTTCTTGCAGGTGTTGCTATAGGTGGTGGATGGCAGGCCTTGGTAGCCTACATTAACCTAGGTTGTTATTATGTGTTCGGCGTTCCACTCGGGTTCCTTTTGGGGTATACAGCCAGCCTGGGGGTAATGGTATGGATAATATATCTAGTCCAGCATTTCCCTTATCAGTAGATCCATATATCATTTTGATGCAGCTCTTGAGTTTGCCACTTTTGTTTCTGGACTTAGGGGCTCTGGGCAGGCATGATAGCTGGTACTGCCTTGCAGACAGCTCTCCTTGTCATCGTTGTGGCCTGGACAAACTGGAACAAGGAGGTAAGGGGAATGATCTCTTATACAAAATTGTTGCTGCAACTGCGTTCTGAGTCTGCTGTTTGTACATTTTGGAAATGCATGGTTAGGTCGAACAAACTACAGACCGCATGAGGAAGTGGGCAGGACAAGGCATTGATGCTGATGAGGATTCTGCTGATGGCACAAGCAGACATCCCTGATATCTTTTGCTTGATTTTGCTAGTTCATGTACGGATTAGGCTCTACGGCGGAAATTGATCAAGCTTTGATCCAACTATTTGATCGACTGCTTGGTTTAGTTCAGGAGATCCGGTGTCAGTTCTTTGTTTGTGTGTGTGTATTTTTTTTTTCTGTCGTCAACTAGTGGATTGCTTACTTCCCAAGGTACTTAAAGTTAATACAGGAAGGAGGCGACTAGACACCAACTTAGATGCCCCATCTATATTATACATTAAAGTGGAAGGGGTTTACCTGGTGGTGCCACGTGTCATGCATGCTTGGCATAATAACGGGTTTGGTCATCTTTGTTCTATTGACATGTCTTGGTATAAGAACGGGCTTGGTCATCTTTGCTTTGCTCCGTCTATCGTCTGGGTGTGTTGTCATTGCATTCTTGCTATTCAATCCTCTGTGTTTGGTCATCTTTGTTTGATTGTCAATCATCCGAGTGGGTTGTCATTCCATTCTTGCGATTCAATCTCTTGTTTCCACACTCCATCTCCTAAACTCTATTATTATGTGATTTATATCTTAGTAAATAATAATAAACAAGATAACATCATATATAAGAATGAATTTTCCTTTGGCTTACTCATTTTCTCTTTTTTTGCAATTCAGTCCTCTGTTCTCATACTATTACTCCTGACCTATCTGTTATTATGTCATTTATATGTTAGGAGATAATAGTAATAAAAAAGATATCAAAAGATGCAAAAATGAATTCTTTCTTGATGTCCTCATTCTTCCTCTTTAATAAATTTATAAAAACTGTATGTTCCTATGTTCTCATACTCTTTTTCCTGACCTATATATTATTATGTGATTTAAATGTTTGCAAATAATAGTAATAAAAAAGATATCAGAATATGTAAAAATGAAATTTTCCTCGATTTTGTCATTCTTCCTCTTTAATAAATTTATAACCACTGTATGGTTCTTCCTATATACATAGATTATTATATACTATATTACTCTTATTATTTTACTACTATTTACAATTGGTAATCACCATTTCCATATATGCATCCACCTGCTCTTGACACTAAATGCCACATGCTTCCTACAGAATATGTCATGGGGTACGTGTCCAGGATGAGATAGCTTGCATGGGAGGAGGGGATGCCATTGTGCGCTTGGTGGCTTTTGTAACCCCTTGGTCCTGGACATTATAGAATTCGGACATTGACCATGTATTCTTTTATGCCTGTCTCCTTTGTTAGATACTCTAGTATTTATATGGGTTTAATTGGTTGGGAAGGGAGGCAAAGTGGTTGTTTTGTTTGCTTTGTTCCCTTTGTTGCTGTCGTCACGTGTAGCTTTAGCTCTGGGTGTTATTTGTCCTCTGCTTCTGACAGTTATTTCTCATGCGGTTTCTTGTTTCCTCATTTACTGTTGGTTGCATTGTCCTTCATCCGATACTCAGTTCTTGTAGTAATGTCTAATAGTTGTTTTGCTGTTATTATGACAAGTTGTCCGCCTGTCTCGCCATTCATTGCAATAAGCACGATTGAAAAGGTTTGTTGGTTCATTATTGGTTTGCTTTATTGCCTAATATCCTGGCTTTGAAATGCTCTCACAATAGTTTCTTTGTTTCCACAGTGTTCTGCAGCATTTCAGTTGTACTCAGGATGTGTTACTCTGTCTTCCTGCTCTAACTTGTTCCCTATCTTTGATTCCTGCTCCATACCTTTTCCGCCTTGCTATCGTTGGTTCCCGTGATTCATTATTTTTCCTACTTTCACAGTGACTTGCTTTCTCAAAATGGAGTTGGTTTGTTTATCACCGAGTATAATTTTATCTGAATTATGTTCCAAATTATCATTGTCCATACCTTTTTTGTAATAGAAGCCCCAGTTGATGATTTTTTTTTTTTGCTTCTGTTTGATCTTGCTAGAGATTTGAAAGACCAAACAAAAGAGTAGAATAACAGAAGAAAAGCTCCCACTCCCATCACCACGGATGACTGGAGCACAAGAAGAATGAAGACAGCCGCCTCAACTACAACGATACAAATGTGCCTCCTGTAAAACAAAAGTTCTCAGTTTATGTTGTAATATATCAAAACATGTACCACTACACTATATTATATAAATAAAAAATATGCATTTACGTCAAAACCATTGTCTCGAAAATAACCTTCAAACCAACAACTTTCATAAACGTCAAGTAAGTCACTCCTGCCCGCTGCGTAGCGTGGGTCACACTACTAGTATGTATGATAACTCAACCTCAATGTGATCAGCTGAGGATTTAATGATGTTCATCCTTTGTCTATGACTTCATCGTGATTTTTAGTCCAGAAGTATTAGTCAACTGGTCAAATAGCAATACTGTATTTTACAACAGAAGATTGATTATAAAAAAAAACAAACAAAAGATTTTTTTTTCTTTTTTTTTTTTTTGGATGCACAGAAGATTTATTTCACTTTCTTCAAACAAAAGATATACGTTACAGAAAAAAAATGAAAATGAACTTTAAAAGTTTAAGGCTAAAATCCTATTATGGCCCCTAAATTATGAAAAAGATTTGGTCTTTCGGCCCTAAAATAAATTTTTTTTCTCAAACTTCTGATTTCGTGCCCAACCAGCCTTGGAGTGCCCTTGTACAACTGCGATCATTGCTAGTGATTAGTGATTATTGTGTTAAACAATTTCATTTAGTGGTAATGGAGGTTGGATGAGTGAAAAAGGGCCACATGTGCCACATAAAAAGGTTCAGGAAGGAGACTTAACGAAAGTTTAATGATGTGTAAAACTTTCCGTTAGTTATCTGGGGAAATATCCAAATTAGGACTAACATATTAGACAGTAGAAAAATTATAGGACTTAATAGGAAATAAGTTTTAGGATTGAAATAGAAAATGTGTGAAAGTGTTAGGACTGAAACTGCTTTCCCCCAAATTAAAAGAACCCAAAATATATTTCCGTTTCCTTTTTATCTCTAGTACATATAAACATCAAGTTTGTGCTCCATCATATTGTTATTCAGCATATTCCACAGCATGATTCTCCCCTGTCACATTCCCAACTCACGATTCCCGCAAGGCATAAACAGAAACTCTTCTAAAGTATCGACAGAAAGGATCACATTCTACCCTTCTAGAGGTGGGATAGGTATTAGCAAGCAATCGCCACTTCTAGAGGTAACATTATTAGGTATTTCACGTTATGAACGGAGATAAACCATTTTTCATTTTTAAGGGTGTAAAACAAAAGTGAGAGCGTTGGTCAAAATTTTGTAAAAGTTAAAAGTGAGAGTAGTTGATAAAGAGTAGGAATCAAAGCGAGGCTGAGAGCTACAGAGGATAACTGAAGTAAGAAATTTTAAGTTACATAATTCTCCTCTCGGTCTTAAATTATACTTTTATTTTTATAATAATTTTACTTACTTAAACTTTAAATGGTAATGCTTTCTCCTCTCGGTCTTAAATGCTTTCTCACGCAGCACTAATATGAATGCAGCTCTTTGTATTACAATTGCTTCTCAAATGTTAATTTGTAACCGAGCCCGGAGCAGCGAGCATAAGACAAGACGCAGAAGATACTCCTAGTAGTTTCCAGGAAATATGAAAGTACATTTTACAAACAATTGAAATTAACGCATCAACGACAACGACATCATCCACGCCTAATCGATTTGGTCGCTCTTGTTTTCGTCCTTGTTCCCAAGCTTTGTCTAGAAATCATCGCCGTCGTAGCCCAGGTCGTCCTCCACCTTCTCCGCTGCGTCATCTGCGATCTTATCCTCCAACGCATCGAAACCCTCCGCCAGCGCCAGTCCACCCAACGCACCCGCCACCGCACCCACGGCCAATCCCGTCCCCATCCCTCCGAATTTGCTCTTCTTCTTCTCCTCCTGACCATAATATCCGCTTCCTCCTTGGCCATAAGGAGGAGCCTGGCCGTACGGCTGGCTGACCGTACCCACCGTACTGCGGATACCCACTCGGCGGCGCTGCTCCACCGTAGTATGGGTTCGGCGGCGGTGGGCCTCCTCTGTAGTAAGCATCCGGGGGCGGCGCTGCATAGGGCGTCCCGAACGCCGATGGCTGAGGAGGGTAGTCCCTGGAGGCGCTCGTCGGTGGAGGGACACCGTACGGAGGCGCGTAATACGGATCCTGGGCGCGATAGCGCGGCTCGCGGATCAGAACCTTGACATCTAATTTCCCATGGGGACGGCCGGAGGGTCGCTTCAGCTGGAGGGTCCTCTTATCTCTCTCATCGAATCCGACCTCATTGATAACGTCCTTGAGCCGGAGCTTGGCCGATCCGATGAGGGGCTTGGTGTCCTCCTCCCGACCGGCGTGGACGATGTCGATGTGGAGCTTGGATTCGTCGTCGATGGGACCCGGAAAGGGGATGACGAGCTTTTCGTCCCATGAGGGACAGGTGTCGCTGACTTCGTCGACCTTGGAGGTGGATTTCTTGTTGGGGTCGACCCAGACGACGGTGTAGGGGCGGAGCGGGCCGTGGCGCCAGTTGACATTTTTTAGGTCTCTGGCGGAGGAGAGGGTTAATTCAACCTCGTAGGGGTAGTAGGACATTTTGGAAGAGTTGAGGGGTAGAAAGGGTAATTGGGCTTGCGGGGTTGAATTGTAGTTATATTCGAGTTTGGTGGGCGAGTATTTATAGCGTGGTCGTGGACCTGCTACTAGTGGAGTACCGAATTAAAACAAAATGAAAAAAAAAATAAAAAACAAATGGATTAGGTTGTGGTGGTGGTCCGGTTGAAAAGGGGTATAATTGAACTGACCGGATATTTTACTTTTTCTGGGCACTTACGTTTATGGTCGAAATAATTGAAGTAATTCAATTTAATGTGGATTTTCATTGGGCTTGGAATTATGTTAAATGAAAAATAACACTTGGGCAGGTGTATTTAATTAAATTTAATCCGGAAAGTGATGAAAAATATACTGAATGTACTTTCAATTTATCACTTAAATGCATACGAGTGTGACACGAAAACGCGTATATAAATATGAAATGTGAGGATTTGATGTTGGGCCAAATGAAAAGGCTGATGTGTTTGACACCATACTTTTATTCACGTGAAATTTATTTTAAAAAATAAAAATTTATTTATTACTTATTATTTTTTTAATAAATAATACTTCATTTCAATTAAAAATAAGTCAAATGATATCTTATAACACAATAATGACATAAAACTTTAAAGAACAACAGAAATATAAAATTAGTCACAAAAAGACTGTTCGTTCTTGTGACACCAAATAAAATGAAGATAGTCGCGTTAAGCCGAACTTTTCAGATAAGCTAGAATAAATCTATAGTATAGAACTCATAAATAAATGGAATAAAGCCCAAGACAGAATAATAATAACTAAGCAACGTTAGAACAAATCAGACATCAGAGTTCTGTATAAAACTATTTATGAAAATAAAAAGACAACCAATAAAATCTAAAAAAAAATAAAAGCTAATGTTATTCTATATAATTGCCTCCATCTGTGTTGCCAAATGTCATCACACTCTAGCAAGGTCAAGATTCGAATGAATCCAAGAAAAAACTTAGATTTACTGTTGTCTGCCTTCAATTAAAAATCTATACTGTTAGAGTCTCAAATAGCTTTAGAAAACCAAGATTTGAAGGAGATTGCATTAACCATAAAATCCGATGAATAACATCAGATAAGGTCAATTAAATAATGAAATGAATGAAAAGAAACCAACTAGATCCAAAAATGGTTGATGATAGTGAGAGAGACGACAAAAAATTAGGTTTGGAGAGATAGTTAATAAAAATTTATTTGTTAATAGTGATTATTTATTTAATTTATAAATTAAATTGAAATCTAACATTTCAAAAACTTGAAAAATATTTTCAAAATGTTTGGTTACATGATTGTGATTGAACCGTTTACAACCTTTGGAGGAAATAATTAGATGAAAGTTGCAGTTGCACCAGCCAATGTTATAAGGATTTTTATTTTTCTAGTATAATAAAATGAAGAGAGTAGGGAAAGTGGAGAGTGGTCAAAACGAACAATAAGAATAAGAAAGGGCAGTTACAAAATGATGTTTAAGGACTAATAATTCAACTTATTGTGCTTTAATTAATGCATTAAATATGAGGCGACAGCTTGGGAGGGACGTTGTGGGGAAGGAGGTAGAGAGAATCCAGATTGACTATTAAAAAGAGGAACCTTCTAACGAGAAGATAAAAAGAAAATTGAAAAACAAAAAAAAATAGTATAGTCGGGATTGGATCTACTCCCTGTAGACTAATTTTGAAGGTGTTATTAATGTCGGAGAAGGTATAAACTGAGACGGGGATTATTTGACGATATGCTTAGGGCTTAAGCATTCCAAGCGTTGCCGGAAGCGGCCAGCGGAAGATGCTCGAATTCAAGCCAATTGGCCCTCCACGCTATCCTCGTCATTCGTCAATCCCTTGGATTCCTCATTGAAAAACAAACCTGTTAACACTAATAAATTTACCATAAAAAGATTTTTGATTTTTTTGCTTTCTTTTTCCTGAACGAGATATTGTTTTTTACTTTAGTTCCTCGTGAAATCTCAGGTAAAAGATTTGAGTAGTTTTGCATTTCAAAACGCTTGACATTCAAAAGTGTTTACATTACAGCTGAAGTTTTTTAAGGTTTTCATAAAGCAAACATTTCACCCCGTAACTTTCATATAAATTCTTCTAACCATCATACTCTTGTACTAATAAAGATTCTGAATATAAAAAAAAATATAGAGAACATTTTTATAAAAAAATAACTTTCAATAAATAGTTAGTGTTGCATATAAATCACCCAATTTCTTTTAATTTAAATAAACTTAATTCAAAATGGCTTCTATTTATTTTTTTCATTTTCTGTTTGAAATCAATTTCATTTGAAAGTTAATGTTACATGTATATAATAATCCATTTAAAAATAAATTTTTATGATAATAACATTAAAACTGAAAATTCATAAAAATTTATTAAAATTATAAAACGAATTAGATAGTCTACAGACTACTTTAGATGACAATCTGCAAAATCTTCGGGATTGAAAGGGTAGCTTCCTTGAATTTAACATCCCCAGTTAATCTATAACAATATGTTCAAATTCAATGATTCTTAAAATATTTGAAAAATGAGCGTATTATTGTAAAGTAAAATTTTGAAAAGTAACTTCCGTTACTTTTGACATATAAAATTGATATTGTTGGAGAAAAGTGATTTTTTCTATTCTCATTTTCCGAAAGGAAAAGTGCCTAGAGCCTCATTATATGTATATATATATTTTTTATATTCAGAATCAAGTACACGGGCATAGGGTTTAAAGAGATATTTACAATATATAGAATAGAGGAAATATCTATTTTTTCAAGATTCAAAGATGACAGAACCAACATTTAATAACATAATTTAGGATTGGAGGAGGGGGCTAGGGCTGAATATCCCTTCATGGTTTACATTCATGTTTGAGAAATATGTTATATGCCACCTCAAGTTTTACAAAACCGAATATTATACTATTAACGTTCATTTTGAATGCTAAAAACCTGCTAGTTGTCAATTTGGTGATCATAAAAGAGTCTAGTCAACAACTGATAAATAATTGCAGTAATTAGTCATACTATCTTCAAATAATTGACATAAAAACAATCAGTACCCAAATGAACTCCCAGAAAAAGAGAATTCTAATTTGAGATAAAGCCTAGCAAAAAAATATGTTGCTTCAATTTCCTTAAGTTTAAAAAATGTGCAGGACAACTCCAAACACAAACAATCAGGAAAACCAACTAATGAGAACACAAAATATCATCGTGATCTCGTAATAATATTGCAACGAATTGTCGATGCCAATGAAATAATGCATCACATGGCCATCATATGTTGCAACAATTTTAGTTCAGTGGCTATTTATGTGATAGCAGACAAGGGTGCCATCAACCAAACATGGCAAGCCGGCTTTAAAGCTTATACTGGGCAACGTAGAGTTTGGAACTTAAGAGTCAAATACATTATCAGAGCCCCAAGTAATGTTGCATAGTGAGCCGGACCGGCCGGGCTCGGTCTTGTGGAAGTTGGGTCCGGGCATGACCCGGGTTGACACGTGCCGGTTCCGTGTTGGGCCTGATGCGGTCCCGTGCCAAACTGGGCCGAATCCAAGCTGGCCCATATAATTTTTAATTTTAAATTTGTAATTTTTATTTTTAGTTTTAATTTTTAATTTTTAGTTAAGTGTTAAAAGGCCCTTTACATGAATACATACTTGGGGGCCTCTAATGTTATTTTCTTTTGTAGGATTCTTAATGTTCTCCATGTCAACTCTGTGTCGATTTTTTGTGATAATTAACATATTATTATTATACATAATTTGAGAAAATAATTATTACCTGAAAAAAATAATTTTGAATACCTTTTGAAAATGTACACCAAATTAATAAATCCATGTTATTTTTAGAAAATAATATCTCCAAACATCACATAATTTAAAATCAATTGGCAAAACCTATGCTATTTTGTAAAAAAATTAAAAAGAAGAAAAGGAGGAAGAATGAAAATGAAAACATTCTTAGGATTAAGTCCTAAAATTCTCCCTCCAAGCCGGTATCTTGTTGGCAAATTGGCATTGAAGCCCATTATTTATTGTAGCATGCTAAAGTTCAAATCCTGGCTTGTATGAGAAATTTTTCCTCTTTACAACCAAAGGGTAAGCTTTAACTGGGTGGAGTAGGATCTAAAGTAGACTTATTAATAGGATTATTTTTTGTAATTCTCTATTACACTGTAATTCTAAGTACAAAAATATTTTTTTTTTTGTTTTGTACAAAGAGAATTTAAATAAGAGTGATAAGATAAATTAGATATTAAAAATGTTCTAAAAAGGGAAACAACTCATCCTTTTTAGGAAAATCCGTATAATTTTTAATTTTAAATTTGTAAGTTTTATTTTTATTTTTAGTTTTAGTTTTAATTTTTAATTTTTAGTTTTTAATTTTAAGTTTAATTTCATTTTATATTTTTAGAAATTGATATTAAAACAAAATTTTTATAACTACTTGTTTTAAGAGTTAAACACCACCACCGGTGTGAAATTTTATTAATTTTAAAGCCAAACGACATCTACATACCATGGAACGGGCTTTACATGACTCAATAGCGAAACGTTCCATAAAAATAAATGCAAAATAAAAGCTACGATCTGTGCTAAACAGCAAAATCAGATCAAATACAAAGTAAGTAAATAATGAGCAAGCTATGGATTTAAGCATCTATCTCATCGGGGTTTTCCTCGTCGGAACTCTTGTGGTCTTGTAATCTTAAAGCTGCAAGACCCCAATCACGGTTACATATACAAACTTCAACTGTATCTGGTGATAACCTTGCACGTTTCTCTGAAATTACACGCTTCCCAGCGCTGAAAGCGGACTCAGATGCAACAGTTGAGACGGGAACAGCTCGAACTTCTTTGACAATGATGGAGAGTATTGGAAATTTGTTGCTTCTTGGTTTCCACCATTCTAGAATGTTGGTCTCACTATTCTCCCAAATCAAGTTTAGGTATGCGTCCACTTTAGTAAGACCGGATGCTGCAGCACAGGGCCGTTTGAGAAGTTGTTCAGCCGGATTGAATGATGATGAGCCCGACAATAATGAAGACCCGATGGTAGAGGAAGTAGTGTTCGCAACCTTATTCTTATGCTGGTCAGCATAAATCTTAAATAACTCTCGCAAGTACTCATCAATAGAGGCAGTTATAGCATGAACAGAAATATGTGTCATTTCTAATAAACTATAATAACCCTCAAGTAGCTGTTGCGTACCCGTGATTCTTACAGTCGCGTCTAGTGCAGATGCAAGTAAGTAGATCGGGGGTATAGTACTGAAATATAAAATCCATTTCTCTTTCATGGCTTTAATTGTGTCTTTTAAGAACTCGTCATCTTTGTATTGGTTAAAAACCCATGCAATGTTGACCATATGCATTAAAACTTCGTGCAATGTGGGATAGTATACACCGGAGCAAAAAATAGTGGCATCATAAAAATATCATAACACAGCAGCCAATTTTGACAGTTTATCCCACATCTCTTATTTCAAAATTGTTTTCTTTTCTCTGACATTTATAAAACATGTCATGTGTGCAGCAAATGACATCGCATCCATCAACATCTCGTAAGTCGAGTTCCATCGGGTAGGGCAATCAAGTTTAAAACGCTTCCAACTAAAATCGAGGCCATTTTCGAGACAATATTGCTTAAACTCTTTAAAAACTTTGGTCCTTGACTTAAAATAATGGATTGCCCACCTAATTGGAGTAATTTCATTACTCAAAACTTAAATACCTTTTTGGATAGCTAAGTTTAAAATATGACATATACACCTAATATGAAAAAATGCTGCATCACGGACAGGTTCTAGTGATTCCTTCAATGTCTCAGCCGTGACATCGTTGTTTGATGCATTATCAAATGTTATGCTAAACACCTTGTCATGACAAAAAAAATTCTTTTAAAGTTTCTAAAATTGCTTCGAATATGTTCCAACCAGTATGATCGACCTCCATCCACTTAAATGCAATGATACGTTTTTTAGTGACCCAACTATCATCAATCCAATGTGCAGTTATACAATAATAATCTTGTCCTAGTGGTGAAGTCCACATGTCACTAGTGAATGAGATAGAATGATCAACAGCAGAGAAGTATGCTTGTAAGTTTGATTTACCAGCTTCATAAATTTTAAATGCCTCTCTCCTAGCAGTAGTCCTAGATGTTCTTTTAAAAGCAGGGTTTAAGTATGATGTAATCCATTTTTCCATGTGTCTATCTTCCGATTGTGTAAATGGTTTTTCAGTTAACATCATCCATTCTACCATGCATTCTCTACAATCTTTTTGATTAAATTTAAAAATACCTGATCCATCGGCAGTACTTGCAAGCTGTGTCTGACCGCTGGTACTAGTAGCTGCATCTGGACATAAATTCAAATGCTTATATTCCATGTGACGTCTTAATGTTCCTATGCCAGAATTCTTCTTGTGCGCGAGCTTTTGCTTGCAATGTTTGCAATGTGAGAACCTCGCATCATTTCTATAACTATCCTTCTCAAAAACTTGGTTAAAATTCTCCCAAACCCATGTGGTGAGCCTCGACGTCTTACCCTGTGGCGGAAGTTTGGGTTGATGGCCTGTCGGGGTTTGTTGAGAACCATCTCCTCCACCAACATTCCCTATTGCCGTTGGCTCCACCTCCTTAACATCATCATCAAAAAGTTGATCGTTGAGCCCCAAGTCATATTGACTCATATCGAATTGCTCGTCATCATCAGTTTGTCGGATATGAGTCCCATGGGTCGTCGGTCGGGAAAGGCGACGGAAAAATGACCTCAAACCGGTGTGGGATTAAGAGCTTGAGGTATTTCCCTTTCCTCTTGATGCCATTTGTGTGAGAAAAAATTAAGCAGATCACGAGCTTCAAAAGTAATTGAGGATTGATTAAGAAAAAAATGAAAAAAATAATATTGAGTGCTTCAAAGAAAGGAGAGAATATATTAGTAGAGAATGAGAGATTGCTAAGATTGGTGTGAAGAAATGGTGGAAATGGCCTCTCTATTTATAAGGGAAGGCCTTTTTTTTTTTTTTTTTTTTTTACTAAAAAACCCTTAGAAAATAGTTGTTGGGGGGGCAAAAAAGTAATTTCTGGGGTCAAAAAACTGCTGCTAGCCGTTAGAGGGACTAAATGTGCAATTTTCCTTTTTTTTTTTTTTAATTTTTCGGAGCCGTTATTTGCAGGTGACCGTTGGCGCCGCCGCTGGTCTTATGCCGGGCTCCATCCGGTCCCGTGCCGAGCCCAATATTGAATTGGGCCGTGCTGAGCCCACTTCGCTTCCCTTCCTCCTTAGGGCCCGTAAACGGCCCACCATTTGCCGAATTTCTACTGGGCTCGTGCCGTGCCGGGTTTGACCGGTCATGGGCCGTGCTTGACGCGAGCCGGTCCCGTTCTGGGCCAGTCCCAACCCGGCCCAATGTTCACCTCTAGCCCCAAGTTGTTTGCTCCAGGGAAATATATGGACGATCAAGTCAGTTTCTCATTTGAATAGAAGAAAACAATGACAGCTAGGTTTTCAAAGTGCAAAACATAGCTCTAAGATGTCATGGGTTCCCCTTTTGTAGAGCTTGGAAGGGATAGCGTAAGTTAGGAAGCCTCCTTAAAATGGAAATTTTTTGTTGTATCAGAGTCTTATTCATTCTTGGTGTATATGTTGATTTGTTAAGTTGTAAGAGTGGTAACCTTAAACCGTCTTGGGCTGATTTGGGCCTCAATATTGAGTTTCAGGCCCACTATGATATTATTATATTAGTTATACCTTCATGATTATAGATTGATTTGAATCATTTCTAATTTCTTAAATGATTGGTAGAATATCTGCTGAAGTAGCCAAACTTAATCCTTGAATTGGCTTAAATGTCTAAATTGGTCCTTAAACTATTAATGTATGATTTTTTGGCCACTGAATGTAGTTGATATCCGGACACTCCTTAATCTTTTAATTTCATGTTCAATTAGACCTTGAGGGTTTGAGTGGCTGCCACAATGACGTCTCAAAAAGACTTTCAATCCAAAGCCTTACTTGACCCCAAGCCTCATTGTATTTGATCACTGTATGTGTCAATAACTTCAATTAGATTTTCTAGCCCCTAAAATTCAAGATGGGGAATTTGATTATTGAGTAACGATTAGATTTCATAAGTGTAAATTTTTTGTTTCCCACTCTAAGTGCGTGGCACCCACTTATTGTAGGTGACTATCATTGATGTACTTGGGACTGGTTGGGCAAAAAATTAAAATTTTAGGGGCTTTTGGAGAAACTAAACTTAATTCAGTGGTTAAAATGTCTCTTTTTCTTAAACCTAGGAGCCAAAGCAAAGAGTCTTCGAACTAATGACATTATGACCCATTGGCATTAAGCCAAGGGGGTTCTTGTTTATTTCTTGAACTCTGTGATATCTAGGTATTTTTTACATTATTTCTATTTCCCTTATTTTTTATTGGAACTAATACTAGTATTTGGAAACTAATGTGCTTATTTAATTTATATTTCATCTGTTTCATAAAAATTGTCACTTTTATTACTTAAAATAATTAATTTTTATTTTTATTTCTTTCAAAATTTATAATAAAAATATGAACTTTTTATGTGAAAATAGAACTTTAAAGATTATAGTTTTTAAATCTTGATTTTAAAATTTTTTTCAAAACATATAAATATAGATATATTGAAGTCAAACTTTAATAAAAAAATGATAAAAGGGCCAACTAATACGAAATAGAGGGAGTAATTATATGAATAAATTATTAAATATAAATTAATTATTTTTTTAATTTTTTTTGCATCCAAAATAAAAATTTCACAAAAGATATTTTTGAGTATAAAATTATAATTGATATGTAATTTAAGCGAATAATCATTAATATTAAAATAATCACTTAAAGATGACATCTAAAATCAAACATGCTATAATATTTTATTATTGAAAATAATAATTTTTTTATTTTTACTAATTTTTATGGGAAAATTAGTAAAATCCCCTATAAGGTTTAGTCAAATCTACACTTTTATCCCTACTGTTTGGAATACCTACACTTACCCCATCAAAAGTTAACATACCTACAACTGAAAGGATTGCTGGAGAGGAATCAATTGATTCATGATAAGTAGAATGATTTTTTGAATAAAATAAGAAGTGAGAGAATGTCTATTTTCTGCTTCTAGCCAATTCATTGAAGACAGAATGATCGATTTTAAGGGCACTATAAGAGGAACTAGCTTTTATGACAAATAAAATGAGCAAATGCAGTTTTGTATGCAATAATTTATTCAAAATTAGAGGTAAATAATTAAAAGCATATATTATATTTGTTGCAATTAGCATACATTGGAGACAAATGAAAAGAGACAAATATTTTATTTGACACCAATAACTGTATTCAAAATTAGAGACAAATAATTAAAAATAAATATTATATGTATTGCTAATTAGAATAAAATGACGTTATTTTTGAACCGCACTTTATAACGGGTAATTTTTTCCTTAAATTTATCATTAAAATAAATATCAATAATAAATAACTAAAAAATTCTTAGCCATAAACTTATGCTAATAAAATTAAAATTTTACTTTATTTTAATTTTAAGTTGGGTATTTTTAGAATTCACTTAAAAATTTCACCTTTTATCAATTCAAATTTCAATATTTAATATTGATGAAAATTTTACTTTTAATTTTAGCAATTATGGATAAAATTACTTTATTAAACCATATAATTTATGAATTAAACAACTCATTCCAAAAAACTCAATTAAAAAAGATTAAAAGAAAAATAAAAAATTGGCCAAAAAAAATCAAAGACTAAGAGATGAAATGGAAAAGATTTAGGCATTAAAATTTAATAATTGATGGTGACCAATGTTATGCTCTAGAAGTTATACACAAAAAAACAAAAAAAAAAAATTCACGACAAAAAAGCACATAGAAATATTAAGTAGTTATTATTTATTAAGTTTTGGACTAAAACATAACAAGGGTCGAACTTAGTGACTGAAATGGGAAAGGAAAGAAATTCAAGGACTGAAATCACAGTTTAACAATAAGAAAAAATGAAACAGGCAAATAGGACTAATCTTGGTTCAGTTAGATGCAGGTTTAGGGCAAAACAGAACCAAACCAAAATACCTTCGATTCCACAAAATTTCAATCCAACCCTAGAATAGAGAACCAACCAGAACCAAAACCATGGTTCTGGGTTTTTCTGTTCTAGGTCCTCAGGTCTAACGGTTCCAAAACACATATAGTATCACAACATTAAAATCCACACTAATTCCATCCACAACAAATTTATAGAACATTCAACATGTTCTAGTTATTAAAAAAAATAAAGAAAATTAGAGAATGTGGGAGGAATGCTCTTATTTAATATGTGCAAAGCATTAGCAGCTAATTGCTGCTTCCATACGAAGTCCAAAGCAAAAGGAGCCTAATAGGTGAAACTTAGGGTATGTCCTCTTAAGCTTAAGATATTAGTTTGAATAACAGTGTTCAAACCTTTGACTGGTAATTTAGCAACAATTTTATAGAAGTGCAGGGTAAAAGACCATAACTATTCTCAAACTTTGAATGGTATTATATACTATTCCCACACTCTTAAAACCAAAACCATGATTTAAAAAACATGAACAATGAATCAGGAATTCATCTGATATATGAGTTCAATAGTTACTAAGTACTCCATGAACATTATTTTGCCAATAAAATTATGCAAGGAAGAACAAAAAACCATAGATGCGGAAAGGATACCTAGGCATCAAGAAGAAACTTTGCCTTTCCTGCTGTAAAACAAAGGCCACAAATTAGAAAATCGCTGCGAATTGGAAGAGAGCTACAAAACGAAAAGGAACAACCAAAAAAATCAAAGCACAACTCTAAAACGTTGAAACAGGAACAACGAATAAAAAATGGGTTCTATTCAAAATGAACTAGGAAATCAAAACTGGTTCCAAATCTAGTTTACCAGCAACGAGGAGTAGAACACTCGATTCTTGATCAGTCGATCACCATTCCCACACCGATAGCCCCATCTTTTTCATATTTGTCTTTGAATTTGGTGCTTTAATTGGAAACTCTAACCCTTTCTTTGCTTCGATCTCTAAAGGCCAAGGTTACGAATAGCCTACTAGAGTAGAGAGATAGAGAGAGAGAGAAGACTTCTGTTATGAATTATTCAATTAGAAAATGGTAATACGTAATGCAGACCATTCATTTTTGTTTAAAAAGACATTCAAACCCCTATACTTTCTGAACTTTCATATTTACCCTTACATATTACATAATATATAATATATAGGTAAAGCAAACTTATAATAATCTCGGCTCGGTTCTCCTTTGGTTTAGTTCCACATGGAACCAGAACCAACCTAAAAACTGATGGTTTTTTGACAGATGAAACCAACCCACGAATCATAATCAATTTTTACTCAACTCAACCCTACCCATCCCTATTGGGTTGGATAAACCCATGGTCCTACCCAACCCGTGCTCACCTCTACAAGCGGACACTCACAAAATTACAACACAGGCCCCCAGGACACAATTTCCTTGAAAGAAGAGGACCGAACATCAAAAAGAGTTAATCATGTCCAGTAGAAAAGCAAAGCAAAAAAAAAAAAAAAAAAAGCACTTTTGATGAACAATGTTTGCCACTGTTCATTAACAATACAAAACTTATGACTTTTATAATATAATTATAATTATAATAAGGACAAATAAAATATTTATATTCAATAATTAAATTCAAAATTAAAGAAAAATAATTAGAGGCTAATTAATAAAATAGAATGTTTGGCAAACTTTTAGACAATTTCATGAAGTTTATGCTTTTTTTATGTTAATATCATTATTATGTGTTTATTTTTTTACTAGTTGAGAACTTGTGTGATGCACAAAAATTATTCCTTGCATTAAAATTGGATTTATATGTTAGAATGTAAGTTATGTTTTCATTGTTTGTATATGTAGTCTAGTTGTATAATACAAAACTTATCCAAACTCTTACTTTCTATTAATAGTATTATTCGATGTGAGACAATACTCCTTGTAAAACCTCTAATTGTTATAAAATATATCTTAGTTGCTAAAATTACAAATCTTTCATAATTTCATCTACATAATCTTGCAGTACTTTAACCTATATATATATATATATATAATATAAAATCATGGGTGGTACGTTATTAATCAAAGTAAGACATATATTGTAAACCAAAAATTGGTTTTAGAAACCTACATGAAATCATCCTTTATAGTGTCAACCTCGGGAATTTGAATATTTGAATAAATTTTACTCGATCTTGAAGTTCCTAAGCTTGGTCAACTTATATACAAAAATAAGTTAGTTAAAAAGTTTACATTATAGTGTAATGAGAAGTAAAGCTAAATGTGAATAAGAGAACGTATAATTTGTTAGAAACCATTAAAGTTTTGATGACCAAAGAAGTGAAAACTCCTACAATACAAGATGATTCGTTTTCCAAAATTTTTTTAGAGAACTATGACCATAATGTAAGTAGAATTTTATTTCCACTATAAAAAAATGAAAATTAACAAAAAAATATACACAAATGGTCCAAGGGAAAATATTAAACATTATGGTATAAAAATACCTCAAATCCTGTAATTTCATAGTTAAGTTGTCAACTATATCACCCTTAATAATCTGTCGCTTTATTATACCAACCTCCACAACAACTCCTACAACATTTGTCATGCAAAAAGAAATTGAAATAATGATATCTAAATAGCACATGTTACATATAATTGTATTTTGGAATACTTTTAGGAAAACTTGTAAGGAATTCTTCTTGGTTCACGCATGTGCTAAGTTAATCAAAAGTAACAAACTCAAATTTATGCATGGGAAAATCATGTGATTCATTATTCACATTATAGATTTGTGTATTATGAGCAAGGTAGACCATAAATGGTTGTGTATCTATGATCTAGCAAGTTTTCTTCTTTGGAAGAATTGTAAAATTCTTGAAAATATATATACTTCCTCTATGAAGCTTTGCTTTAAACTCGTGTGCTAAAAATTTTTTTATAGACTCATGAATTTCCATATCCTGCACATATAAACCAAAGACATAATAGCCAATAATAGATCATGAGCATATATTTATAGTAGGGAGAAAAGAGTAAATTACAAAATTCAATAAAATTTGGGGGGGGGGGGAATACCTCATCATCAACAAGAACAAAATCGGTACTAATGATTTGGTCACCTTTTCAAAAATTTGAAACATCTCATAAACAACACATTCTTACTTGAATTGTTCAGTCAATTCTCTCAGGAGACAATTCCTTCAATGCAACATGTTCTGTCGGAAGACTAGAAAATAGGAAAAGATTCATAAAAGAACATATTTGTTCATTGTATGAATTCAAATACTATGAAATAAAAAAATAAGAAAAAATTATCAGTCCTTTTAAGTAACTACATCATCTTTAATATTTAGGAGAATTTAAAAATATAAATTAGTGAAGAAATGAAGGAATGTAGCAAAAGATGATAGGAAGAAATGACTTGGCTGAACAATACAATTGAAACCAAATAAATTTTTAATTAAAGCATTTTAATAGACCTAAGTATTAATTATTATAAATGTATTATAAAGTTAATGCTAAAGGAAGCAGTCTTAGGGAAGTTGGATAAATAATATTAATACCATTGAAACCAAATAAAACTGTAATCAAAGCATTTTAATGAAAATTTAAGCTACTAAATGACAATAAAGAGATGGAATCTATTCAAAACAATTGATCAAGGCACAATATTATTAATAAGCCATTAAGAAGGAAATAAAAGGTAATGGTGTTTTATTATGCTAACAGGATAGAAATTTAAATTTGATTAGTAAAATGTATAAAAAGTAGAATTTTAGGGGTTCTTTACTATAATACAAAGAACACGCTAAAAATTCTATTTCAAAATCTAAGTTTTAGAGTCATGACTATAGGAGGTCTAAGTTATTAAACAATACAAATATACTATGTAATTAATAATAAAAGAAGTAATCATGGGAAAATGGGTGAATTTTAGAATGAGGGCTATATAAGTATCTAAGTATTAATTATTATAAATGAATTATGAAATTAATGCTACAAATTTACTATAAAATTAATGCTAAATGAAGTAGTATTGGGAAGTGAATAGGTTTCTCCTTTATATATATATAAAAATTCAATTACTAAAATGTATGAAAAATAGAATTTAAAAGACTCTCTATTATGATATAAAATGCTCACCAAAAATTACAATTTAAAATCTAAATTTTGGAGTCATAACCATATGAGGACCTAAGTTATTAAATCATATAAACACACTATGCAATTGATGGTAAAAGAAGTAGTATTGGGAAATTAGTGAAATTTGGAGTGATAATTATATAAGGACCTAAGTATTAATTATTACAAATAAATTCTAAAATTAATATTACAAATGTACTATAAAATTAATGTAAAGAAAGCAGTCTTGGGGAATGGGTGGATTTCTCCTTTATATATAATGATTTTTATATATGAAGAGATCTCTTTGCTAGTAGGACTTTATGCTCATTGGCAAATTCAGAATTTTTATAAATGAAGGCTGTATACATATATAACTATTAAACATTGATATTAAATAATGAAACTTATGAATTCACATATACTATAATATTACAATGAAAAAAATATTTTTTAGAAGAAAATTTGTAAAATGCTCTAATTTAACATTTTTTTTCCCGTTGTTGGTTGAATGACAAATAACACACACACACACACACCCAATTAGCTTTACAATTTTTCCTATTTAAAGAAAAAAGGTGGCGAAAAAAGTTCAAGGCGTTGATAGGCAAATATATGAAAGTTAAAAAGCTGGTTTAGAAGTTTTGTTATTATCCTAATTATCAACAAAGAGAAAAAGACTGACTCATCTTCTATCTTTCTTGAGGTAAGAAAGGCATATTATTTGATTCTAATAGATATTATGAAAATTATGGGGTCTATTAAAATATTTAAAGTGATCTAATTACTTAATTATGTATATCTTACCAACATTTTTCTATAAATTATCTTCTACATACATCCACCATTGTTTAAGTTGTTCGTACACTTCAAGAATCAGGAAGGTAAAACTTATTAAGGAATTTGATTTAACTAGAAACAAGAATAATATAAAATTGATGAATTTATCTAAAAAAAATTAACTAATACATATAGGATTTAAGTAGACATAGCTTATTGTATACAAATTAAAATAATAAAATTTTAGCACAAACAATGGAAAAGCAAGTATAGTAGCAACTAATGAAGAAAGTTATAAATAAATTGTTCTTCCCCTCCTAGTAGATGCTGGTTTGGCACAGTGGTTAGGGACTTGCAAGGCCTTTGGATCAGGGATTCCGGGGTTCAATTCATAACAAAAACAGGAAATTCCGGGGAAAAAAAACCGCTTGATTTTCCCCCCCTTTTTTTAGTTGTTTTTATAAATCTAATAGGCGACTCTTGTATTTATTTCTATTTTCTTTTTTCAAGAACAATAAAGCAACTTTATCAATAAGTACCGAACAGGAGAAGAAATCAACGGAAATATCAACAATTTACATAAGATTTCGCAAGTCTCACTCCTTGACATGGGTTGTCGGTGGAGACCTAACAATTCAAATTACTAATTTTCGTTGGTTTAATCGATCCAATTAACATGTTATTGTAACCAGTCCCACAAATAAGAGGTGGATTCCATATTTGTGTACTTCTTTTGCACCCGTAATTGAGTTTAAGTTACATGGTTAACAGGGCAGTGTAGTGCCAGCCACCTATTCTGATCACATGGCATGGCATGGCAGCATCCCACCTGCCCTGTCCATTGACCAATTCTTCTTTGCTCGTCCGACGTAGACCCTCGTATCCTTATTCACCCAGCTCCCATTTCTCTGCGGAAAAACCAATGGCAGCTGCACATGGTGCTATGGACCACTAACAGGGCGACAGGCTATGGTTGCCTCACGGCGGAGGGGACCAGGGGGGTGATGAAGAAGCGGGTGGTAGAAGATAGGGGCGAGCTGGGGAATTCACAAGACTTGCTTGTCCTCTATTGTAAATATTGAAAACTTTGCGGATAAAATTGATTTGATTCTAGACCCAGTTTCAAAAAACACATTAAACTCGGTATGGTGATCACGTATGCTACTCACTTCGCTTGCTAGTTTTGAGTATTTATCAGAGATGAAGCAATTGCAAGTATGGTGACTGAAGTGAGTACTGAAGAAGAGTTAAAAGGTGTTTGTGTCGTGAGCAACAAAGACCCGGCCCCCAATGGGCTTTTGCTCGAGTGGATGTAGATCAAAGGGCCAGACCCAACCTTCCGAACAACGCAACCAAAATCAACGGACAAAGCTGGGCCTCCACATCCTATCTTTGACCAAACTTTTGACTACAAAGTAAGACCATCTCGCATTGGGAAAGTTACAAGAATCTATTTACATTTGATATAACTCATAGTTACCCTCTTTTTTTTGTCAAAAATCAATACTTTATTCTTTAAAATAGTTACATCTGTCAAATTTATTGTTTTGTAAGTTAGTTAGATGTTATAATTGCCCAATAAAATTTATAAATTGTGCAAATCAATCATAATATTCATTTTCTCTAAATATATACTCCATGCATCCTGAATTGACTAAAACATTTGGCTTGACACAGAGTTTAAGGCAAGCAACAATTTTTTATTTTCAGACGATTTTGCCCTCTTATCTCCTTTCTTAATGTCATCTGGAAGAGCAAAAGACAGTGGATCTTCGCTCGAACAATGTTCGGTGCCAACATTCTCCACACAGTTGACCTCCGCCATTGAATCGTTATCCTCCATCTTCATCAGATCCCGAATCATCTTCGAATTGCCCTTAATAGTCTTTAATCTCCATCGCAATCGCTCCCTCTCTGACGAGCATCTTTGATTCGTCTCCAATCATCTTTGAATCGTCGGATCCCTCTCCGTCTTCGAATCGTCTCTGATCATCTTCGAATAGTCGGATCCCTCTCCGACCTTGAATCATCTCCGATTGTCTTTGATCGCAGATTTGGGTCAAATCTCTCTCTCTCCGGTGAGCGTCGAATCTCTGATGTCCGTTTCCTCCTCTTACTTCCTGTCTCACTGGGCTAGGGTGATTTTACAAAGGAGGGGCCAATAGAATTGAGAGATGAGGGAGAGTGGAGTCGTGTAAAGGATTATACGGGTAAAATAGGAAATTAGGCAGAAAATGTTATTAAATTAGGAAACATTTCATTCTTTTTGGGACAACCCAAAAAGGAAAATATTACATTCTTTTTTGGACGGAGGGAGTAATATATTTCTAATAAATTTTATATTTCTGGATAATTTATATCTTTATAAATTTACTAATAATTACTATATCTATAATATATTTCCAATTTTATAAACAAATAGTTTATGTTTATGATTAATATTAATATTTACTTGTTCAACATTTTATTCACTTTTCAATTAGTTCAAATAGAGAAGTATCATCTATTAAGACAAATATATTTTAGCTAATCCCATTTTATTTTGAAAACTAATTTTCACCATATGAAATAAATCTACACATTCTACAATTTTTAGTATTTGATAATATAAATAATATATTAAGTAAGCACATCATTAATTGCGTATCATTATATCATTAATAACGTATATTTTTTAGCCAAGTGGTAATTAATGTTTTGTAACCTTTTAGCCTACCCAATGAGAAAAATAATAAATTATATTGATCTTTTACAAAAAAAAATTAAAAGTAAAAAATTCTTAAAATATATTACTTCAACAAATGTAAAATTTAGCTGTGTATTCAATAAATGTATTATGAATGTATTTTTTTTAATTATCATTTAGTTGTGTATTCAATAAATTTGAGGTTTTTGTTCTCTATGGAAGACCTCAAGCAGGTCTCTAGTTTGAGCTATAAACTGGGGATATTAAAATTTAAATATGGTTCACTAACTTTAAAGGTCATTTTAAATGGTACAATAAATTTTTTTTTTTGCCTCTTAAAGTTCCCCAACTCAGTTCGTATGTCCTATTTTAGTCTTGACCTTTAATTCTAGCATTATTTCTGAGAGAATTTGCTTACATGGCACTTGTTGCCCTCATGGTGGGTCCCAATTGGTCATGTAGATGACTTTCTTTCGTACATGTATGTATTTAATTTTGAAAAATTTTCTTATCCTCTAAAAAAATAAATATCCACTATGAATTTTCATCCAACATTCCAATCTTATACCTAGAAGATTGATAATATCTTCTTGATGATATAATTTATGGTTCGAACTAGGGACCTATTTGCGGTCTTTCGTTGGGAACAAAAGCCTCAAACTTATTGAATACACAACTAAATGGTAATTAAAAAAATAATAAATGCGTAATACATTCATTGAATGTACAACTAAGCTTCACATTTTTTTTTGCTGAAGCAAAATTTCACATTTATTGAAGTAATTATATTTTAAGAATTTTTTTTACTTTTATTTTATTTTTTTTTACAAAAAATAAGTATAACTTATTAATTTTTTCAATGGGCAGGCTAAAAAGTTACAAAAACATTAATTTCCATTTGGCTAAAAAATGTACTTAATTAATGATATAATGATACATAATTAATGATGTGCTTAATTAATATATTATTTATATTAAGTGTTGCTGAAAAATTGTAGAATGTGTGGATTTCTTTCATATGGTGAAAATCAGTTTTCAAAATAAAATGAAATTAGCTAAAATATATTTTCCCTAAAAGATAATACTTCTCTATTTGAACTAATTGAAAAATGAATAAAATGTTAAACAAGTAAATATTAATATTAATCACAAGCATAAACTATTGGTTTATAAATATGAAAATATATTATAGATCTAGAAATTATTAGTAAATTTATAAAGATAGAAATTATTCAAAAATATAAAATTTATTAGAAATATATTATATATATTAAAGAAAATAGATTGGAGGTAACATGAAATGATTATTGTGGTTGATTTAAATAATTTGCGAATCTCATTGAAAAATCATGGCATTTGGCCAACTTACATAGCAATGACTTTAACTGATGTAACTATCCCAAAGAATAAAATGTAGGTTTTCTAAACTAGAGGGGAGTAATGGCAGGTTAAGCTCAATGGAACGGGTTCTTTTAACGTTTCCTTTCCCATTACCCCATTAGATTAGACATCAACCAGAACACCGAGCCGAAGCATGGTCCCATGCAGCTTGCCGCTATACCCCAGATGTGCAAGAACCAGCCCAACCAGCCTGGCCGTCCGCACAAGAACTAACACAACACAAATATTGAGGTGCTTTAATGCAGCCATATACAAGTTCATCTAACCCCTACCTGAAAATAACACACCCACGGAAAACCAATATTTACAGCTCCCAACTACCTACCACGAATCTTATAAATGCCCATCCAACTGCATTCACTGGCCGCCCATTTATATAACTATACAGTCCCACTCCCACACTACAGTACCAACTAAATACCCACCAAGGTTAAGCTTTTGCCTTACTAAGCTTTCATCAATGGCTGCCGAAGCAGGGAAGAAAGACGTGCCAGAGATTCCCAAGGTGAAGATCACTGCGAAAACCTACGTGAAGCCCAGAAAACCGATCGGGAAAAGAGAGTGCCAGTTGGTGACGTTCGATCTGCCCTACTTGGCGTTTTACTACAACCAGAAGCTGTTGTTTTACAGAGGGGAGGGCTTTGAGGAGAAGGTGGAGAGACTTAAGGACGGGCTGAGGGTGGCGCTGGAGGAGTTTTATCAGCTGGCCGGGAAGCTTGGGAAGGATGAGGAGGGGGTGTTCTTTGTGGAGTATGATGATGACATGGACGGCGTAGAGGTGGCGGAGGCCGCCGCTGAGTGCATCGGAGTTGATGACCTGGCGGCCGACGAGGGGGCGGCTACGTTCAAGGAGTTGATACCCTACAATGGGGTCCTGAACTTGGAGGGACTTGCCCGGCCTTTGCTTGCTTTGCAGGTAAAAATATTTCTTCTTCTTCCCGTTTCTTTCTTCCTTGTGTGTGTTTTTTTTCCCTTAAACGAAAAATGTGGCTTTAAACTACCAAACTGGGTTCAATATTTGACTAGTAGGTAATCTCTTTCCCGACGTCAATACAACATTGGATTAAAGGCAAAAGACACAATTTGTATATGGGCCTGTAGTCTTAAAAGAGGGATGTGGATCCAAATCTTGGTATGGCTACTAGAATCTATAGTTTCTTAAGCTCAGCTTAAGCGAGGAGTTGGCGTTTTCACGTGCAGGCATATATTCCTTCTTTTCAATTGATTTTCACTTGACTTGTTATGTGAATTTATGTAGGAAAAAAAAAGTTAAAACACTTATTTGCTAAATTTTAGTTAAAATTACACTCACCCATAAAGATTTTATTATAATCTACACTTACCCTTTTTTTTTAGAATTACCTTTTTTGCACGGTCTAATAACTTTTTTAAAATTTAAGTTCTTTGTTAATTTTCATTCAATTTGTCTAACAATATTTTTTTAATTATTTAATGAAAATTTTAAGTACTTTGGTTTCCTTTTTCTGTAAATGGAAATATTCGTTTAATAATTAATGATCATCTTAAATTATTATCTTTGCTCTCCTTAAATTTAAGACAATTTTTTTATGTATTAGTGTTGATAAAATAGGAGGGAATGAATATAAATTTGAAACTTTGAATAATAACTAAAGTTTTGAATAATAATAATAATAATAATGGTAGAATGGTGTAGGACAGAGATCGACTCCTGCCTCCACCCCATTTTTCCTATAAAATATTACTGATTTGATGGTATTCTGGATCACAAAAAATTAAGTATTTCTCCCCACTAACTCTTTTCTTTATAGACTTGTAAAGAATGCTTCTATGTACCGAAAAAAGTATGAATATAACTTTGAGAATGTTTTCCTTTGAAAGTTTATAGCAACATATAATATCAATAGAACCATTTGGTGGGCTAAATTCATAATGATTAAAGTATATTTTCTCTTCTAACCTTTTTAGTTTTTCATGTAAAAGAACATCATTAATTAATTTGAGTTTTGCAGCTTGTTGCATGTGATACTTTTTAGTTGAGTTGATGTGGGTCTTTTGATAATCTCCTATCGCTGTGACTATCAGTACTTTGATGTTTAGTACAAGTACAACTGTTCAAGCACTTAAGATAAGTGACCTGATTTCCCTTATGCTCTATTTCTAACAGTTTGTTACACCAAAAGTGTGCTTGAGAAGGTGAGCACTATCTAACCATTACTAGGTGGGTCCTTTTTTTTTGCCATGTATCTTAAAATATATTTAATTTATAAATATTTTTTATTTTTTTTTAAAAAAAATTGTGGTGGAAGTTTAAATATGTGTAGATATTAAACATTTCCCTATAAAAAGACGGTTTTGAGACAGAGAGAATTATCTATCCCGTCTATTTTATCAGATTATACTCTTTGTTATGTCGGACGAGTTATCAACTTATCATCTTCCTTTGAACAAAAGTAAATGGATAAATCCACACGATTTTAGATGTACTTCGTCGCATATTTTGAATTAAATTGCTTCGCTGGCAGATAACGAAGCTGAAGGACGGGCTGGCAATCGGGTGTGCTTTCAACCATGCGATCTTAGATGGAACCTCCACGTGGCACTTCATGACCTCGTGGGCCCAGATCTGCAACGGGGCCGATTCGGTGTCGGTCGCGCCATTCCTCGACCGAACCAAAGCGCGCAACACCCGCGTGAAGCTGGACCTCACGTTGCCGCCGTCAGCTTCGCAGGCTTCCTGCAACGGCGAGGCCAAGGGCCCGACGCTCCGGGAGAGGATCTTCAGATTCTCCGAGTCTTCTATAGCCAAGATCAAGTCAAAGGTCAACGCTAACACTCCATCCGACGGCTCAAAACCATTCTCCACTTTCCAATCCCTCGGGTCCCACATCTGGCGCCACGTCACCCTCGCCCGTAACCTCAAGGCCGAAGACTACACCGTCTTCACCGTATTCGCCGACTGTCGTAAGCGGGTCAACCCGCCCTTGCCGGATTCCTACTTCGGCAACCTGATCCAGGCAGTGTTCACCGTCACCGCGGTCGGGTTACTCGCAGCGAACCCGCCGGAGTTCGGCGGGGCGACGATCCGGAACGCGATCGAAGCGCACGACGCGAAAGCAATCGAGGCGAGGAACAAGGAGTGGGAGAGCTCGCCGAAGATATTTGAGTTCAAGGACGCCGGAGTGAACTGTGTGGCGATGGGAAGCTCGCCGAGGTTCAAGGTCTACGAGGTGGACTTTGGGTGGGGGAAACCAGAGGGCGTGAGAAGCGGGTCGAATAACCGGTTCGACGGGATGGTTTACTTGTATCAAGGGAAGAGCGGCGGAGGGAGCATCGACGTGGAGATTAGCTTGGAGGCTGGAGCTATGGAGAGGCTGGAAAAAGACAAGGAATTTCTCATGGAAGTTTGATTTGTCTGGGTTTACATATGTATGCGAGGTGTTTGATTTCAATGTATTTTGATTTCTGTGTAGCAAGAATATTACAGGTCCTTAAATAATTACTACTCTTTGTGGTATGATTTATTCTAATGCGAATCATATAAAAATTATATTATCAACAAATATCAAGTTTGGTCGTTCCAATTGCCGGTTTTTATGAGTTACATAAACACAAACAATTTAGATAAAACCGTCATGTCTGTCACCAAAGACATAATCATGGTATATGGATTTATGATTAGAGGTTAGAACCGTACGTTGCGATACCTTGCAACCCCAGGAAGCGATTTGTTGCCTTTCTAATGCTTGAAAGGGTTGGAATTTGAAGGGAAGCTCGGCTTGGCTTATCAATTCCACAAAATTTTTACTACGTTGCGTCCAAACATGGTATTGTATAACATAATTTTCAACACTTCCTTTACTTAATTTGATAAACTTAAACCCACAAATATTTAGATTTAGGCCAAAATGCCTATTGCTGCCCTAAGCTATTGTGACTCAGACAGTTAAGTCTCTAAACTATGAACCTCATCAATTCGAACAATGAATTTTGAGAACTTGGCCAGTTTGGTCTTTTAACTTGGGTATTCTCTCATGTGAGCGCACTTGAGCTAGACGCCATGAGGTGTTTAATGGAGCAACACCAGATCCTCTGCAAATAACCATTCCTCACTTCCCCATAACTCTCAATCTTTATGAATTTCTCCACGTCCTCTATGATATCTTTTTTTTTTTTTTCCATTTAAACTAACAAGCCTGATCTAAACAGAGATGAAACATACATTAATCGAAACATTTCAGTACTTGGTTTATTGACGAGGATCTGAATGGAGTACCAACGAAGCAAGAAGTGATTGACAATGGCGAGACCTAAGAAAGAGATGCCGCTAGTGACACAGGTGAGTCTCTCTCTACACAAGACGTAACATCCATGGACAAATTAAATGCAGATTAATCTCACCGGAGCCCGTTTGAGGAAAGATTCAAGTGCTCGAGATCTTCCAAGAGGGCAATTGAAAATGGGTATCTTGCCTCTGAGTTTGTTGTCAGACAAATCGATATAGGTAAGATTCAAATTAAAGTGTATGAGAAGATTTCTAATGTGAGAAATGGTGTGGGATTTGAGCTTAACCATGTTGTCGAGGATGATGAGAGACCGAAGGTGTTAACGAAGGTGGAGAGGCCAGTGAGTTCGATGAGGTTGTAGTGGCAGGAAAGCTTGATGTATGAGAAGCGACGGAGGGAATGGACACAGAAAAAAGAAATGAATGAAAGGCTGAGGTCTGAGGGAAGCGGACTGTGGGGACGTGACAGTCAAATGGTGGCATTATGGGCAGAGGGTTGGATTTAGGGGTCTTGGGCAGTGAGCATGTCAAAGGATTGGAGAGGTCTTAGCTATTTTGGGTTTAAAGTGGAGTCGGAGGAGGAGGTTGTGGTGACGGTAAGGGAAGAAGAATGAGAGGGTGCCTTTTGGCGATGAAAAAAGCATCTACATCATCCTCAGTAGTGGTTCTTTTGACTGAAATATAACTTTGGTGCTGCTCTATTAAATGCCTCATGAAATCCAGTCACGTGTACTTATTTGAGCAAATAGCCGAGTTAAAAGACCAAATTGACGGATTTTTCAAAGTTTAGGATTTGAATTGATGGAATCATAGTCTAAGGAGTTAACTGTTTGAGTCACCATATTTCAGTGTAGCAATGGGCAGTTAGGCCTTAGGTTTAGGGATGACAATTGGGTGGGTTGGGTTGGGTTCGGGTCATATCATTTAGGTTCGGGTTTAGTCAGATTAGCATCAATTCAGGTTCAGGTTAGGTTACTTGGGTTCGGGTTGATTACGGGTTGAGTAGACTTTGAGTTCGGGTCAGTCTTATTCAAGTTCGGGTTTAATTCAGATCGGGTCAATTTCAACATCGGGTAACTTCAGGTTGGGTTATTTGGGTTTCGGGTTAGATTCGGGTTGATATTTGGATTTAATCGGGTTATTGGTGCATAAGCTAGCCTAGAATAACTTGATTAATGCAATTTTTTATTTATATTTTGCTAAAATTTAAATTAAAGAATTTAATTTTTTATGCAAATATTTGAAAAGTTTAGAGACCCATGTTGCAATTTTTATGAGTGACTAAAATGAAGTTTTCAAAATTTAGGTACCTCATAACTAAAAAAATACTATGCATAAAAAATAATCTAAAACAATTAATTTAACTAGATATAAATATATTAATATACAATTATTTTAATAAAAATATCTAATTCAAAACTTTGCAAATTCTATTCATGAAACTATAAACTCGGTCATTTTAGAACTTAAGAAGTTGGTAGAATCAGATGCATTTAAATTATGTTGTCACTTTGAGTTATAATTTTTTAGGAATTTAAAATCATTATTTAATGTTAAAATAGGAAATAATTTAATTTAAGTACTAATTTGGAGCCCTAGAACCGTTTGAGGTCAGTGTAGGTGAAATGGAAGAGTTTGGGTGTGAATTGAAGATTTTTACAAAGTTCTAGGTAAAATTGAAAATTTGGGGACAAATTTGTCAACTCAAGAGAGTTTGAAGTAAATCTGGCAATTTTTTAAGGCAAAAATCTGATGATCTAATAAAGTCATAGGCTAATTCAACAAATCCTAAAAATTGGGTCTTGTCGGATTTAAACTTAGGTCTTTTCGAGTTTGGGTTATGGCAGTCTTGGATTTGGGTCATTTTGGATTCCGATTATTTCAAGTTTGGGCCAATTTGGGTTTATGTATTTTAGGTTTGGGTCATTCATGTTTTTAATTTTTTCGGGTTTCACTTTAATTAGGTTCGGATTATTGACTTTTCTGATCAAATCAGGTCAAATCAAATTTGAATTCGGGTGAATCGGTCAAGATTTTTAAGTCGGGTTAAATTTTGTCATCCCTACTTAGGTTTATATACTTATTCATTGAGAAAAAGGTAATCATGGAGGAATACGGTATACTTACTCTTCATTTAATGCATTTCCTCCGTCTCAAACTGTTTTAGTCATTTATCTATTTTTACTTGAATTTTATTCAAATTTATTTACACTATCATTTTTTAAAATATAAATTATATTTAAAAATTATAAATTTAGCATTTATATACCAGAATTCTCAAAATAAAAAATATGGTTAATTAATTTGAAAATATATGAATAAAAAAATTGCGACAGGGGTATTATTTCAATATACAAGCCTTTAAAAGACAGAAAGAAAAAAGAAAAAAAATGGCTATAGTTTATTTTTAAGTCTGTCAAAAAAAAATCTAACCTTTTTTTTGAGAACTTGACGATATGAATTTAAGGGAAAAAAACAAGAACTGTATTGCTAAAATAATTATTTGGAAACAAAACAGGAAAATAAAAAAATTTAAAATTACTTTTGTTATTTTCAAATTGGATTATCTAGACTCCTTTTTGTATATTATTTTTTGGACCATACTTATACGATGTACAACAGACGCATCCATACCTTCTATTTTTATGGGTCCTATACTAGGCCCACAAAAAAAAGAGCACGGATGTGTTAGTCGTATATGCCGTCCATTGCATAATAGTGATTATCCTACTAATTTTAGTGCGAGTCATCCCCAATTATACTAATCGAATAATCTGTTATCCAAACAAGTTAGATAAATATACTAATCGCTTCATTATTGCAGTTAAGAAAACAACTAACTTAAATAGTGGCATTGTTATAGGACCAAAAATTCTGAAAGCACATGAATAGTATAATAAAATAATACTCTATCCCTCTCATTTTTTTATATATTTTATTTATTTTGACCTAAGTTTTATTTGAATTTTTTCATCTTATTATTTTCTGGAAAAATTTAAATATATATACCAAGAAGAGTAGTACTTATGTAAGTGTAACTTATGCCATAAGTCATCCTCCTATGATAGATAAACTGGCAAGCTACCTTAGATTCCTATAAATCAATCAATTATGTCACTGGTTCACAAAATCTTGCAAGTTTTTTTTTTAAGTTTTTACCTCTTTGTCTTCTCTTTTCCCTTTTTCTATTTTTCTTCAAGCAGCACACAAAATGGAATCCTTTTTATCAATGATTCAAAGCTCCTGATTAAACACTCTTATTAAATGTCATTAGAAAAAAAAAAGAGAAAAAATAATTAGGAAATTAGAAAGTAACTTAACGCAACGGTCGATAAGAAGAAGGCTGAAACAGTGAAATTGGAAGAGATGAAAAGCTTGGGACTAGGAGCCGGGGGGAAGTTCCCTTATACCCTAAGACCTAAGAAAACCAAATAAATAAATAAATAAATAAATAATAAATAATAAAGATAAATTTTAAAAATTTTTGAAACAAAAATTTTAGAATTTTAGAGATAAGATGGAGCTTCTTTCCTTTTTATTAGTGTTACTTTGTTACTTTATTGGCAGTTCTTTTATTCTTTCATGAGTTTCTACTTGTTGTTTTAGATAAATTAATTTTATTTTTTTATTAATGTCTGTTTGTTTTTTTTTCATTAATATTTTTTGTTCTTTATTTTGCTCCTACTCATTCTTTCAGATAAATTAGTTGTGTATTCTTCTATCGATAATTGTTTGTTCATTTATCACAATATGTTTGTTCTTTTATTAGTTATTACTTGTTTTTTAGATAAATTAATTGTTTATTCTTCTCTATTTGTTTTTGTACTAGCAACTATTTTTTTTTATCTATTCATACTTGTTCTTTACATAAACTAACTTTTTATTCTTTTATTAGTATTTCCTCTATCCTAAAAAATGAAATATATTCTTTTTTCTGCTGTCCCAAAAATATTGAAACATTTTCCCTATTTGAAATATTTTACCTTTCAATTTATCTTACTACTCTGATTTAAACAAAAAAAATTATTTTTAATTATCATTTAAACTCTCAATACACAAAACTCAAAATGAAATAATTTTTAATTTTAGTTTCATAGGTAAAGTTGAAAAATATCATAAATTATATATACCTTAATTTCCATATCGAGGGAAACATTTCATCTTTTATGTGATGGAAAGAGTAGTTTTTTGTTATTTATTAGTAGTTTTTTTTGTTCTTTTACTAGTATATGTTTATTCTTGTATCTGTAGTCATTTATTCTTTTATCTCTTCTTGCCTATTTTTTTAAAGATAAATTAGCTATTTATTCTTCTATCATTAGTTATTTCTTCTTTTATTTCAAGTTATTTTTTCTTTTATCAGTTATTGCTTGTTTTTTTAGATAAACTAGCTATTTATTCTTTCATTAAGCATTTGTTTGTTTTTTACTAATAGTAGTTTATTCTTTTACCAATTATTGCTTTTTCTTTAGATAAACTAGCTATTTATTCTTTTATGGGAAATAATAAATTCATTCCCAAAACTCTGATTACTTTTCTATTTAAGTCCTAAAACTTTTAAATTTTTTATTTTAGTCTTAAAACTTTCAAAAACATATGAATAGTTAGTCATAAACTGTTGCCTATTATGGGGCAAATTTTAGGACTACTTGTTTACATATTTTATAAGTTTTAGGACTTAAATAGAAATGCTCAAAATTTTAGGATTTAAATACAAAAAATTGCAAAAGATTAAACATTGAAAGTGGTCTACCTTCTTTAACTTGAAAATTTTTTAAAGAAGTAAGAATTTTTTATAATTTTTAGGGAAAGTTATAAAAATTCTCTCAACATTTAGCCTAATCTACACTCACTCCCTTTATTTTAGAAAATATACACTTTACCTCCTGAAATAGTCATATCAGTCAAATTCACAATTATGCAAATGGGCCAAATGCTATGATTGTCTAATAAGATTTCCAAATTATGCAAATCAACCACAATATTTATTTTATGCCACTTCTAATCCATTTTTTTAAAATACATAATATTTGTAATAAATTTTATATGCCTAAATAATTTTTTCTTTATAAATTTACTAATACTTTTTAGATCTATAATATATTTCCATATTTATAAACTAATAGTTTATGCTTGTGATTAATATTAATATTTACTTGTTTAACATTTTATTCATTTTCCAATTAGTTCAAATAGAGTAGTATCATCTTTTAGGTCAAAATATATTTTAGCCAATCTAATGTTATTTTGAAAGCTAATTTTCACTATATGAAAGAAATCTACACATTCTACAATTTTTTAGCAATTTATAATATAAATAATACTTTAATTAAGAAAAACCCTAATTATGTACCATTATATCATTAATTAAGTATATTTTTAGCCAAATTATAATTATTTTTTTGTCAATTTTTAGCCCAGCCAATGAAACAATTAATGAATTATGCTTATTTTTTTATAGAAAAATTGAAATTAAAAAATTATTAAAATATATTACTATTTAATTGTGTGTTTAATAAGTTCAAGGAATAAGTTCAAGGCTTTTGTTTCCTATGAAAGACCTAAAGTAGGTCTCTAGTTCAAACCATAAACTAAATTATTAGGAAGCTATCATTAACCTTCTAGGTATAAGATTTGAATGTTGAGTTGAAATTCTTGTTGGATATTTATTTTTCATAGGGCAAGAAAGTTTTCCAAAAATTAAATACATGCATGTAGTTTATTTAATTTTTTTTTTGTTTTATTGATATGTTATTTAATTCCTTGTACAAATATAAATATATTATGCATTGGTAAAAAATTGTAGAATTTGTATGTTTTTTTCATATGGTGAAAATTATTTTTCAAAATAAAATGAGATTAACTAAAATATATTTGTCCTAAAAGATGATATTTCTCTATTTGAACTAATTGAAAAATGAATAAAATGTTAAACAAGAAAATATTAATATAATCACAAGCATAAACTATTAGTTTATAAATATAGAAATATATTATAGATCTAGAAATTATTAGTAAATTTATAGAGATAGTAATTGTTACGAAATATAAACTTTATTAGAAATATACTATATGTTTAGAGAAAATGAATTAAAGATAGCATCAAATGAATATTTTGGTTGATTTGCATAATTTGCAAATATTATTGGGTAATCAAGACATTTGGCTCACTTGCATAGCAGTGAATTTAATTGATGTGACTATTCTAGGAGCAAAATATAGGTTTTCTAAAATATAGGGGACAATCGTAAGAACAGCTAAACATCAAGAGGTCTTTGTAACTTTTCCTAATTTTTAATTTTTGTCTGAGTAGTGTTTTTTTTTTATAATTTTTTACATTTTTCAAATTTACAAAAAAAAAAAAGAAAGCTAAAAAATATATGTTTTTTTTTGCAAAATAAAAAAATAAAAATCTTTTTTAGTCATTAAAAAGTAATCTTAGGTGAACTCTTATGGAAATAAGTAGCCTATTAATGAGTTTAGAAATTTTCTAAAAGGACAAATAAGATAATAGTTTTGCCAAACAGGAAAAGAATATTAATGGGACATTTTGAACAAGAACCAATTTTGCATGTCGGGTATGCTTCAAGTCAAGGCAGCATCATATTAATTTAAACGATGATGACAAAGAAATCATCCACAAGTATGATTTTTTTATCATTTGATACATAAACAGGAAAAAAAATTGCATCTTCTTTGAAAAAATTGAAAAATAAAAAATTTATTCTTCTCACTATAAGAAAATGAATGATCAATTTTGAAAAGCATTTGGAAGAAAAAAAAGTGAAAGACAAATTGGTACTTTTCCAAAATATTTTGAAACCCGAATGGAACAAAAATCAAGGGAAAGACAACTCTTAATTCTAAATCTTTTCTGACTTTTCTATTTAAGTCCTAAAACATTGCAAATTTATATTTAACTCATAAAACTTCACAAATTTCTATTTTGATTCATAAAACTTTCAAAACAAGTAAATAGTTAATCCTAAAGTTTGCCCTAAAATAGGCATCTAACGGTTTAGGACTAACTATTTACTTGTTTTTTTTTAAGTTTTAAGATTTAAATAAAAATTTGAAAAGCTTTAAGACTTAAATACAAAAATGATCAATGTTTTATGAATGAATGTATTTTTTCCCATAAAAGAACAAACAACTAGTTTATTAAAGAAAAAATAATAATTGATAAAAGAACAAGTAACTACTAGTAAAAAAAATACTACTTAATGAAAAAACAAACAACTAGTTTATCCAAAAGAACAAGTAATAATTGATAAAAGAACAAATAACTTGTAATAAAATAACAAACAACTAATGATAAAGGAACAAATAGCTAATTTATCTAAAATAATAAGTAGGAAGAGATAAAAAATAAATAAATACTGATAAAAGAATAAACATCTAAGACTTCAAACTATATATGAACATATGACTTCTCATATTTCTCCCATATACGATATGAGGGTGTTAGAAAGTCCTCCCTTTATGTTATAGAACTTGAGTCTATCTATGCACATAAGACTTTTCACATTTCTCTCATATGTGGCATGAGAATGTTATATTTAGGACTAAGATAGAAAAATGATCAAAGTTTTAAGACTAAATATATTCTTTTCCCATTCTTTTATTAGTAGTTGATTGTTCTTTTACTGACAGTTATTTTTTTTTTTTACTACTTTCTGATTGTTATTTTAGAGAAACTAATTTTTTTATAGTAGTTTCTGGTTGTTTGTTCTATGCTCTTTTTTCCATTTTCTTCTTGTTGGAAAAAATCTATTTTTTTATTGCTTTCATTTAATTATGCATTCTCATGTTTCGTTAATATTCCTCTGATTCAATTGTTTGCTTTGATTTAGATTTTTCTCTGATTTTAGTTGTTTGCTTTGATTTAAATTTTTTGACTTTTTTTTATTGTTTGCTCTAGTTTGTTCTTTCCTCTAATATGTCCTAAAAAGAAACTTGAAATCTAATACCAACAATCCAAACAAGCAAGAGACTGTTTATTCTTTTCATGTTATAAATTTGTTCTTTTAAAATTCTCTAAAAAAATGAAAACAATAGCATACAATAAAGAAGAAAAACAGAAAAAAGTAAGCAAATTTGAACAAAAAAAAACAAGAATACTACTTTTAAAATATATAAAACAAGGAATACTGGGGAAAAAAGGCTAGACAAAATGAAATTGGAAAAAGAGAAATAATACAGAAAAAAATAAATGGGTAAGAGAAAATGATAAGTAAAATGGAAATTATGATCAAGGGGAATTGAAAGCACTCATAGACATTTCCCTGACATTTGCTACCTATTCCGCCAATTGTGTACGAATTTGCCAAAAACTTTTACTTATTATAGTTTTTTTTTTATAAAAAACGAGGATGTATTCAGAAGAAAGACCTCAAGGAGGTTCAAAGTTTACATCAGCCAACTGTTGAAGGGCATAAACCGAAGAAGGACACATTGTCCAATACACTCTCTTCTGGACACTCGCCCATTTAGCTATGCACAAAGCACACTTATTGGCTGTTTCAACCACTTTCTAGACAAAACAAGAAGAAAAAGAACTTTGCAGCGTTTTTATGTCAGAAATTAAGGGGCATATTCTCCAGTCTTCTTGATCCCTTAAGCTACCGATGAGTTCCTTGTCAAAAGCCTCAATTTCTACAGCAATGTACCCCAGATGAAGCAGGTCCTGAAGCCCCTTCCTAGTTGTTTCAGCTAAGGCTGCTGGTTTGCATGTACTGGCAGCAAACACAGCTTGATTGTGCAGCACATTCCCCTGCCAGTCACGAGCCAGATACGCCATTCCCAGCGAGCTAACTTTGTGGACTACAGCTACATTGAGTTTGATGAAGCCCCGAGGTGGTTTGCACCACCTATCTGATTGAATATTTTCGTGTAAAGGAGGACATGTATCACCCATTTTCTGATGTGTTTGGTGATACTCAACGACAGCACTTTGTATCCTGTAAATCACAGAGGCAGGGTTAACATTTTTCTTTTGAAAAATGGCCTCATTTCTTGCCAGCCAAATATACCAGCAAGTATAAGCAATGGTAGAGATAATAAGACCCTTGTTTTCCTGTGTATGGTGTAAAGCACGACAAAACTCAGGAAACCATTGATCAAAAGTTTGTATTGCAACATTGTGGGGTTTATAATCCAAACACACAAACTAGATAAGGCGTGTCCATTCACAATGCAGCGCCATATGCTCCACTGTTTCATCATGAGTACAAAAAGGACATTTAGGATTTATCGATATACCTCTTTTGGCCAAGTTTAGCCGAACAGCAACTTCATTTTGGCAGAGCCTCCACATAAAATTCTGAATCTTAGGAGAAAATTTAATTTTCCAGATTAGTTTCCATACACAGGGGTTTATTTGATGGGAAGTTGAAGCACAAAGATTAACAGGATGAGAAATTTTCTGTACCCTATAGGCCGTCTTGACTGTGACTCTACTTGTTTTGTCATATGGCCAAATTAGCTTGTCTTCCCCTGGGTTATGACTAATGGGTATCTGTAAAATGGCCTGTTTTTCCTCAGTTGAAATATAAGGAGATATTTGACTTAAATCCCAAGTATGAGTGCTAGGATCAATGAGGTTACCTACAGTCACGTTTCTTACCACTGCTGGAATATTCATGTTCGTGTGCAGCTTAAAATCTCTAAGGTTTGGAATCCAAGCATCATTCCAAACTGAAATAGACTGTCCATTTTGCACTTGCCAGCAAACATGGTTTTTTAGAAAGTCCCTACCAGCTAAAATACTAGACCAACCCCATGAAAGTTTTGGTCCTTTTCCTGCATTCCAAAAATTACCATCATGGAAGTATAATCCCTTTAAAGTTTGAGCCAAAACCGATTGGGGATTAGAAACAATCCTCCAGGCAAGTTTTGTAAGCAAGCCTATGTTCATGGGCTCTAAGTCCTTAAAACCCATCCATCTTTTTTCTTTTGTTAAGGATAAATAGTCCCAACTTTTCCAGTGGATACTCGAATATGAATTCTTCCCTTCCCACCAGAATTTAGCCATTAAAGAGTGAATATTATAACACCATTTTTTGGGAAATTTAAAACAGGCCATGGCATATGTTGGGATGGCTGTAATAACAGATTTAAGCATAATTTCCTTACCTGAATAAGAAAGTAGAGCCTCCTTCCACCCTTGTATTTTTTTGATAATTTTGTCCCTAAGAAAAGCCAAAGCCTCTTTCTTTGAACGTCCCCACAGGGTAGGTAAGCCAAGATACTTCCCTGGATTTACTGCCTTAGGAATTTTCAAGAAAAGACTAATTCTTTCCTGCAAAGTAGTAGGGGTATTAGGACTAAAGAATATAGCAGATTTTTCAAAGTTTATACATTGACCAGAAGCCTGGCAATACTGTAACAGAACCTGCTATAAGTTGTGACCATTTCTGACACTAGCTTTAACAAAGAATAAGGAGTCATCTGCAAACAACAAATGTGTTAGTGTGGGGCAATCCTTATTCAGCTTAATGCCTTCTATAAAGTTTTGATCTGCTGCATTTGTCAACATTTGTGATAAAGCTTCAGTAACCATGACAAACAGATAAGGAGACAAAGGGTCACCCTGTCTTAACCCCCTAGTAGGCTTAAATGTTTCAGTCTCCTTTCCATTAACTAAAAGAGTATAAGACACCGTGGTAACCATAGTCATAACCCAAATAATCCACCTAGAAGGAAATCCCATTTTGCGCATGATACCTTCCAAAAAAGACCACTCCACACAATCATAAGCTTTTTACATATCAACTTTTATAGCCATATTCCAGTCTAAACCTTTCTTTTTTGTATTTAGCTTATGGAAGATTTTATGAGCTGCTAAGATGTTATCCTGTATTTGTCTACCTTTAACAAAAGCATTTTGCGAAGGAGAAATGATATCATTCATATGAGACTTAATTCTATTAACAAGAACCCTGGATATAATTTTATAGCAGTAGTTACATAAACTAATTAGCTTAAACTGAGTGACTTTTTCGGGATAAGGAACTTTAGGGATAAGAACAATAGCCGTTTTGTTTAGGCTAGGGTTTAGAATACCTTGATTAAAGAAAGCTTGAACTGCTTTGGTAACACTTTCTCCAACATCGTCTCAATATTTTTGGAAGAAGATTCCTGAAAATCCATCAGGCCCAGGGGCTTTTAAGGGAGCCATTTGAAAAGCTACAGATTTGATTTCTTCAGTTGTCACATTCTTCTGCAGGTTCTCCTTCAGATCTTTCTGAACAACGAGTTTTATATGAACCAGCACCTCATTTATGCCTATAGGTCCTTCAGAGCTAAAAAGCTTCTCATAGAATTGCTTAAAGGTGGCTGAGATATTCTCCTCCTTATCAATCCACACACCCTTCTCATTCTGAATCCGTAAAATTTTGTTTGAAGCTCTTCGCTGAATTGTGACATTATGGAAAAAAGCAGTGTTCCTATCCCCCAATCTTAGCCAGTCCACTCTACTGCGTTGCTGCCAGTACATCTCTTCCCTAGTCCAATGCTCATCAATTTGTTTAATAATAGGGCTCTCCTTCCCTGCCACTGAAATATCAGACCTATCTTGTAGCTCCCCCAGCTTCGAAGTCAGCGCCTCTATTGCCCTTCTGTTATTAGGATAATAGGCCTTACTCCACTTAGTCAAAGCTCTACTACACCCATTCAGATTTTTTTGAAGAGCAAAAGTATCGTTCCCTGCATATACATCCCAAGATTGCTTAATAACCTCTTTACAGGCTGGTTCTCGAGTCCACATATGCTCAAACCTAAATTTTCTCCTTCTAGAAACACTTTGAGCCTCTGAGGTAAGGATTATAGGGCAGTGATCAGAGCCTATTTGAGGACAGTTGTACACCTGAGTATCAGGGTAAAGAAGCCTCCAAGAGCAACTCACCAAAGCTCTATCAATTCTCTCTTTAACTAAACCATCTTTTCTGCCATTTGACCAAGTAAATTACTGTCCCTGAAAACCAGCATCCTGAAGTTGTGTTTTTAACATCATTTCCTGAAACGCCATGATTTGGTCTTGAGCTTTCAGTCTACCTCATTCTTTCTCATATTGGGCTGCTATGTCGTTCCAATCCCCTATACATAGCCAAGGTAAGGATCTTTGGAAGGCAAGTTGCTGTAAAACTTCCCAATTCTTTCTCTTATTAAGGAAATTTGGATCTGCGTAAATCCAAGTGATTCGACTGGTGTTCCCCATGTTATCAGTTACTCTTGTATCAATGAAATTCTAAGACTTCAGATCAACACACACTTGCACCTCTTCAGTCCACCACAGCGCCAGTCACCCAGATAAACCAACAGTGTTAACATAACAAGCATTTTTGAACCGAAATTTCTTTCTCATCTTTTCCAATTTATCCATTTTATTCCTTGTTTCCATTAAGAAACATAACCGAGGATTATACCTCTTTTGGAGCCATTTGAGGTGCTGAACTGTCAGGGTTGGCCCCATACCCTGGCAGTTCCAACTTATGAGAATCATGATGCCTGGGTGGCTGAAGGGCAGCCACCAGACCCGTCCTCAGCTGTAGCATCCTCTCTGGCTCTTTTTCCAGTATTCTCAGCTAATAATATTTCCTGTTCAGTATTTTTCCTCTTGGGAGGTCTCCCTCTCTTTCTACCCCCTCTCTGTGCGCAACATCATATGACTCTTCTTCCTCTGCTCCAGTATTGTCAGAATCAATTGAGGTCAGAGATAATTAAGAGTGGTGAATTTGATCGGCCATATTTGGCAAGACAGTATCAGGATTGGTATGATCCAAAGCTGGTAGCAATTTTTGCACCAGCTGGCCAGTTTGGCAGTTAGGGAAAACAGATGGTGATGCTAGGTTTTGCCCTGATATCAACTGATCAAGGTGTTCCTTCGATGTGTTATCTACATCAGATGATTCATTGAAGAGTTTATTTTGCCTTGTAAGCCCTACTAATGTTCCAGGTAATAACTGATCTGGTCTTGGTGGTAGAGGTTTGGCCATATCTTCAGCAACTTTTGGCACAGGAGCTCTTAACCAAGGGCCATACATTTGTTGTCCAGTGTTCAATAGAACTGGCTGTGTAGTTAATTTGCAGCTTATATCAAAATGGCCAAGTCTTCCACACTGTTGACACCCAATTTCGTCCGACCCTTTTTTCTTCCTTTTAGCCCACCGTTTCCCCATCCTCCTTTGGCGTCCAGTTACGCCGTCCCTCCATCCCGCCGTTCACCGTTTTTTTTCCTTCCTCCTCAGCCGCCAACCCTTTGCCGTTTCGCCAACCACCGCGTCTCCCCCCTCCAGTCGCCTGCCGTCGCGCCCCTCCGCCGTGCTCACGCCGCCGTACTCCCGCCGTGCTCCCTCCCGCTGTACTCCCTCCGCCGTGTTCCTTCCCGCGCGTTCTACCCTATCTCTCCGCGCTCAGCCACGCCTCTCCTGCTGCGACCCCTCCCTTGCTGCGCTCAGCCACCGCCCGTCGCACCCAGGCCAACTCCTCCGCGTCGCCTCCCCTGCTCGCCGTCGCCTCGTACTGTCGCCGTCGCCGTCGCCGTCGATCCTGCAACAGACGAATTCAAAATTTGTTTTTAAAGGTAAAACCCCTGTTTAACTCCTCATCTTTTCATTTCCTTTCATTTTGGTCACTAACCTTTTTTTATTTCTGCAGAATTAACAATAATCTTTAGCTTTTATTATTATTATTGTTATTATTATTATTATTATTATTATAAGTCACTAATCTTTTAATTTTTTCACAACTAACTTTACTAACAACTGACTCTTATTATTATTAACAATTAACTTTACTAACAACTAACTTTTATTATTATTATTATTATTCATGGAAGGTTATACCTCCTATTTATTTATTTTTTAGTGGATGGCCAAAAAGCCCCACTTTATTTATTTATTTATTATCTTTTAATATTCCTTTATTTACTTTATGTGCTTTCTCTTTATTTATTTGCATGTGTTATTTAATTTATGCACCTTTTAAATGGATGTCCAAACCAAAAAAAAAAAAAAAAAAAAAGAGAAAACCTCCACTTTACTTTATTTATTTATTGTCATTTAATTTTCCTTTATTTACTTTATGAAAAATTTTATTTTATGGTTAAACTTGTTTCACTTATTTCACCTTTAGCCATAAAAAAATAAATAAAATAAAAAAGTAAATAATAACAAATTAAAAGAAGACTTTTTTTTAACTTTATTCCATTTATTTTTAGGGCTAACAAAAAATCAATTTTTAACAAAAGCCAACCATCCTCTATTATTTTTGGAACACATATTTTTATTTATTTCTTTAAAAAGTTAACCTTTTTATTCCTTTTATTAAAAATTATTAAAAATCATAATTAAATAATTCCAAAAAAAATAAAAATAATTTGTATTTAAATATATCTTTAAAGTAATAATAATTAAAAATAATTAAAATATTAAAAATCCAATAAAATTATGACTAAAAATTAATAACTAATTAAATAAACAAAAACTTAAATTCTATGTCCAAATGATCCGACAGGATCCATGGTTTGGAGAAAATATATATATATATATTTTTAAATAAAGTATAAAAATAAGAATTAATTTTTAGATAGTTACTTTAAATTTTTTTTTTTATCCAGTAAAAAAAATAAAAAAATAAGAAAAAAAAAAAAACTTTTCTTAATAAAAGAAGTATATTTTACTTATTTCTTTTAAAATAATAAAAAAATATAACTTTTTGGTTCCTTTATCAAACAAATAAAATCTTAGTCAAATGATTTTAAATAAAGATAATAAAAATAAATAGAAAAGAATTAAATTCTCTTGAAATATATTTTAGACTTATCACTTATATATATATTTTTAGACTTATAAATTAGAAAACTATTTAAAAATATTTTATCAAACAAAAAAAACACAAATAAAATATATGAAAATCAAGATTGTTTTTTTTTAGAAAAATATATATACTCTTTGTTTTCTTTATTAAATAAATAAAATCTTGATATTAGATAATTAAATAATTAATTTTTGGTTTATTATTTTATCAAACAAAAAGAACAAAAATAAAATAAAATATATGAATATCAAGATTTTTTTTAGAAAATTATATAACTCTTTGGTTTCTTTATTAAATAAAGAATCTTCGATATTAAATAATTACTTTTTGGTTCCTTTATAAATTAAGTAATTACTTAAAAATAAAAAAAGATCTTTCACTAAACAATAAAAAAAAAAAAAAAAGCAAAAAAAAAACAAAAGAAAAGAACAAAAGAGAAAATATAAAGAGAAAAAAAATTAAAAATTAAAATTAGTCATTAAAAATCCAAAAAAAAAAAATTCATAAAAAAAACTTATGATAAAATTAATAATTAAATTAGTAATTAAATTAATAATTAATTTAATAAAAAAAATAAGAATTAAAAATTTAAATAATTAACAATAAATTAAAATATTAAATTAATTTCCATATCCGGATGATCCGACAGGATCCACGGTTTGGAAAAATACAAACTTTTAATTAAATTAAATACAAAGATAAAAATCCATATTCAAATAATTCGGCAGAATTTTTGATATGGATATTTAATTTTAATTTCGTCGAATTCCGTGTCCAGGTGACTCGGCAGAGTCTATGGTTCGGAAATATCAAATTTACTAAAAAATTATACAAATTAATTACCGAAGATTTTAAAGCCCATTATTAATTTAAAAATCCACATCCGACTAATTCAGTTAAAATTTTTCTTTTAAAAATTAACTGAATTTTATTTAAAAGCAAGCAAAACAAAATTAAAATCAACTAAGGTGCCAATTTTGGGCGCTATAACAAAATTGTTTTAGCGTAACCGTACTCCCGAACCCCTGAACTCTTGCAGACCATATTTTAGGTGTCCAATCGACCTGAGCGAAAACCGATTGGTGGCGACTCCCGAAAACAACCCGCACGTTGCCACAGCTTGGCGACTCCGCTGGGGACTCTAGTCAGTGAGTCAGGCCTAATAGTTGATTTCTTTTGTGCTGCTTTGCTTATTTTTCTATGTGGATTTATATGCTATATTTACTTATTATAAACATGCATAATGCATTCTTGACATGAAGCTCTATACCCGAGCTTCCTCAAATCAAACATGTTCTTTCTAAGCGGAATTGGTGTTGTTGTCCTTGTGAGACCATAGTCTCCAAGCCTTCACCGGTTTCAAAGTAGCAAAGTAGTGTATTGCCTCCTGAGACGATAGTCTCTGCATGGGCCTACGAAAAGCTACGACTCGAATTAATCATTTCCTTACATAAACCCTCGAGGGTAAGGAATTGGGCTGTCACTATAATTTAGTGATGGGATTCGGGAACTATCCTTTGCCTTTTTGATAAACCACCTTCTGCATATAGAATTCCCCACTTTTTTTTCCTTTTCAAATACTAATCTTATTTTCCTAATATGAAGCATAAGAGCTTGTCATCACTTTGTTTTATTTTTTTCCCTTTACATAATTTTAGTGTTTTAAAATCTAATAAATAGAAAATTTGAGTCTCATTAATAGATGAAAATAAAATAAAACTTAAGGATAAAAGTGTTGTCCAACACTTTGACATATTTGTACTTTTTATGAGTTTTATCATATTTAAATCATTGATTCAAATAGACATAACTATGAAATTTTTGTAACTTTTAAGTTCTAATTAAAATGCTTTGTTCAAGTTTGAAAGTACAAAAAATTGATAAATTTTTATGTTTAAGGACATGTCCCAAAAATATATATAAATTAATTAAGGACATATTTGTTACAAAAGTTTAACTTATTACGGCTATTTATATTTTTTCACCATTAAAAGTTATATTTTATATACAACTTTAAATAAATCTGCTAAAGCTAAAAAATAAGATCACCTTTTTTCGCTCTTTACTCTCTTTATGTGAAAATTAGTAGTTTTACAAAGTAAAGGTCTTATACTTTCTCAATATACTTCATAAGAATTTATTTATTTTTTCTAGTTAGATGGAAATGATAGGGTAAAAACATATTTATAATTGAGTAAGAAAAACCTTAATTACATTCTCAGTGTATGTCAAATGATTCTTGACATACAAAACAAACTTGAAAGAAGGAGAATTGAAGCATAGAACATCAACCAAAAAAAGCATAAACCTAACCATTAAGATAAAGATCTAATTCATTTAGTATTAAGTCAGATTAATCCAAAAATGTTTTTATAGCCTGTTTGCCTGGAATCAATATTATCTAAAATTAATACTACATAATAATAATAATAATATTATTATTATTATTATTATGACCCAAGTCCAAAACCGATGAATACCTGCCCACACCACAAGGGCGATCCTTTGTGAAAAACGTAAGTGCTAGGTCCTTATACTCTAGAACATAAGTCTAAATATCCACATAAAACTTCTCACATTTCTCCATGTGGGATATGGGGTACTACAAACTCCCCCGTTATGTACCGAAAGTTCTCATTGGGGTCACTTAAATTACTTGGTCTCCTGAACCAATAACCTCTCTAATTGAATATTACTTGACCCCTGGCCAAGTAACCTCTCTAATTCAGGATCAGTTCAGGTAATACATGTACACACCCAATATACCGCATCATCACAGCCCCTGGTTAACTTTGATGCCATCTGTAATAATTCAAGTCCAAACCTGCCCACACCACATGGGCTATCATTTGGAAAAGGATAAATGCTAGATGTTTATGCTCTGGAAAGTAAGTTTATATACTCATATAAGGCTTCCCACATTTCTCTATATAGTATATGGGGGTATTACAATAATAATAATAATCCATTAAATAACATTTTTATGGTGTAATTGAATTTTAATTAATTGTTTATGTTGAATAAGTGAAAAATTCATAGTAATTACACTATCAAAATGTTATTCAATAAATTATTATACATATATAGAATTTTTTTTCAAATGATATTAGTTTCATATAAAAATTTTATAAAAATAAAAATAAGTCATTTTGGATTAATTAACTTCAAACAACCATCTATTTTGTTTTTCAAGTGTATCATTTAAACTGCAAAGCTTCAAGTTAGAGCATTCATAAAACCTTATAACTCTCTAATAAGTAGGTCAAGTCAACTACATAACTCTAATTCCACTTGACAGTATGAGGCCCCAATTGGTATAGATGAAACTAAGAGTTTAAATTCATATAAGGCTTCATAGTGAAAAAAATTGTTAAAAATTTTTATTTTTTGTAAATAAAATTAAAATTTTAGATTATTATTATTATTATTCATTGTATAAATAACTATTGCTTAAAGATTATAAGTTTTAAGTATTAGTATTATTGTAGTTTGAATGGTAAGCAAAGGGAATAGAAATTTAATTGAATTTAATTGACGAAAAAATGGATGTTCAAAAAAAATTATAAAAAATTGAGAAATATTTGTTAAATTTAACTAAATTTTGTTGTTAAAGTAATGATTTTGCCAAAAAATTAAAGCCAAAAAACAATTCATGCATAATGTCACTTTGATAGAACTTTTAAGATTTGATTGGCTTTAAAAAATAATTAAAATGGACATAATACTTTAATATTATTCAGTATAGAAAAATTGCTATGAGTTGCTAAGAATAAAAATTTGTGTTAAAATATTAAAAGGGATGAGGGAAAAATAAATCTTATAATTTTTCCAATATTTTAAAACATTGGAAAATGTTAAAAAAAAAAAGTACTGCTAAAATTCATCTTTATTATAATATAAGCAACTAATCCTATAAGTTGAGAATTTTTTCCTAAAATTTTTCACAATATCCTTTGCTATAATAATAATTTTTTTTTATTTTATCATAATATGTGTTTGAGTCATACATGAATCATATAATTACTCTAAGATGGACCAAATGCCTAAGCTTTCAAAGTATATATTCTTCCAAGTTGGAAAAAAAATTAATTGATAAAAATTTTATATTCAAAGATATTTTTTATAGTAGAACAAATTTAAGCCGTATTTATTAAAATTAATTGAGTTTAGTGGATAAAAGTATGTTTAGTAGTCAAAATAGTAAATTTCTTAAAAACTAAAGGTTAAACGCATACATGTTTACATTTTCCCTTTCTTATTATATTTCTATAATTTTAATACTAGTAAAGATTTAATTAAATAGGAAACCACATATTTAGATCTTTATCAATTGATTCTTTTTTTTTTTCTATTTTTAGAATCCTAATACTAATATAAATTTAATTAAATATAAAACATAAAATTTGCAACAACCTCTTATCTCATATGAGAGAAAATATGTGAAGCTTTATGTATAGATACAAGTTTTAGAGCATAAGCACCTAACGCTTATCTTTTTTTCCAAATGATAGCCCATGTGATGTGGGAAGGTGTTTTGTTGGCCAATTCTGGATTTGGGTCGTTACAAATGGTATTAGAGCCAACCTAGGACCATGATGATGTGGCATGCTAGGTGTACATATGTATCATGTACCGAGGCTAATCCCATTGGAAAAAACCTTACAGTTTTAGGATAAAGAAAAAACTATAAGTGAATTACTATGTAGTGTTCACTTACATAAACTTTTAATATACATTTTTTATATATAAAATTACTTTTTACTACCCAATAATTATGAATTTTTGTGTGAAACTTTGGCAAGAGTTTAACCAGATATTAAGCTTTCATGTTATATACTCATCCTAGTTGAAAAACTAAAGAAACTTAATTGACAAAAATTTTATGGTCAAAGGTACATTTTGTAACGAGCCAAGTCTAGAAACGGTCAACAAAACACATATCCATACCACAAGGGTTATCCTTTGAAAAATAATAAGTGCTAAGTGCTTATGTTCTGGAACTAGAGACTATATATCCACATATAGCTTCCCACAATTCACCTATGTAGGATATGGGGGTGTTACACATTTTGTAGTTGTAACGACCCAAGTCCAGAACCGGTCAACGGAACACCTGCCCACACCACATGGGCTATCCTTTGGAAAAGGATAAGCGCTAGGTGTTTATGTTCTGGAATTGGAGCCTATATATCCACATAAGGCTTCCCACAATTCAACCATGTGGGACATGGGGGTGTTACAAACTCCCCCCCTTATGTACCCAACGTCCCCGTTGGGGTCAATCGGATTACTTGGTTCCCCAGACCAAGTAACCTCTCTAATCGGACTACTTAGCCCCTGGCCAAGTAGCCTCTCGAATCCAGGATCAGTCCCGGTAGACGATGCATGTGCATACCCACTATGTCACACCATCGTGGTCCCGGGTCGGCTCTGATACCATTTGTAATGACCCAAGTCCAGAACCGGTCAACGGAACACCTGCCCACACCACATGGGCTATCCTTTGGAAAAAGATAAGCGCTAGGTGCTTATGTTCTGGAATTGGAGCCTATATATCCACATAAGGCTTCCCACAATTCACCCATGTGGGACATGGGGGTGTTACAAACTCCCCCCCTTATGTACCCAACGTCCCCGTTGGGGTCAATCGGATTACTTGGTTCCCCAGACCAAGTAACCTCTCTAATCGGACTACTTAGCCCCTGGCCAAGTAGCCTCTCGAATCCAGGAGCCTATACGATGCATGTGCACACCCATAACACCATCGTGGTCCTTCGGCTCTGATACCATTCAACCATGTCCAGAACCGGTCACGGAACACCTGCCCACACCACATGGGGTATCTTTTGGAAAAGGATAAGCGCTAGGTGCTTATGTTCGAATTGGAGCCTATATATCCATATAAGGCTTCCCACAATTCAACCATGTGGGACATGGGGGTGTTACAAAATGCTAGTGAATTGACCTAATTCCTGAAACAGATTTTCCTGAACTGAGCTCCGTTGTGGGGTGAATCCTAGGGGATAAGTGGGATCTTGTGTCTCTTTGACGGGGACTTGGGTTGCTTTCCCCTTGATTAGCTCCATTAATTGTTTCATTTGCTCTGCCATGTTTTCCATCTTGGACTCAATATCTGTGAGACGTTCTTTCGTTTGTTCTGCCATGAGTCTTGTTTGGAGCCGAGTTGAATATCGGTGTTGAGGGCCAATTTTACCTTTTTAAAGTGAGATTCATTTTATTAGACTTTATATGTATGTGATTGATGTAATGCATGCATGCAATGAATGCTATTTTTATTAATGTGATTGAGTTGAATGGCTACTATCGTAACACCTTCAAACTCTAATGACTGTCTATGCCTAAACATTTAGCGCAACACTAAATCACCAAATTCACCACCCAATAAAGAATTGGTAAAACCAAATAAAGAAAGCCATGGTGATGGAGGTCGCGCTAAATGCTTCCTATAGTGCTATGCATGCAAAGAGAACAACAACTTAGTAACATAGCAGAATAATATATGAGCTACTGTGAACATTATAAAGAGAAAAAGTATACTTAACAAGGCACAAAGTGGTTAGATTGACAAGAGAGTTAGCAATAAACAAGCTGTGTTTTGTTATGGAAGTCCTAATGGATAGATCTATGGCCGCTATATGCGTAGGTGGTTTTTTTGAAAAGAAAGGTTATGGGTTGGTTCTCGAATCCCTTTTACTAAGTCCTATCAGACAATAAAATGCCCAATTCCTCACCCACGAGGGTTATGTGAGGAAGGATTAATTCGAGTCGTAGTTTTCATGGTCCCATAGGGTGACTACTGTCACACTCAGGCAACACTACTAACTACTACGGATTAGAGAAAGTGCGGAAACTATTGTCTCATGCGACTAGCCTAACCCGGGTATTTTGCAGAACTTGGTTGGAGTGAGCTTGGGTATTGAGCTCATTATGCATGCCGAGGTGTGTGCGTGTAACAATCTAAAAAAAATACTCAACACATCAAATCAGTATGTCAAGAAACAAATAAGAAAGAAAACGAACAAAAACTAAACCCTTTTTATGGCTAGACTCGTCCCCAGTGGAGTCGCTAAGCTCTAGCAACGTGATTTTTATAGGAGTTGCCACCAATCAGTTTACCTAGGTCGATTGGATACCTGTAATGGTTTGCGAGAGATTCTAAAATCGTGAGTCGGTTACGCTAAAATAATCCTATTAAAGAGCCCGAAAATTGGTACCATGGGGTTCAGTTTTTATCTTTTCTTAACTATTTATTTCTTGATCTAACTTTTTGGTTGAGAATAATTTTAATGAATTTTGTTTAATTTAATTCCAAACCATGAATCTTATCAGATCAGCCGGATATGGAATTTTAAATTTTGATACTTGATTTTTTTATAATAATTTTATAAGAAGTTTAATATTTCCGAACCGTGGATTCTATCGAATCACCCGGATACGGAATTTAATGAAATTTAATTTTTATTTAAATGTTTTAATTAATTTCTAATCCATATCATAAATTCTGCTGAATTATCCGAATATGGATTTTTAATGAATTTTAGTATTTAATTTTTATTCATTTTTTTGTTAAGAGTTTGATATTTTCCAAATCGTGAATCCTATCGGATCACCCGGACATGGAATTTAATAAAAAATTAAAATTTTTAATTTATTATTAAATATTTTAATTAATCCATATCATCAATTCTGCCGAATTATCCGAATATGGATTTTAATGATCTTAATATTATTTTCATTTTTATTTTATTTAAAATTTTTATTTAAAAGTAACTATCTGATTCATAGATTTTTTTTTTTAAAAAAAAATACTTATTAAAAAAACATTGATTTTTATTGAATCATCTAACTATGATTTTTTTTTATTATTTTATTTTTTTGATAAAAGGAATAAAAAGGTTAACTTTTATTATTTGAAGGAAATAATAAATAAAAAAATGTCTTAATATTACAATTAATGTTTAAGATGACGAAAAAAAAAAAAAGACTGTGGGGCTTTTATTGTAATAGGAAAATAATAAAATAAGGAAAAACAAGATGGCCTTTTGGGCCAACCATAAAAATGATAGATAAATAAAATAAGGTTAGTCATCCACATAAAAAAAAAAATAAATTGCAGAAATTAAGTAAACAGATAAACAAATAACGTGGGGTGTTTAACCATCCAAGAAAAAAAAAATAAAGTAGGAGGTATAACCTTCCATGGAAAAATAAATAAATGAAAGTGCGTAAAGTAAATAATTGTCAATAAATAAAGAAAAGTGGGGTATTTAGCCATCCACATAAAAGTAGGAGGTATAACATTCCATAAAAAAAAATTACAGAAAATTAAATAAATAAAGAAAAGTGGGGCATTTAGCCATCCACATAAAAAAAAGTAGGAGATATAACCTTCCATAAAAAAAATAAAAGTACAGAAAGTAAATAATTGCAGAAAAATAAATAAATAAAGAAAAAGTGGGGTTTTTAGCCATCCACTAAAAAAAGTAGGAGATATAACCTTCCATAAAAAGATGTAAAAGAAAGTAAATAAGGTGGGGCGTTTTAGCCATCCACATAAAGGTAGGATGTATAACCTTTCATAGAAAAATGTAAAAAGAAAGTAAACAAGGTGGGGCATTTTAGCCATCCACATAAAGGTAGGAAGTATAACATTCCATAGAAAAATGTAAAAATAAAATAAACAAGGTGGAGCGTTTTAGCCATCCACATAAAGGTAGGAGGTATAACCTTCCATAGAAAAAATATAAAAAGAAAGTAAACAAGGTGAGGCATTTTAGCCATCCATATAAAGGTAGGAGGTATAACATTCCATAAAAAGATGTAAAAGAAAGTAAACAAGGTGGGGCGTTTTAGCCATCCACATAAAGGTAGGAGGTATAACCTTCCATAGAAAAATATAAAAAGAAAGTAAACAAGGTGGGACGTTTTAGCCATCCACATAAAGGTAGGAGGTATAACCTTCCATAGAAAAATGTAAAAAAGAAAATAAAAAAGGTGGAGCATTTATCCATCCACATAAAGGTAGGAGGTATAACCTTCCATAGAAAAATAAATAACAAGAAAAGAAAAAATAAAAATAAAACACCAAAAGTTGGCTGTTAATGGCTTATTTGCATAAATAAGAAAAAATTTAGTGACTTATATAGATGAAATAGAAAAGTTGGAGGATTAGAGAGGAGTTGTACCGAGATTTGAATTGACTTCTAATCGAACTATAGGTTCGCGAATGGATTTTTGCCCCGATTTGATATCAACCGGCGGCAGACGATTGGTCGGCAACCGGTGCTGGGCTTGTTAAATAGCACAGCAATTATCTCTTTTTTTTTTTTTCTTTTTAATAGATGTTTAGGATTACCGTAATTTCTCTTCTATTTTTCTTTATTATTTTTGAAAGATTTTTAAATAATTATCCAAACCATGGATCTTATCAGATCAGCCGGATATGGATCTAAACGTCCTTAAAATCTCGGGACTTTATCAAATCCACCAAGAATTTGAAAGGAACATCTTGTTTCAGTCCGTGAGTCTTATCAGACCAATCGGATTTAAACAAATGATCGTTTTGAGATTTTTATCAAATCATAGCGAACGAACCTTTGAAGATCTACTAAATATTTTGTAATTTGTCTTAAATTAATCTCTTTCTAATTATCTAAGCATTTAAATTACCTAGCATAACAAATAATTCTTTTGTGTGTTATCAAATTTTAAGATGCATTATGTGAATCAAAATAAAAATAAGATAAAACTATTCTAAGAAAACTTAAAAGGAAATAAAACAGAAACAAAGAGATAAAAATAAAAATAAATAAATAAATATCCTAAGTTACATCCTTATGTGAATTTAATGGTTAAATCTAATGCATGGCTAAACAATCAAAGAAAGAAAGAAACAAAAGGAAAATAAAGAAATAAATTTGCTGTCAGCGACTGATCTGCAACAAAAAGAAAAGTTAGGGGCTCATAGGAACGAAATAGAAAGTTGGAGGACTAAGTAGAGGTTATACCTATAGGGAAAATTTTCAATTTCTGGCAGCCCCTGGAAATCTGACAAACTGTGGCTTCAAATCTTTGAGCATCTGAGCAAGCTCAACTCGAAAAACCATGTCCCTTGTAAGTATCCAATGGCATGGCTGACAATTGATCAAACCATATCACTCCCTTTTGTACTGTTGTTAAATTAGCAGAAGCCAGAATCTGTGACCCATTTGATCCAACAAATGGTACTAAAACATTGATTGCTCCTGTTGAACGGGTATAAAATACCACTTTGTAGCCCTTCCCTTGTTCGATATTCATACTCCAGAATCCTGGGTTGTAAACACCAACTCCTTCAGAGGGACAAATGTTTGAGCCTTGTGTATCAGGTAATACTTCAACCCGAAGAGCAACAAGCTCTGCCCATGGTCCACCAGCACCAGCGTGGTTGATCTCCTCAAAGAACAATCCAAACAGTGTATTGGGTATTTGTCGTACTGAGGCAGCAGAAGCATCAACAACCAGTTTCGCTGTCTAGTTCACGTCGACAGAGCCAAGAAGTGTATGGACTTGTGAGAGAGCAGGTTGAGGTGGGTCTGCGACAGCGAGTGCTGCGACAAACGGGACCACGGTGACCTTCGCCTGACGGTTCTGGACGATGAGCTTGACGGTGAAACGAAGGCCCTTCCAGTCCTTGGCGGTTTCCTTGGCGATGTCTTCTCCGATCTTCTTGGGAGAGAGCCCGAGAGGGCCGATCTTCGGGGCGAGCGAACTGGCGGCATCTACTTCGCCTCCGGTGACTCGGACGTAGACGTCGACGACTTGCGACGGTTCAAACTTCGGCGGCATTGTTCCACGTGCAACGCGCTACAGAAGGCGATAGGGTTTTCGGTAGAGAAATGGAGTAAGTGCGAGCTGAGAGGGAGAAGAGCCTCCGGGAAAGAGAGAGGGGAGAAGAGAAATCGAGACCTCCCTCTGGGAAAAGAGAGAGAGCGGACCCAGAGAAGCCGAGCCCTGTAGGGAGAAAGAGAGAGAGGAGAGTTTGAGAGATCAGAAGAGTTTGAGGGAGACCAGAGAGTTTACTTAGGGAGACGAGACAGAGGTAGAGTTGTTCGGGAGAGAGAGAAAGAAGAGTTAGCTGTCAGAGGTTGGAGAGAGAGAAGTAATTTCTCTGTGAGAGGGAGAGAGAGAGCATGACCGAGAGGGAGAGAGTAGTCCAGAAAATCCCCCAAGAGAGCTGGGAGCGAGAGAGATAAGAAGGCGAGAGTAGAAAAATTCCCCTAGCCAGAAGAGCCCCCCCTCAGACAGAGAGAAGTGAGAAAAGTCTCAATTAAAGAGCCCGCCCGGGGAAGGCTCAGCTGGGGGAGGGGTTAAAATTTTTTTTTTAATTAATTAATTAATTAATTAATAATAATTTTTATACACACATATAGATATATATATATATATATTTTAAAATTAACCCTATAAAATAAAATGCCCCCCCTAAACTAATAATAATTTTTTTAATTTTATAATTTTTTTTAATTTTTTTAATTTTTTTAATTTTTAATTTAAATTTTTTTAAATTTATTTTTTTTTATTTAATTAATTTTTTTAATTTTTAATTTTTAATGGTCGGACAAAATTGGGTGTCAACAGGTTTTAACACCAACATCGGTAAACTCCAAAACAATAGTTATCGCCCTACACACATATGTTTAATTAGACAAACTGACCAAAACTTAACCCTCTATATGTTACCCACAAACCATCTAAAAAATTAGCAAAATTGCTACTAGACAAATCTCTTCCTCTCTCTAGAAGCTCTATGCCCTACCGCCATTTATGATGTCGCCTTCTGTCATCCATTCCTTTCACTATGTCGGTCGTATCCTTAAGATCAGAACGTATCCAATCACTTGTGATCTCCAAATTGAAGCTTCTCCACCTATCATCGCCTCAAATCATGTTGCCATCGCTCGCCGCCAAATCACGCTGTCATTCCTCGCCTCTAGTTCACACTGTCATCTTTCGTCAAATTACATTGTCAACAAATCCAAATGCCTCCACATTCTGCCGGTAATTGCTAACCTCCAAATTGCCTGCTCAATGTACGTATCTAGATCTTGATGTCGTTACCTCCACATCATTGCGTCAATCGCCACTCGCCTACATTGTCTACTCCATTGGATTGTGTAGAGAAACAATTTTTAGATGTATCTAACATGATATACAAAAGTTCTTAAAAATGATATATAAAAGTGTATAAAGCAACATATAAAATTGTTAGAAATAATATGTGTGCTGTTTATTCCTTTTTATGCCTCTAAATTTATTAAAGAAAAAAAATTTTCTCTAAAACAATATATTGAAATGTCTGAAATATATACCAAATGCGTCTAAGCTAATAGGTTAATGTATGTATGCACTTTAAGAATGATGATAATGTCAAGGTTATTGGATCACAAGTAATAAAAAATGAAGATCTTTTTGAAACTATAACAAGAACTGTCTCACTCAATTAGCATATGTGTCCAAATTAACATCTGGATGTGTCTATTTGCTTTGTAAACACTATAATATTAATGGAGCCATGAATAAAAGATTATAAAAGTGGCAATCTATCTAAAACAATAGAATGATGTGGCGGAACAGGGCCCTAGTGCCCTAAATTACTAACACTGGTAGGCTCTTTGGGAACTATGATCTCACTTAGGTTACAATTGGCTAGTTATTACTTGCGAAGTATCTTGAATTATTACGTGCAACTAATTACTTAGCCTACCCTGCATAGGAAATATGCATGCATTGTCCTGGCTATGCAATAACAATTAAATTAAAATATCATTGAAAACAGTGCCGCGACAATTAACAAAAACATAATTAAAAACAAGCCAAGACATAGACCTTTAGTTGCTTTAACTACAAGTAACAACTGTGTACATACATCTCAAACATATATGCACCCAAAAGTAACCCCAGTGTTATACACACTAATGGACACCAGTAGAGGCGATCTATGTATGGAATTATCATACATATAAAAGAAGCAACTCATATCTACTAAGATACTAAGATCCATCCTTAACTCTTCACCCAAGCAAGCTAGCTTCAAGTGATGAGCCACACTTTCCTTCTACTCACCTAGCCTCAAATTGTAAGGCAAACACTTTGGTCAGTAATTGCTTATGCCATAAGTAAGTTAGAAACTTCTAGTTTCCTACTTAGAGAATACCTTTGAACAAATAAAACTTAGCTTTAACAGTTGCCATTTAGCAACTGTTAAGCCCAACTAGCCTGTTTAACCTACACAACACCTAAGGGGGTAAGTACCTTAAAGTACTCAGTAAGGGATTTAATACTTACAAGGAAAAACAATGCAAGCATACAAATATATGCATATATATAAAATGCAAACAAAACAAGCAAGCAACCGGCATAATTAGAAACAAGAAAAGAACAACAAATTGATAGCCGAAGGGCTCTCGCCTCTTCCAGAACACACTTCCCTGAAGGGTCGTCTAGGGAGCCTGATGTAGCTCGGAAATAAGCATTGCCAACGACTTCGGCATAAGTAGAATCGAGCACGACGAAGTAAGCACTTTGACTAAAACGCCAGGATTATTTAAATGTGTTGTTGGCTACCTCGGGAAACCGAACATATCGTCTTCGGGAGCAAAGAGTTAGCTACTGAGAGCAGGAGAGATTCCCCCGAAGGCAGAACTCTCGAGCTAAAGAACTCCCCGAGCCACCAACATGATTCCCGAAGAAGGGCGTCCGTGCCAAGGGGCGATCTTGCCCAAAGGACCTCGGGAGTACGACATGAGCATTTAATGAGCATTTAAGGAGCCTCTGACAAGAAACCCACACGCCGCCTGAAACGGCGGCCTGACGCGTTGACGCCGTCCAAGTCCCATCTCAGCCACAAAACCAGGAGCCTACAGACGGCTACCTGTTCCTTACGCCCAGAAAGCACAGAAAGGATCCGACCGAACACGTGTCAGGATCTGAACGGGCCAGGCATTTCTATAAATACTGGGAAAAAGGACTTGGCAAGGGATCCCCCTCTCCACGATCAGCCCTCGCACATAGTTGAAAGCATATACAGGCTAGCTCTTGCACCTTTCTAGTGTGCCTACTTTATTCACTTTCAGAGCACTAACTTGGGCGTCGGAGGCTTCTCCCCGGAAAATCATCCCGGGGACCTCTTAACCCTTTTTTCTGAGCCTTTCAGGCATTTTCCCACCTGGGGAATATCTCAGCAAGACGTCCTTCCCCCTCAGAAGCTCCCTCGAAATTCACCATGTCACAGGACAGAGATGCCGGAGGGCATCATTTGGCGCCGTCTGTGGGAAACCACCCTCAGGTGGCTGTCGTTAAGACTAGGCGTTCCAAGGACAAGGCACTTCCGAATCCTTTGCCCGCGCCCGAAGTCCAACCAGCTGCCGAGCTACCCACCCCAGGGACTTCTCTGCCGGAGGAAGAGCGTCCTCTGATCGTAACCATGAGCTTTCTGCGCGACTTACAACGGTCCATTGTGGCCGAAGTGACACAGCAAATAGACCAAAGATGGCCGCAACAGGCTCAGGACCAAAGACCTGCATCATCAGCACTCCCTCGGGGGAAAAGCCCCAAGTCAATTCATCCCAGTTTGGGCAGCGGAGACCCACGGGAGGAGTCTTCAACGGAAAATATGCCCCTCAAGATAGGGCGTGCAGGGCAAACGGGGTCCAGACGACCCAAAATCCCACACCGAAGGAGCTCGTCACTTGAAACGAGGTCCCTGTCCCCCTGGCGCCGAGCTCATTCCCCGAAGAGGTGCCGACGATCTCCCTGTCCCGAAGAAGGGCCTAGCGCCACGCTCCTTATGGAGAAAATGCTGGCGAGGTTAGAAAGGGTGGAGAAACAAGTGGCCCGCAAGCCTGTATGGGCCAGACTATCCGAAACTTTTTGTGGCGACGAGTCACCATTCACCCGAGCAATAGTCGAAGTAGCGATGCCCAGTGACTTCCGGGTACCTCGGCTGGAAACGTACGATGGCCGAACAGATCCTCAGGCCCATCTGACGAAGTATAAACGGAGCATGGTGTTGCATGGGGCTGACGATGCCACTCTATGCAAGTGTTTCGAGGTCACCCTTGCCGGACCTGCCACGGCATGGTACAATTCTCTGGCCCCAGGAACCATCAGAGGATTCCATGAGCTGTCCACTACCTTCACCCAACAGTTTATTGGAAGCCGCCCTACGGCGAAGATGCCAGTGCAGATGTTCGACATAGCACAGAGAAACGGAGAAACTATCTGTGACTATGTCGAAAGATTTAACGGAGAGGCCCTAAGTGTTTCAGACTTTCGGCCAGAAATACGTATCCTCGCAATGATACGGGGCCTTCGGAGAGACTCACAGTTATTTTACGAGTTTTCCAAGGACCCCCCGGACACGCTCGGCAAATTTTTCCGAAGGGCAGAGCAGCATATGACAGCCGAAGAGCTGAGAATGGGGGGGCCAAAGAACGATCATTCCCGCCCCGAAGGATCAAGCCAGCAAGCCAAGTATCCGACGGAGCAAACAGGACGACCTCGGAGGTTCAGGGGAAGAAAGCCTCCTCCGAACTTTACACCCCTAAACACCACAAGGACCAACATCCTCATGACAATGGAGAAACAGGGGTCCCAGATTCAGCGACCAAAGGCAATGACTGCTGACAACAAAAAGAATATGAAGAAGTTTTGTCAGTTTCATCGCGACCACGGTCACGACACCGAGGACTGCTTCCAGTTGAAGAAGTACATTGAGTCGCTGATTAAGCAAGGCCAGCTTCGGCGCTATCTGCGAATGCCTTCCCCAAAGGCAAGAAGGGAGGAGGAAGGAAGGGCTGATGAAGAGGAGTACGACTCCGACAGAAGGAGGAACCGAAGTCCAAAAAAGCGCCTCCCACCTTCGGCGGGGGTAATACAAACCATTACCACTGGACTGCCATCCTCGGGGAGAAAGAGGAAAGTTAGGGAGATCGCAACGATGGAGTACCAAAGCCCATCGAAAAAACTCATCCGAAGAGATGGTTCCTCCGTCATCTTCCCTCATGACGACCCGTTGTTGGTCATGGCAAGAATAGGAAATTGGGACGTCAAGAGAGTGCTGCTTGACGATGGATCAAATGTCGAAGTCCTATTCTCGCACCTACTCCCAAGCTTGGGAATATCCAGCACCGACCTCAAACCGGTTACTTCGCCAACTTTTGGAGTAGGACCCTCAGAACTGCCCGTCCTCGGCTGGATCGACCTCCCCCTGATGATGAGAGGAAGCTCGGTCAACGGGAAAAGAGAAATATTCACCTCCACAATGACAAGGTTCATCGTCATGGATGTCCCTTCGTCGTACAACGCCATCCTCGGAAGGCAAACACAAGGGAATTTGCACATTCGCCCAGATGTGAAGTACTTAACAGTCACCTTTGCCACCAAGGACGGAGATGCTGAAATATTCATCGACCAAACCGAGGTCAGGAAGGTGTTTGTCAAAGCACGAAAGGCCCCAGCAGCCAATGTCGCGCAAACCACAGCAGGAGGGACTCTACCAAACGAAGAACCAAAAACGGGCGTGGTAGAAGAAGTAGAAACAGAAGAAATAGAACTTGTCCCAGGCCAAAATACCTGAATAGGGAAAAACTTGGCCGAAGGTGACAAGAAAAACCTTGTATCCTTCCTACTAGCGAATAAAGGTCTGTTCGCCTACTCGCCAAAGGATATGCCAGGGGTAAACCCTCGCATAATACAACATAGTCTGAAAGTAAGTCCGGAAGCAAAACCTGTCCGGCAAAAGAAACAAGGCATTTCGGTCCACAAAAGCAAATTCGTCAAAGCCGAAGTACAGCGCTTGATGGATGCAAATGTAATTAGGGAAGTTAAATACCCCAAATGGCTAAGCAACGTGGTCATTGCTACAAAAGAAGGGAGTAATAAGCTCCGAATGTGCATCGACTTCAGAAATTTGAACGATGCCTGCCCAAAAGACTCCTACCCTCTTCCACCAATAGACCAGTTGGTTGACTCAACGGCCGAATACGCGCTCTTAAGCTTCCTCAACGCCTTCAGTGGGTACCATCAAATAAGGATGGATCTCGAAGATGAAGAAAAAACTGCCATCATCACCGAAGGAGGAACATATTGCTACACCAGGATGCCCTTTGGGCTCAAAAATGCAGGAGCCACTTACCAAAGGCTGATGAGCAAAGTTTTTCATGACCAAATAGGGAGGAACATGGAAGTCTACGTTGATGATATGATCGTCAAAAGCAAGGTGCCTAACGACCACGTCACAGATCTAAGGGAAACCCTCCAGCAACTCAGAACCTTCGGAATTCGCCTTAACCCCGAGAAATGCGTCTTCGGCGTAACTTCGGGAAAATTTCTGGGGTACATGGTATCAGAAAGGGGCATTGATGCTAACCCAGAAAAAATCAAGGCTTTGCTCGAATTCCGAACTCCCTTCACAATAAAAGATGTGCAGAGACTCACTGGAAGGATAACCTCTCTCAGCAGGTTCATCTCCAGGTACAGAGATCGGTGTCGGGCATTCTTCAAAGTCCTTACTAAGGCAGCGAAAAGAGGAAATGACATCGGGAATGACGGCCATCCTTGGAATGAGGATTGTCAAAAAGCCTGGGAAGAACTCAAAATCTATTTGTCCCAACTGCCTACTCTGCGGCAACCTCGCGAAGGAGAACCCCTCATCCTATACCTCGCCGTTTCGGAAAAAGCAGTAAGCTCAGTCCTTGTGAAAGAGGAAGGGTCAAAGCAATGGCCAGTTTACTACGTAAGCAAATCCTTGCACGGCGCCGAGGTCAGGTATCCATTGCTCCAAAAGGCCATATATGCCTTGATACTGGCAGGAAGAAGATTGCGCCCATACTTTCAGGCTCACCCCATTATCGTCCGAAGTAGTCTGCCTCTACGGGACGCAATGAAAAAAGTTGATCATTCGGGAAGACTTTCCAAATGGTGCATAGAGCTGGGTGAACATGGCATTACCTACGAGCCCAGAAAAGCCATTAAAGCTCAAGCATTGGCAGACTTCATCGTTGAAGTACCCATAACCGAAGACAGCCATCAAGATCTCGGTGAAGATGAGCCGGAATGGACGCTGCATGTAGATGGAGCCTCAGGTTCCGAACACCAGGGAGCCGGGGTAATTATCAGAGGACCCGAAGGTCTAGAAGTAGTAAAGGCCATCAAGTTCAACTTTAACGCCACCAACAATGTGGCTGAGTATGAAGCTCTCGTAGCAGGGTTGCGCCTGGCCAGGAAAATTGGCATAAGAAACTTGAAGGCCCACAGTGACTCCCAACTGGTAGTTCGGCAAACAGCAGGAGACTACGGCGCAAAAGACCCAACCTTGGCAAAATACCACGAGCTCGTGGCCAAGCTCATTCGGGAATTCGACAGCGTTCAAATCAAAAATGTGCCTCGGCGACATAACGCCGAGGCAGACTGCTTGGCGAAGTCAAAAACGCATACCGAGGTACTAGACCGCTCGAGCATCGAAGTACTAAACATAGTGGCTTCGGAAAAAGGCTGGAAAAACTCGATAAAAAGGTACCTCGCAACCAATGCCCTCCCCGAAGATCCCAAGGATGCGGCAAAGGTCCGAAGGCGTGCCGGAAGATTCTTCCTGATAGGAGAAGAGTTATACCGGCAGGGATACGCCAATCCGTTACAGAGGTGTGTCGATGAAGAGGACACTGAAATGATCCTCGAAGAGGTTCACGAAGGCACTTGTGGCTCACACATCGGAACAGACTCCCTTGCCGCAGTAGTACTTCGCCAAGGATATTTTTGGCCTACCCTAAGAAAGGATGCCCGGCAGTTCGTCCGAAAATGTGACAGCTGCCAAAGACATGCTAAAATCCAGAGGGTACCCTCGGAGATGGTGACTTCGGCTGACTATCCCTGGCCCTTCGCAGTTTGGGGCATAGACCTCATCGGGCCACTCCCAACAGCACCTGGGGGCGTAAAGTTTTGCGTAGTCGCAGTTGACTACTTCTCTAAGTGGGTCAAGGCAGAACCATTAGCAACTATCTCGGCCAAAGAAGTGCAAAAGTTCGTATGGAAAAGCATTGTATGCAGATTTGGCATACCGAGGATACTGGTAGCCGACAACGGATCCCAGTTTATAGACAGAGGGTTCCAGGACTTTGTCAACGACCTCGGAATAAAAATGCACTTCGCCCCAGTAGCCCATCCTCAAAGCAATGGCCAAGTAGAGGTATCTAATAGGACCATAAATGATGGTCTGAAAAAGAGGCTAGGGGAAGCAAAGGGAAAGTGGCCAGGCGAACTCCAAAGTGTATTGTGGAGCTACCGAACGACACCCCGAAGAGCCACAGGGGAAACACCTTTTTCACTTGTTTTCGGGACAGAGGCCATCATCCCGATAGAAGTAATACGACCTTCGGTGCGTGTACAAGTGTTTGATGAAAGAGGAAATGATCTTGGCCTAAGAACCAAGCTGGACCTCGTCGACGAACACAGAGAAATAACCGAGCTGAGAAGAAAAGCTTTTCAGCAAAGAGTGGCCGCGGCTGCAAACCTGCGTGCTAGGACAAAAGGAATAAAAGAAGGAGACCTCATTCTCCGAAGGGCTGAATTTGCACCACGAAAGCCATCCCACGGGGTATTTCGTGCGAACTGGGAAGGCCCTTACCTAGTTCTGGCCGAAGTACGAAAAGGGGTCTATAAGCTCGGCGATTCCGAAGGAGTAGAGTTGAAAAATACTTGGCATTCGGACGCCTTAAGAAAATACTATGCTTAGGATTTCGGCAAAGAAAATTGTACTAAGTTAGCGAAATTCTCTCTAAGTACAAAAAATTGCCTTAAGCATGAATGGCGCAAAATTCCCAAAGGTGACCAGACAAGCGAAGGCGTCATTTTCCGAAGTCTCGCAAAAAGACTTGTCCGAAATCCTTGAGCTTAAGCCCTCAAAAGTCTGAACTTCGCGAAAAAGGTCATCATATTGAGCGCAGACGAGTTTTTCCGAAGTCTTTGGAGCAAACTAGTTTGAGACAAAGGAAAATAAACAGACCTCACCAAAGAGACTTAGCCAAGTTTTCTTCATTAAAGATGAAAGTGCTTACAAAGAAAGAAGAAGCGCCAAAAGAAGAAGACCAAAAAAGAAAAAGCAAACGGCAAAGGGCCCTAAACAAAACTAAGGGTTCCCGACATCCTGAGAGCCGCCAGCTCCCGCGTTCTTTTCTACTGTCTTCGGCGCAGGGAGTGAGGATGGCAGGTTCAGATGTTCAATTTTGGACCAGAACCACCAAGGCCCCTCGGGAATATTTAGGGCCTCCAGGAAAGAAAGGTCCAGATCTGGGAACCTTTGAAGAACTTGGTGACGAACAAGACAAAATCCGTCCTGAAAACCAACTTTGGTCATCTGGTCAGATTTGTCTTTCTCGACCCCAAGGTCCTGAAGGTCTTTTTTAAGATCAGCGACCTCCTCCTTCATTGCCTTCATCTTCTTCTTCTTCGGCTCCTTCTTCAAGGCATCAACCTCGGCTTGAAGCGCAGCCTTCTCAGCAAGCACCTTTGTCAGGCGATCTTCAGCCTCTGATTTTTCTTTCTGGTACGCCTCATTTGCCAAGATCAGCTCCACTATCTGGGAGCCGAGGTCAGAAATTTTCTGGGAGGAGTCGTTTGATAGTTTCTCTTTTTCTTTCAACTCCTCCCGAAGAGCGGCAACTTCCTTCTCCGCAGCATTGGCCAGCTGCAAATTCTTGGCAGCTAGGTCCGAACACATGGCCTTAGTTTTCTCTAAGGAGTGTAAAACCTAAGTTTGGAATGCCGTCTGCCTCGCCACCCGAACTCTGAGAAAGCCGGCATATCCCAGTAGCTGTAAAAGGGCGAAGGCAAGGTTACTGAGACAAGGAGAAAACCAAACACTTAGAAAAAATTCAAGAAAGAGAAGCGCGAAGTATACCTGGGCGGCGTGCTCTGAAAGCTTCGCAGCAAGAGAGTCATCGCCTGGATGGGCCTCGGCGATAGCTCTAAAGAAGGCCTCGGTAAGGATCCCTTTAGAGATCTCTTTAGCCATTTGTGGGAAATCCCCAGAGTACATATTCATGTCCTCCGTGAATGTCCAAAAAGGCTCCTTTGAGACCTTCCCCTTCGGGATGTTGGCGTCCCGAAGGGCTCTCCTCTTTGCATGATCGGCCACCCAGCCCGGAGTGAGCAACTCCTCTGCAATAAGACATGAAGCTGGATTAAGGCAGCCAGACGCCAATGAATCCGAAAAAGGAAAAAAGCATCACAAAACGAACCTGAAGGCACTTCGACCACGTCGTCCTCAGCAACTGGAACCTCCTCGGCAGGGATCCCCTTGCCTTTGATTCTGCGTCGTTCTTCAGCAGAAGGGGACTCCACCGCGGCATCTAGAAGAGCCTACGACGGAGTAGGACTGCGAGGAGGAACCTCGGCAGTAACCTCGGGCTGAGGAATGGTAACAACTCCCGGCTCCTCGATAGCCTCCTCGGGAGTGGCCTTCCTCGCCCGTTTGGCCACCGAAGGACCGGCCCCGGTTGTTTTATGCCTTCGGGAGACGGCTTTCTTCGTCGAATCGCCCTTCTCGGCTTGGCCGGTGAAAAGGGCTTTGTAGAAGGCATCCATGTCCTCGCCCATTTCTGAAAAAGAAGGAAGACATCAGTGTGAGTACAAAATGAAGTTATAACAAAGAGACTAGAAAATAACTCACGCTCAGAAAAGGTTTCGAAAGAAACTTCCTCCCGAAGGAGTTGCACAAGCCAGGAATCCTTCCCAGCAATGGCAGGAGCTGGCATCTCGAGGTCCGTCTCGTGCTCCTTTACCACCTTGAGCTCCCGAAGGACCTCTTCGGTCACCAACCTCCAGTTAATGGGGAAGGGGTAAAGAGAACGCGAAGGGACCTCGGGACCTCAGTCAGCAACGGCTCGGATACATCGGTCAAAATCCGCGAATACAGGAGCCAACTTTGGGGTCAGCAGCATCCTCGGATCTACGATGTCGTCCTCCAGCCTTCCCTGAGCCCACTTGGTCGGAACATGCGACCAGGCCTCCTCCATCTTCAGAAAGAAAAACTTTTTTTGCCACCCCCGCCAGCTGTCCTTGGTGGAGAAGGTGAACATATACTTTTTGCTCCCGGATCCCCGAGGTAGCATGAAGTAAAAGCCACCCTTCGGGACCACATAGAGCTTGTAGTACTGCATAAAAATAATGTAGTGGGGCTTTATTTTGAAAACGCCACACATACAGAGGAAGGCGTTGAAATAGTAGTACGAGTTCAGAGGGAGTTGATTTACGGCAATGCCATGAAATCTGCAAAACTCGCAAATCAACTCCGGAGGGGGATACCGAAGTCCGGCTTTTAGCTGAGCTCGAAAAATGGTAACCTCGTTGCTATGGTTTGAGAAGCTATAGTGGTCAGGACGTGGCAACCTCATAACAGCGTACGAGGGAAGGAAAAATTTTTGCGTCCACCTTGCTAACTTTTTAGGAGTGGTGCAGCAAGGGTGGAACAAAAGAGGTTGCCAACTTTCAGGAATAGGCATGTTGGGCTGAAAAGCAAGTTCAGAAAAAGGCAAAAGCGAACTTTGGAAAAACTTTGAGAGAACAAAAAGTTCTGGAAATCAAAACCCACCAAAACGCTTGCCGAAATCTGTATGTAAAGACGCCGTCGTGAAAGGTGGTCGGAAAAAAGCTCAGGTGAAAGAACCGCCACAAAAAAGCAGGAGAAAGCAGAAGGAAAACCAGAGCAAAAGTAAAAGCAAAAGAGAAAAAGTGATAAAGTAAGCATATATATAGGCCGAGGGAGGTAGGCGAACCGGCGTCTTAAGTGCTGGGCGAAGGCGAAACGTCACCATAACTGCTCCTTTGCGCCTAAAAAGGCGCGCTTGCCATTACAGCACAATCCCCGCTAATGACTGACTGCCACGTGTCAGCCATCGTGCCAAAAAGGGGATGCGTGTCCCGAAACCCCTCAACCTCAGGCGCGTCGTTCCAGAATGACACACCTATTCCTGGCACATGACGTGGCACGGACCAAAAAAGCTGGAAAGCAGGTCACTTCGGAGACACCAACAGACAGGTTGTGAAGGAAAAGCTTGCGTCCTCGGACGAAAGGTCTGTCTTCGAAAAAAAAGCGCTACGCTTAAGGCTCAAAGAGGAACCCTCAGAGAGCGAACAAACCGAAGTTCCCACTTCGGCTTTTTCGAGGGGGGCTTGTGATAGCCGAAGGTCTCTCGCCTCTTCCAGTATGCACTTCCCCGAAGGGCCGTCTGGGGAGTCTGATGTAGCTCGGAAATAAGCATTGCCAACGACCTCAGCAGAAGTGGAGTCGAGCATGACAAAGTAAGCACTTTGACTAAAATGCCAGGATTATTTAAATGTGTTGCTGGCTCCCTCGGGAAACCGAACATATCATCTTGGGGAACAAAGAGTCAGCTACTAAGAGCAGACAAGATTCCCCCGAAGGCAGAACTCCCGAGCTAGAGAACTCCCCGAGCCACCAACATGATTCCCGAAGAAGGGCGTCCGTGCCAAGGGGCGACCTCGCCCAAAGAACCTCGGGAGTACGGCATGAGCATTTAATGAGCATTTAAGGAGCCTCTGACAGGAAACCCACACGCCGCCTGAAACGGCGACTTGACGCACTGACGCGGTCCAAGTCCCATCTCAGCCACAAAACCAGGAGCCTATAAACGGCTACCTGTTCCCTACGCCCAGAAAGCACAGAGAGGATCCGACCGAACACGTGTCAGGATCTGAATGGGGCAGCATTTCTATAAATATTGGGAAAAAGGACTTGGCAAAGGATCCCCCTCTTTGCGATCAGCCCTCGCACATAGCTGAAAACATATACAGGCTAGCTCTTGCACCTTTCTAGTGTGCCTACTTTATTCACTTTCAGAGCACTAACTTGGGCGTCGGAGGCTCCTCCCCGGAAAACCACCCTGGGGACCTCCTAACCCTTTTTTCTGAGCCTTTCAGGTATTTTCCCACCTGGGAAACATCTCAGCAAGACGTCCTTCCTCCTCAGAAGCTCCCTCGGAATTCACCATGTCACAGGACAGAGATGCCGCAACAAATAATGCAAATGATGGATGGATGGATGGATTGATGAATAAAATATGCACATGCACATGCACCTCGGACTTCCTTACACCCGTAGGTGCTAGATTTGCCGTGAGCTCTTATGGCTGGGGTACTTGGATACTGGCCCTCGTATCCTATGCTAGCACTTAACTAACCCCACGAAGTCCCCTTACGAGTGCCTTAGAGTAAGTTGTCACTTACTCAAACCTTGCCCGCCTTGACGGGCTACTTAGAGTAAGTCACCACTTACTCCTTCCTTACCCATCTCTTCCCTTAACTTATTGTGCAAGGTAGCTGCCTTATGTGGCTCAACTTACCAAGCTCTTCGAGCTTAGCTCAGGGCTCCTTAGTGGCTTACGTACCAAACTATAAAGTTTGGTTGGGATCCACTTAGGTTTCCTTTTCATTGTCCGAAGGTTTAAGACCTCCCACTTGGGCCAACGAAAAGTCTGGAACCCGCCTTAATCCCCTTAGTACGCACTTGGAAACTTGAGCACTCTAACTTCCTTAGCCACCATTCCTTACCCTACCTTAACCACACTACTTAGCTACCACCTAAATAATGCATAATTCCCAACTTATGAATGACTTCCAGACCCATCCGAGGCCACGGAATATCTTAAATTATCCTAGGGTTGATAACTTAGAGTTTGAGACATCCTTAGGATGCCAAGAGCTTGAGGGACTAATGCCTTGGCAGCGCCGTTGGCGACGCGTCACCAAAGGCATCAATACTTGGGAATCCTGACGTCTAATGGCGATGTGTCTCCAATTCGCGTCACCGGTTGCCAAATGCCGTTGCCAACGGTGACGCGTTGCCTATGCATTTACAACATTGCGCGACAACGTGCGAATTTGCATGAAACTTGCTTAAACTTTCCTATCCCAAAACCAATTCATATAGGTCTTACTTCTACTTCATTCCCACACATAACACTACATTTCTATGCATTATTTATGCTTAATTAACTTAAATACCTTACCTCAAATCATCTTGAAAGCAAAAAAGAAGCAATGAGCACATTCGAGCTCCAACGAGTTCCTTTGAGTTCCAAGCTCGAAATCAACCAAATTGGACACCAAGAGCACGTAGTTAGGACCATTTCTAACCATTTAACAAGCTTAGAACTAACCCATAAGGATCAAAGACGTTTACCTTTGGGTTTGAACAAAAAACTTGCAAGAACAACTCCAAATGCACCAATTCCACAAAAATGAGATGAGGGCTTGTTAGGATTGCTTCGGGACTTTCGATTTCCATGAAAACTTGAGTGATTTGGGAGGTTTGGAGGTGGAGAGCTGTGGAAGAGAGAAAGCTATGAAAATGGCAAATGGGGGAGATGATGAATAGTGTCATCTCCTCCACTTATATAGTCAATCTCTCTTCCATTCGACACTTTGGCCCTCAAACTTAACTTTGAATCACTTAGGCCACTTTAACCTCCACTAAACCATCTTTCTTAGTCCCAAGAAAGGTTTTCCTAATCCCAACACTTTTCCCTTAAGTCACTTAAGCCATTACAAAATATAATAGCTCAATTTCTCACTTAGTGCATTTTTCACCCTTAACTTTGTTTTTGGTTCAAATGGCTGGAAATACCTATGTTCTTAACTTAATTAGCTCAAAACACTTGGATGAACCTAATTTTACCAAAATTATGGTCATGCCACTGACTTGGGCTAAAATTACCATTTTGTCTTCCTTGCCCTTTAGGTGCCAATTACACTTTGGAACTCAATTTAACCTTACTTAGCTTGCTTTCCTTGCTTAATAAAACTTATTTGAAGGAAATAACTTGGGATTTACTTACCTCAATATTTAATGTAGAAGAAATACTAGGAGAGCCTTTATAAATGATGTGCATGAATTCTATACTACATATGTTTGAACTAATAGGCAGATGTGTCTACCCACTTTGTAGCCATTACCAAGAGTAAACACACCTTGGTAATCATACAAACACATCTCTATAACCCTTTAGACACATCTCCAAATTGGGTTATAGGTTAGAGACTATTTTGGCATCTCTATAGTTTATTAGACACATATTAATAACTCTTTAAACACATCTCAATACTCCTTCAGATGCATTTTAAGTTGGATTTTAGGTTAGTGGCTCTTTGACATCTATATAGTCTTTTAGACACATATCTATATTCATTCGGATACATCTTTATAGTACTTTGGATGCACACCAATAGTCCTTTAGACACATCTCTGATTGGTTAAGTTTGAATATAGGTTTGTCTTTTTCACATGATGGATCACCAACTCTTAGATCATCTTCCTTAGTTTCCACAATCTAGCAGAATGATAATAGAGGTGTTCCTTAAGTTGTTCGCAATGATAACCAAGCAAGAAGGCAATGTTCTAAGGTGGCCACCAACCTCAAGCAGGCTTAAGTGACAGTGGCAGCAGCAATGATACCATGACAAATTTTGCTTGGCCACACTATATTATTTCCCTTGTAAATTTTTCTTGAAATTTTTAGAATTATCCAAAATAAAGAAAAAAAATTATCAATTGAATTAAAATGAAATTCCAATGCATGGCTTTTGGAAGGTTCCAATTGCTTTGACTATTGAAAATTTTCTTTCCTTTTTGGTAATCAGAAATACAAAAATAGCTAAAAAATAAAGAATAAGAGTAAAGAAGCAGTAATACCATGAGCCAGAGTAATATATTGCTATAGCATGACTACAAATAAGAGCAAAATTCCAAAGACTATCATGAGTGAAAGCTCTTGGAAAACACTAGCCAGAGGCGTGATGTGATCTATATTTCCTCATAAGGCCGCCAATACCTGAGAGCAATAAGCTAAAATTGTAATATTATATAAATATAGCAATAATGTAACCATAGAACTCATTAAAATGTGACAACTTTAGCTTTGAGGGCCAACACACAGTTCTACTAGATTTGCCCATCTTGGAATCTTGGAGGAGGGTTAGCCCCATCCAGAACCACGTTATTGCTTTAAGCCTAGATGAATAAACAAGAGCTGGTGTCAACTACAAAAATTTGCGGGATTGCCACTAGCCTACACCACTTACTTTTACCTTATATACGACATAAAGGATTCAAGGGGTTGGCCTTGAAGATCCAAGACTAAAGAAAACGATCTCTTTTCAAAGCTAACAATAGAATGAGAACATTTTTTCATGAGATGAGAAAGTTGACATTAAATTGCGCATTGTGAAATATTGTCTCATTTCTTCCTAGCCATATCATCTAGAAGGTATAAGCTAGATAAAAGAAACAATTGTGAGTGACTTTAATTTGGGTGGCCTATTCGGCATGAGTGCAATTATTCACACAACATCACATAGATTCTCCTTTTAGGGTGTAGGAAATAGAGCCGCCACATTATTTTGAAAAATGGGTAAAAACTAATTTAAAAAATCCAATTTGACTCCAAATCAATGAAAATGGTGAATTTTATGTAAAAACTAAAGTTTTTGGGGTCAAGGATTGTGTACAAGTTGGGGAGGTGGTAGGTGCCTAACTCACTTGAAACAAGCTTAAAACAAGCAAAAACCAATTGTTAGTACAACAAGAATGCATGCATGTGTTAAATGTCAAACAAGAGAAAGATGATGGATTTTAGTTGTTAGGCTTAGACTTGGATTGTGTTCCCAAGCTTTCAACTTACCCTGGTGTGAGTCTAGATCAAAGACTACATAGTTTGCTCCCATATGAATGGGAGGCTTAGGTGACCAGTTTAAGATGTGTATCTAAATGGTTGGTAAAATGGTTGCAACAAGGGAGGTTGGATCACCTTGTGGTGCAGAACTCAATGTTGAGGACAGTCAGGATTGCCTCAAAGTTTGCTGAAGATTGATGGGGGAAACTCCTAAGTAGCATTCTTTCTAGCACCTGAAAAAAAAAAACCCAATTCAAGACTTTGAAAAGAAAATGAAGGCAAAAATTAAATTAGATAAACAAGAATGAGAATAAAAGTGAAATAAGAAATAAAATTAAAATTAATTTACTAAAACCCTAAAACACTCAATTGTCTCCGATACTAAACCTGCATAAAAATGTTAATGAAACAAATAATTAGGAAAAAAAATGAAATAGAAATTATAATAAGAACAAAAAGTAAGGTAAATAAATAAATAAAATAAAATAATCTTAGTTGACTTAAACTTTGTTAAATATAAAAAAATATATAAATTATTAGTGAAAACGACTCAAAAAAACTAAAAAGGATGAAAACATAAATTTTTCGGTGGTTCAATTGCAACCGAATAACCTTGTAAGCTCTAGTGACCTATCTGCAAAAAAATAAAAAATATCAGTGCCCTAACGAACAAATTTGGAAAGAAGAAAGTTTAAGCGTGGGTTTCACCAGAACTTCGTCTGGCATAGGCATAAGTCGGGTCGGACCTGGGTGGTCAGATGGGTTAGTCTTCGATTCTCTCAGCCGTGCACCCACGGCAAAAGCAGCGATCGGAGGGCTACGCCACGGGGGTGACAGACAGTGGCAATGGCGGGCTTTGCCATCGAAGAGATCGAGAAAGAGATTTGAAGGATGGTGCTTCGCGGTTTGCTTTCCTTTTTTTTTTTTTTTTGATAGGCGCTACCGAACATTGGTGGTGCCTCAATTTGGTGGTACCGCGAGGAAGGAGGCATGGACGACAGCTAGGGGCAGCTGTCCGGTGGTAGAGTGGCGGCTAAGGCTTCATGGCTGGGATAGCAGCGTTGATGTCAAATCTCCAAAGTTGGGTGCTGAACGGCTTAAAGCGAAAAGTTAGGGACCGTGGATTGCATATTTCCTTTTTGGTTTCTATGGTTTCAAATTTTAAGCTTGATTTCGAGTTCAGCCTCTCAATATCAAAATTTTGAATTACATTTATAGATATTCATTTCCTTGAAGCCCAAGAAAAACATTGGATGCTAGAATCTTGAACAAACTCGGACAAAATCTTGAAACCTATCATTTGCAACTTTAGTCCAAAATTTGCTCATTTCTATTTTAACCCAGACTATCATTGGGTCTTTAATTGCGGCCAGAATTGTTATAGATTTCCGATTGAGCCTAATAAAAATTTAGATAATTAGATTTGTTAATTAAGCCCCAAATTTTGAATAATTTTCAATTAAAATCCAAAACTTCATATGAATCTCAATTAAAGCCCAAACTTTTCACAATCAGGCATAATTGCAACCCAAATTACCCATATGACTCAAATTTGAGACCAAAAAATTAAAACAACCTAACTAAGATGTAAATAAAATTGAAGACTGATCAAGAAATTTTTGGGACATTACATGAAAAATTTAAGACATGAAAAAACCGAAATGCCATAGACATTAATTAACTTGTATTTACTTCATTTGGCCTACAATGCCTAAAAGAAGGTCAAATGAATGCTCATAGTTTGCCCTTCATCAGCTCATTTTTGTTGGGCAAAAGTGAGTTGATGTTGGTAACATTCATTTTGCCTTATTCACACATTGTGGGAGAGTTCCTTGCCACCTCCTCATGCACACTAAGAGCTCATGAGATTTCAAACTAGGCCTCACCTTTCAAGTCAGAACAAAACCATTCGTAGAACCCTAACAATGGAAGATCTGTGAGCCATAATGCTCTAGCATGACCTATTGTCCTTTGTCCATGTCTGCACGTCATCCACACACTTTAATGCCTTGTATAAGGCATACATTCACTTGTGCTTGTCGAACCTTCAAGACTCGAGACACCCATCTTACCAACCAATGCCTCTGAGATTTTAAGGCTGGACCACAGTTATTAACTTTAGGGCATATGTGGGACAATCCATCCCTTTTTTGCTCTCAGTCACCTAAAACTACATGTTGCTACTTGCATAACTTATATTAGCATATGTCCTAAGTCGGTACTTGCACACCCATATTGATGTCAAGGGTTTTGCCTGAGTTCGGCCAATTAAGTTATGAATCATGGTCAAACTACTCTCCTTTGGTTCTTCGAAGGCCTTTCACAATTGCCTCTACATCCAACCTTTTATGCCTTTATGGTTAATATGGCCAATGACCCGCCATTTAAGGGAGTTTCTCTACGCATCCCTATCAATGACCAGTCGAACTAAAAGCTTTCAACTTAGGGACATCGGTGGGCTACCTACCATCCATAATTGCCTCCCCTAACCCTTGACCCTTTTTTTTTCATTTATTTGTCACTAATTCCATGCCCATGGGTAAGGGAATCTCTTTTACCCCAGGGAATTACACCTAAAAGGTTTACGTAACACCCTTTTGCTATCTTCGTACTAGCAAACCATCTTCAATGCACTCTCCATGTAATATGAGTTTTGGAGTGTATTTATGACATCATCATTGAGTATCTTCCTAACTAATTCAAGCACGGCCTACATATCTTATAATTAGCCATTTCCCCAAAGAATCATTACCTTTTTGCCCATTTCTTCTCCTAAGGATTTGACCTAACACTATTTGTCATCCTTTGCCATAAGACAACATCATCCATGTGAATCTAGCTTCTGAAACAATGGTAGCCTAATACCTTCTCAGCCAACCCATGTCAAGTGGCACACCATGCCCACCAATAGACATTGCCGGAAACCATGATTCGCCTTTAGTGCCTTATGTCCATGGGATAGTCTAATTCCTTTTCCCCTTAACCTTCTAAGTTAAAATATCCAATTCTTCAAAATTCTGAGTACTCCTTCCATGTGTTATTGACTGGAGATATAAGCCTCTCAGCCTGGACAATGGTTAACATCTTTTTGCCATCATAACCATATCTTGGAGTTCTTGGAGTGCTTTCTTTATCATAATATCATCACTAGGTTGGCACATTCTTGACTCATGAGATTTTTGTTTGGTAGTAGCTTGGTTTCCCTACCATATATATTGGGTCATGCTTACCATTAGCTCTATTTGTCATTTTAATTTTTTCCTTCAATGAGAGCCATTGTCACTTTGATTCCTCTTGGCTAGTTCCTCTCTCATGTATCACCTTATGTCTCACATTACCAGTGCTATTGTCACCTTAGCTTGGGTAATCGGCATTTCGTCAAGCAGGCATCCTCCTTTCGTCCCTTAGGTTTACTCTTACCATGAGTGTACCCGTTGAAGTTTTCTAGATGTGAGGATTCACACCTTACTCAATAGTAAAGTCCACATTGTGCCACCACCATTATTCTGCTTAACTCAGCTCACATGTGGGAACAGTTGTCCACTATTTTTGTTAGACACAACACATCTGTGGCCCTTGTCCCAACCATTGCCACTCTTCTAGTAGCCGGTGGAACTTACAACCTTCCCTCATTAGAGAATCGTCATTAAATTCATCAGCATCTCAGAAAACCTTGCCTATTGACCTCCCCTTCTTGGCCATGGTCTTAAGGCCATGCCAAGGCATCCAAACCTAGTGCAATTTAAGATGAAAGGTCTCGTATCTACCTATCATGTTTTCTATGCCTCAACCATTACCACCCACTGGATAGCTGGTGGAGCACAATTTTAATATGTCTCAAGCTTTTATTCTACCTCTTACAATATTTTAACAATTGCCAAATTGACAATGAAAATTTCAATAATTGGCAACCCTCAATAAATTTAATCAATTTTTATAATAGTTTCAATTTAATTATTAGATTGCAACATTGAGAAATTAAGTCTTTTTTTTTTGTATGGTAAGATCATCAATTAGAATTAGGTCACATTAGATAAAGTATCAAAACTTGTTAGTATTGGAATTTTTTGTTTAGATAAAAAAACTAGAAATCTATCTTTTAAATTGTTTAAAACAAGTTGATAAATAACTAGAAAAATACAAATATGGTAAAATGAATACTTAGAGATCCATTTTTCTATAGTGTAGGAATAATGACATATATTAATCAAAGCACAAAGCATACAACAACCAATTTAGGAGAGGGCTCTGTAACATGGTCATGCCTAAGGAATAAAGCCCTCACCTACTACAACATGGGCAGCCCCATTCTCTGAATGACTCGCAAATAAAATGGCATAAGACTCAAAGAAACTACCCAATACACGAGGCTCATATATAAGAGTCTAACAATAAAACTATCTTTTTAATGAACAATTGGTAGACATAATTGGATAATAGTAATCAATTAAATTACTTCAATCTATTTTACTATTAATTGTAAGGATATGGATAATGTAATCCTAAGATAGTTATAAGGATATAGACAATAGTAATCAAGCAAATCTATTTTACTTAAATCTATTTTACTATTGGTTATAAGTATACAGATAACATTTAAATTTTAACTCTTTTGATGTATTGGAAAAAAATTATAACATATTAAATATTTGTTTATATTAGTTCTATTTAAAACTCTAATCCTGTTAACATATGTATATTACTTTTTTAATCATAATAAAGACAATAAAGCTAAAAGAAGAGAGATGCTACATTCTGATAGGCTCCTAATGCATTTTCTTTGGAAACAATAACCACCAAACATCAAGGAATAGCTTCTAGCTAAGTTGTAGTATACTATACCATGAGCTCCATAAGTGGAGCCATAGGGAGAGATCCTCTTAAAGCTCATAAAACTTGGTCACAATCTGACACTAAGGTAGCATTGGAAATACATAGGTTCCATGTTGTTTTGCTAGCTTCCGGAATTCCGTATAGTTCAACTTTAAGCACTGAAGAGAAAAATGGAAGGAGGATTCCATGCTATAACTTTGGTTGGCCACTGACCCCTTTCTATACCTATATTATAGCTCCCATGCCAACTAATTATCTCTAAGTGCCATCATTAATAAAGATTTTCAGATAGTGAATAAGATGTTGCACCTTATTGAATATCTGAGAATGCCATAGAGGGTTTGGAGTGTCGAAAAAGCACTTGAGATAATTGGCTTGATAATCCCAAGATGTGAGAATTTTTTGGATAAGGTCATCTCATTTTATCATAAGAGAATAGACAAGAAATTATGTGTTATGGAACACATTCTGTTCTACCTAACCAAATAAGCCAGAATGTAGAGAGCAGATAAGCAAACTACTCAAATTGCCATACCTTTTGTCCAATAGGTAAAGTATAGCAAGCTATGATTTAGTGGTAAGAAATCTTGTCCTCAATAGATATGTACAGAACAGACCCCAAATCTCTTTAAAACCCTAGCATTCCTCGAAAAGATGTAGCATGGTTCAGAAGTTACTCAACTGTTAGTGTTGTGCCCAAAAGCCAATCATGAGATGATTGTATTTTTTGCATATTGAGTCATGATATTTTATTAAGGCATTAATCCAACAATTATGTTTGTTGTTTTATTTTTGTGTAACATAACAAACATAATTGTAACCCTAGAATAATGATATTCTCAAATGTCTCTAGTTTAGTATTATTGTGGAGCAGGTTGCAATAATACACAACGACTAGCATATGTGGAGACTAATATGAGATATGTAGTCTACATATGGATACAAGTTGGAGAACTTGTGTACTAGACCGACCCACCATGAGAACACTACATGGATCGTTATCTGAGTGTCATAAGTGATTATCATTATGATCATGGTATATGTAGTCCTTTGACCTAAGATCATCAAGGTTCCCTATATGTGAGTCACATACTTTGATACTTTCCTTTGTTGCTCATAACTGAGTGAACTTGAAGGGGGTCATTGGGTATGTCAGATATCATGCGGAGGGATTTGTATGATCAAGATGGGATTTGTCCCTCCTATGTAACGGGAGTGATATCTTCGGGCCCCTTAATAGATTGAGACTTAAAAAATGCATGGCCATGCTCGGATGAGTTGATATACGATATCAATGTCATCAGCTTAAGTTAGTATACTCGGTAATCAAGAAACCAAAAATTGGGCTATACAAGAGTGACACATTCCATGTCTCGTGCTTAGTCTTGATATCTTGGACAAAGGGACAACGGCATATATCGGTAATGATCATAAAGGTTTAGCCGAATCACCGACAATCTTGTCACCTGGGTAGCAATGATGTGTTGCTAGACACCGTTCATTGCTTATGATCATAAATGTGATTTATGATCATTGCCAATGTGGCAAGAGCCTATTGGGTCACACACATAGAGCTATTTGGATCATTAGAGTGCATGGGCTAATTATTTGGGTTATGGTTTCACTTTAATTTCATATTGATAATGGGCCCAAGAGTTAAGCCATTATTAAGCCCGAAATAAGCCTAATTGGATTAGGGCTTTGAAACCCTTTAGGCCTGGAAGTTGAGTCTCACTACAAATACAACTTGTAGTGAGAAATTCGTAGGCCTCTTTGCCCTAGTCTCCCAAAAGGATAGCCGCACTCTTCTCTTGCAATTCCTTGGAGGACGCAAGCTAGCACTGCGAGCGCAAGAGAAACGCATCTGCCGGGACGTGGTGGAAGCGTGGTGATCCCGAGAGGCTCATGTGGATACCATAGAGAGCTTGAACACGTCAACTGTTTAGGTTTTGTGATTTGACTCTACAGTTGAGTGAGAGATCTCAACCGAAAATTAGGTATGAAAATTTTTGAACACCCGGTTTACCTCATTTCACTTGGATCCTAGAGTATTTCATTTAAATTCCACTGCGCTGTTTGGCTCCCGAAACCCAACAGTGGTATCAGAGCTACCGGTGAAACCCTAAATCAGGATTAAGTGTTGAATCGCATGATGTTATATGTTCGGTTACTTTTCAGCTATGATTAATTAAATTGATTGATGATGCATGAAACCGGAACTCGTAATGAACATATGACGTATATGAAGAAATGACACTAATTGGTTAATGAGATTAACCCAAAATTGATAGGTATGAGATACCTATATAGATTAGGAGTCTTGCAATAGTTGCAAAAACCCTAGCTTGTTTCGGATTCGGCCTGTTTGGGCACCGAAAGTAAGGTATTTTTGGTGGCTCGAATGGAGGAGTCTCGGGTGTCTACTTGCTCGAAATAGAAGACCTCGGGCAAAGCAATTATAAGACAATTTTTTGCGCCGGGGGGCGCTGCCCCCTCGCAACCCCCCGCAAGGGCATCCCCTCTTGACCCCGTCTGCTGACCGGCCAGCGGGACCGCCGTATACGAAGCGCCACATAAATAAAAACTGGTTAATCAACACGCGTCAATTGGTATACATTTTTTTAATGAGATTTGACATGATATGCTGATTGGTGTTTGAAGCATGGTGAATGGTTATAGCCCTTGATTGGTTGTACTTTTAAATACGGGTTGCGAGTCGTGCCTTTTCTTATCACTCTCATTGTACATTCTCTTCTCACCTTACTCCCCTTGAATGTAACTCGAGGTTTCTATTATTAATGTAATGGTGCATTATGGGATCATCCAAGGTGGTATGTCCAAGGAGGTGACAACAAAAGGCTCATGTGGATACCATAGAGAGCTTGAACACGTCAACTGTTCAGGTTTTGTGATTTGACTCTATAGTTGAGTGAGAGATCTTAACCGAAAATTAGGTATGAAAATTTTCGAACACCCGGTTTACCCCGTTTCACTTGGATCCTGGAGGACTTCGGTTAAATTCCGCTGTGCTGTTTGAAAGCCCACAATTAAGTGTTAAGTTGCTAGCTACTAGGAATGCATTAAGCAAGCATTGTAATAGGAAAACCTTAATTTTTTTAGGAACTTTAAAATTCCACTCCCTTTCCAAAATGTTGGATTGTAACAAATTTGGTGTTGTGGCTAATGTATTCACCAGAAAATTAAGGAATGGTATCGATTGTTTTCTGATTTCCAAGCTATATCCCTTTTTAGTGTCAAAAGTGCTCGTAATATTTCTTAATCGGATAACAAAATCTTGTTTACAGTATCAAGGGTAAGGGTGATTTGGGTTATTTGGTTAGTAATGTAGTCCAAGAATGTTTCTTTGAGGGCTGACATCAACCATCCTAAGGTTGAAGGATCCATCAGTTCCAAAACTCTCAAATCAACATTTTGTTGACTGTAAGGGTTTTATCGAGAAACCTATGAGGGTCTAATCCCTAGATTCCAAGCATCTTTCCATACTCTAATGGATTCACCATTGCCAATAACCCATTGATGATGTTCCTTTACTTAATACCTACCATAACATAAACTCCACTACATGGTGGAAGCATTGGGGATAGCCTTTATTTTTCGTCTAGAATGCAAGGGACCATATTTTTGTCATTAGAAAATGAACCACAAGCCTGTTATGGTTACCTATAAAGAATCTCCAAAAGGGTTTTACAAGGAGGGATGATTAAAGAGGTACATATCTTTGATTCCTTGGCCTTCAAGGCCTTTTAAGAGTTTGATAATTACTTGGTGCTTCATATGCATACGCAACTTATCATATGGTCTAGAATAGAAAAAATTGATAAATTGCTTTGATATAAAATTAGCCATGGTTTCTTGAGCTGTGGAGAAAGACATTAGATAGATTTGTATGGATGATGTCAATGAGTAAATCAAGGCTAACCTCCCAACACTATTGAACAACTTCCAATTCTAGCTTTTTAGAAATTGTTTGACCTTATTAGTTAAGAACTCATAGGATGATGACTTACTCAGGTCCTGTGAAAAAGGTAACCTAAGATAGTTAATAAATCCCTTGATTAATCTAGGAAGGCAATCTTTGACTAGCTTCCTCTAGAATACTATTGGAACATTGTTGTTGAACATCCATTCTGATGGATGCCTTATTTTGCTCAGAAACTTTAAACTCCTTTAAGAACCTTTGAATCACCTCTAAATTTGAACCAAGAAGAAGAAACTGATTGAGAAAGAAAGAAAGAAAAGATAGAGAAAGAGTATACAATGAAAAAAGAATTATAAAAGTGAAGTTATAAGAAATTTGGTTAAAAAAGGAATAGAAAGTACTAATGTGACAAAGCGGTAAGATAGATTAAGAAATAGGAGAATTACACAAAGCAAAATAGGAGAATTGCATAAAGCAACTTGTATTCTTATTGATCTATATTAAAAGGGTGAAACATAGGCCATATTTACAGTATTCTAGGCTAGGATGTCTGCCCATACAAAGTCTAAATGGACTATAAGTCCCAAACCACTCAAAACACTAGCTCTAGTGCAAATAAGAATTAAAACATGCTTTTGACACCAATTTGTGTCCAAACCGTGTGGCTTATTTATCATGTTCCACAAATATGTCCTTTGAGCTAAAAATATATAAAAAATAATAAAATAATGAAAAAAACTAAAAAAAAAATGGTAGAACATCCAAATGCTTGGAAAGGGTTCCCAAAAAGCTCTTGGGTGCATTTCCATGTGCCATTAAGGCTCTAAGGTGTGCCTCCATCGTTTGATAGGTTTCTTGGCACTTCCTTGGCTTGTACTTCCAGAATATGTCTAAAACAAAGTGAATTTTAGCTCCTGGTAAGTATTGGACTTGTTTATAGCATGTTTGCATAATTGAGAGCCAAATGCTTCAAAATGAGTGAATTGAGTGCTTCTTACATGGCTTTGGCTATCTTCCGTGTTAGAGGCCCTAAATTCATCACTAATGGATCCATGTGCATCCCTAAAGCTTCTATGCTTACTTTGTTTCCATTACATTCAGATTTGAAGAAGTTAATGCCCTAACCAATAGCTACTGAATATAGCTATAAGGTTTCATTAATTGCCTAAAAAGATTTTGTGCTAGGTTTGAAGAATGAGAAGCAGTCATCCACAAAGAATAAGTGACTAACTAAAGGGCCACTTCTGCTAGCTTTTAAATTTGTAATAGAACCTGTTGTTTGAAAATGTAGTAGATAGCTAGATAATGCTTCAGTCCAAAGGAAGAATAAGTAAGGGGAAAAAGGTCTCCCTACATGAGACCAGGCGATGGGTTAAACCAATTCATAGTGCTCTTGTTAACCAACATTTAATATAAAACTACAAACATGCACAACATGATTAAATGAATCCTATGATTTGGAAATGCCATAGAACGTAGAACCTTTTTGACAAAAGACCATTGCAAGGGATCCTAGGCCTTACGAATGTCTAGTTTGAGCACAACTTTATGGGCAATTGTTCCATTATGACTATCCATTTTTTGGATGGCATGTAGAAGCTCATGAGTGTTGATTTTGTCTTAAATAGTTCTTCCTTAAATAAAGGCTTTCTGGAATGGAGAAATCAAATTGTCTAGCATAGGCTTGAGCTAATTAACTAAGGTGTTGGAAGTAATTTTGTACAAAGTGTTATAGAGGCTAATAGGTCCAAGATTGTCATTGGTTGGAACCTTTGTCTTCTTTAGGATAAGGGTGATGAAGGTTTTGTTAACTTGCTGAAGCATGTAACCTCGATTTAGAAATGACAATGCCAATTCTGTCACCATGAAAGCCATGCTTCCTAATAATTTATTAAAGACTATAGGCTGAAGACATCTTGGTCCTGGGCTTTGAAGTTCCCTAGCTGAAATATGGCTTTTTTTACATCCTCCTTCAATAATGGGCTAATGAAGAAGCTTGTTGTTGTGGCCTCAAAGCCTTAGAGATAGTTGAGCAAATACGATCTTGCACTTCATCTTGAAAGATGAATGGAGAATTGTATAGTCTACAAATGAATCTTGCGAATGTGATCAGATGGCCATTTTAAAGTGCATCCATTGGCAATTGTTATCTTGTAAAGTTAAGATGTGAAATCAAGCTCGTCTATTTTTGTAGCTCGATGGAAGAATTGAATGTTAGAATCTCTAAAGGTAAGCCATTTGATTCTTAATTTCTGAGCCCATAGATGTTCTTCCACAGCCATAAGATTGATATATGACTGCTTGATCATGAATAGTTGGACTGACCTAGATTTGATGTATTTTCTTTTCTACCGCATTCTTTTTTATGTCAGTTTTCATGGAGTTTACCAAACCCTAAAATGGCAACTTACCTCCTGTAAAATACAATAGGGGAAAGACAAGTCATTATGGGACTTCGTGAGGTGCTTTAATGCCAAGGCTGTCCAAGAAGAAAAGCTCTCTTTTGAGTTGCAATTAATTGCTAAAACCCAGGGTTTGTTGAGATATTCATATTCCTAGTTAGCCTGGGATCTACATGGGAATCTCGTTAGAAATATTGGTGAGTTCTTGGACTGAGCCATTAAACATATGCATGCTGATGAGCTCAAGAGTCTAGCACCATAAAGGGAGCACTCAAAGCCTAAGGATGATGGATCCTTATCCAAGAAAAAAGGTTAGGGCAATGAGAATTTGTACACTTTGCTACCAAATATAAGGACAAAAATTTTATATACGGTGATGAACTGGCCTTAGCCCATACATCTGAAAGCCAATAAGAATCTTGAAAATATTACAACTACCATAAGGATAAAGGCCATGACATTGAGGAATGCCGGCAATCGAAGGATCTGATGTAGGAATTGGTTAAGGTTGGAAAACTGAGGGAGTATGCAGCCTGCTACACTCCCATTATAGGAGGCAAGAGGAGAGGCCTCATAGAATGGATGAAAGAGATCGAGATCCTAAATAAGGTTAATAGTAGGAGAGGGCACACTCCTCTAAGAGGGATGACCACCCAAACCCTTGGCCTACATCTGGGTTATCTACATAATTAAAATGAGGGAGCCATCTTTATCATATAAGAGGCAAGGGCATAAGATTGTACAACTGGAGGTAATGAACCCTAGAATATCCTAATGAGGGCAGATGAGTCAAGCATAATGGTCCCACTTTTAGATCTTATAGTTATTACAATTTTGGTGTGAAATGAGTCTACCTGAACATAGGCACCAATTCTAATGCATTATTTACATTGCTATATGATAAGATCGGGGTTTGAAGGTCTTATATGAACCTAGTATTTAGCCCCACCTATAGGGTAAAAAAAGATAAGATCTCATTCTAAGGGTCACCAAGCTACTACTAATGCTAATTGGTGCTGCCAAGGATGGGAGCATAGTTTGTAACCCCCAATCATCATAATTCCTCAGTTTGGATGCACTCTTAACAAACTACTCGCTCTTCTAAAGGTCTGCCCAACTAAAATTTCATACAAGGCCTAATGTTAAATGGTTGAAGATGGTTTCTACTACCCTTGTTGGTGATGCAACCATATTTGTGGATCGAACCTTGGTCATGAGAGGTTAAATAGAGACCATATAAGGGCCCTCATGTGCCATCAATTCAACGTAAACTAACACAAAAGTTTGAAAGAGGAATACTTTGATGATGGGCCCAGCTTACCAACCTCGAAAGAGTTCGAGAAGGTAGAGATAGACAAGAAACTTAAAGTTGGCAAAACCTTTCCTGATGAGGTAAATAATTCATTTTTTAAATTTTTATGGGCTAATATCATCTTTGCATGATCCCCTAGTGATATGCTAGGAATAGACCCTGAGATCATTACCCATGAATCGCAAGTCAACCCTTTAACTTGGCTAGTACAATAGCACAAAAGAATAAAAGGAAAATAGCACTAGACAGATGAGACATCACTAGGAGTGAGGTCAAAAGGCTCTTGGACGTAAGCACCATTTAGGAGGTAAGATAACCTGAGTGGTTGACCAACAGGTCTTGGCGAAGAAAACAATTGGTGCTGGCAAATGTGCATGGACTGCACAAATCTTAATGATGCATGCCAAGGAGCTCTTATTAACTACTATCGATTGATTAGTTGGTTGATGCTATTGTAGATTTCAAAGTCCTGGCACTTATGAAAGCATTTAATAGGTATCCCTGGATTAGGATGGACACCAAGGACAAGAAAAAGACTACCTTTACAACAAGAGAAGCTTTATACTACTACCAGAGTTTGCCATTTTGGCTAAAAAATGTAGGGGAACATATCAGAGGTTGATGATCAAAGTCTTCACAAATTAGTTGTGCAGGTGAATGATATGATTGTGAAGAATGGGGCTTTGGATTGTCACATTGGCGACCTCATGGAAAACACCTAATTTGTATGGCAATTTAACATGTGTCTTAACCCTAATAAGTGGATATCTAGGGTTGGAGCTAGGAAACTTCTAGGCTTTATAGTCTCAAAAAAAGGTTTTGATGCCATCCTAAATATGCACAACCTAAGGATAAGAAGGATATCCATAAGGTGACTAAAAGACTCACTGCCCTTGAATGATTTATCTCAAGGTTCAAAGAAAATGCCGACCTTTCTTCTGAATCCTCAAGAAAAAAATGAAGTTTGAATAGAAAAATATATGTAGGGAAACATTTGAGCAAATCAAGCATTATTTGAAATAGCTCCAAACACTCAAACAGCCTTGCCCTAGAAACCCCTAATTTTCTATTTTACTAATACTAAGGGGTTGACCAGTGCAATTATGGTCAAAGAAGTGGGGATCGAGCATTAGCCAATATACTATGTCAATTAAACCCTTTGGGGTAAGAGTCATGATATCTTTATTAAAAAAGGTAATTTTCGCCCTTATAATAACCTTCAAAAAGCTAAGGCCCTACTTCTAGGCTCTTCAAACAATCGTTAGAATATAGCTCCTTTTGTGCAATGTTCTCTAAAGGCCAAATAACTTGGGGTGGTTGGCAAAGTGGCGCATTGAGTAGGGAGAGTTTGATATATAATATGAGCCCAAATAGCCATAAAAGCATAAGATTGATAGACTTCATTGCATAAATGACACCTATTGAAGGAGAAACTGATTCCAAAGATGACAAGGACATCGCCTCCTGGGAAATGTATGTTGACGGGGCCTCCAATAGAGACCACGAAGGAGAAGGGTCATACTCAAGGGCCTCTAGAAATGGAATTAACACTGAAGATCAGGTTTCATTTCTCGGTCATCAACGATGTAGTAGGGCACTAGATGTTAATAGCTACATTGAAAATGGCTGGCCAAGCTGGGGTATGATGTTTGGTGGCCTACAGTGACTCCCAATTAATTTTTAACTAAGCTAATAGGATTGTTGGGGTAAAGATCCACTCTCGAGGGCTTGGAACACAATAGCCTGGTTAAATTTTGAACAAAACTAATTAGCCAAGTATAGGTAAAAAAAGTTTCAAGGCTCGGAAAATGAGGAAAATGAGCATTGACACATTGTCAAATGGCTAAGAAGAGGCCATGATAGAGGAATTGATAGAGCCCTTTTATCTAATTTCTTTAGCAACAACCTACAATGATGATGATTAAAGTAAACCAATATGCCAATATGGCACTTACTAGAAATTCAAAAACTGAACAGAACTCCCGAGGATGAAAGGATTGTTAAGGTCCATTTATGAATTTTTTTTTATTGGCAAGCACTTATACAGAAGTGCTTAACCATTGCTGAAGGGCTTAAAACCCTCAACAAAAATCATAAAAGAAAATGTGGTGCCCATAATGGATTAGAATCCTTTGCCTAGAAAGCACTAAGGCACAAAGGGAGCCTTATTCAACATTATTACTTCTGTAGCTTAACACCTAAATTTAGAGCCTTCTCTTGTTAGAAGCCACATCAGCCAACTATCCATGTTTTTTTTTTATTATTTGGGGACTTGATTTAATTGGGTCACTGTGTAGTATCCCTGGACAACTAAGGTGTTACATTGTTGTTATTGACCACTTCACTAAGGGGGTTAAGGTTGAGCCCTTGGAAACCATTACGGCCTTTTAGCTAATAAAGCAAAAGTTAACCTTTCATGGAAAACTTAACTTTTTCGTTTACTAGAAAGGGGAAGTTTGATTAGGAAAGAAACCAAAAATATTCAACGATAGAGTTATTCTTTATGGACCTTTTCATATTTATGTACGTTATCCATCCTTTAACTTGCTAACAATCTAGGACACTACCATAAACCTCGACACCCTTGTTGATTACACAAAAAAACTAAGGATTTTATGACAGCTATTTGTAATGGCCTACTATTGGAAATTGAAATGTTAGAAAATAGTTTGTGATGACTAAATTCTATCATTTCTAAAATTTTTGAATTGAAAAATGTTCCCAACCAATAGATAAACTATTTTGGAATTAGAGTATTTGAATTTTTGAATTTTTAGTGTAAAAATTGAGCATACACACGAGTGAGTATAAAAAACTAACAGTGCTCCAGATGTGGTCCAGGGCTACAGCATAAGGATGTAAAGAGCCTAGCATCCTAGGGTTGTAGCATAAGCATAGATAGGGTAGTGTTGAGCACTGAGACTTATCCCAACCTATGTATATGATACATAGGCTGAAGAATTGGAAAGTGATTTTGGTGAGTTTTGTAAGGTAAAATTTTGCCTATCTATTTTCTCATTGCCAAAATCTTGGAGGATTTAGCTAGCAGTATGAGGCAAGTAAGAAACACTCCAATTATTTTTCATGAAACAAATACTGGTGATTTGAAGGTTCATTTGGATACTTTAGAGAGCTTTGAGATAACTATCTAGTTTTTATGATTTGACTCAACAATGAAGTGAAAAAGTTCAATCTGAAATGTATATAAATTTCAAAACACTCAACTTACCCAGCTTCGTACGGATCATAGAGGCTTCAATATTTTCCACTATGTCATAATGGCCTTAAACTCCAATAGAATCCTTCTATTTATTACATGGTAATAATTGTTTTAGTAATCCCACTCATAAGTTATAGTATTTTAATACTGTTGAACTTCTAGTTGCTCAAGATTATTTCCAATAAGGCAAACATGTTAATATTATATCTATGAATTATTTTCTTCACTTTTTTTTTTCTTTTGTGCTTAAATTTAGGTCCCTTACATTCCAACAACACCACATCATCATGTCAGAGTTAAGAGATCAATATCCTTATAGCTAATGATTTCATCGTTTCGTATATCCACCTAGAGCATCTCAAAAGCATTGGAATGAATCAGCCCTTCAAGTTTCAGCCTATCATTTTCAGTCATGTTCTGCCCTTTCTGTCCTAGATTCTAACTTTCTTTTCTATACCCAGCTTTAGATTTATTTTTCTTTGATTGTAGCATTCAGAATTCACCATTCTTTGTGCCACTAGTACTTAGAAATAATATGCTCTAGGTTGCAAGTTACACCTTTTTTCCTTGTTTATCATCTTTCTATTTTTATTTCCATATTCTCATATTGTACTTTTCCTTTTGACAACCTTAATTTCTTGAAACTTCTGCATTATTTTGGCCAAGATTAATAAATGGTTTATTATGCTTCTTGGTCCCTATTTGGTTTCTTCAACAACATATGCAATACAGTATTAATCCTCATCTCATCTACAAGTATCTTAGCATAGGATAATCTAGTTTTTTCTATAGTTGTTGAATCCACAAGCAAAGGCTTCCCTATATTACTCAAAGTCTTGCTGATGATTTTAGGACACTAGTATTGAAGCTTTAGATCCAGCAATCGAATCCACACTAGAATAGCATTAAATAAGTCATTCTCTAGTTTCATATCTAGCATCCACTTCTTTAGTAGTACAAGCTTTCCAAAAACAAAATTCGTTTGGCCCTCCACTATTATCAGCATCTCATCATCTCAATGAGACCAAAGTAGGAATAATCTAAGTTGATTTTTGCCACCATCGACATCAATACATACTTCTGTTGTGAATGAACACATTTTCTCATATTATCAGGTGAAACTTTAGTCTCAATTGCGTTCTAACAAGTGTTAGTCTCCATTCACTACATCCTTCCTCAATTTCTTCATTACTTAATTCAATTACCCCTTTGTCATTTTTCTCTTCAAAATATTGTAGTTCGAAATTGATTAATTAATGTACATTTAAATAATCACATCCTTGCCCATTGTTTTTCCTAGCCAATTATGCCCATGTCTTGTCAGTGCTTTGATCTCTTGTAAAGTTTTGAGCTTTCTTGGATCTAGGCCTATACATAGCTACTCAAATTTTGATCATTATGTACTTGATTCACTTATCGTACTTTTCCCCAGTTTGGATGTTTCCTTCATTTTTATTTTTGTCTCTGCATCCACGACCAACGTGGTCCATACTAGCTACACCATATACCCATTCATAAGATTTCTATTAGTTCAAAAGCTATAGGCTTAGCTTGTAGAAAGAAGTCAGACTTTCTCTCTCTAAAAGCCAAGTGGAATCTTTATGGTGATGATTTTTTAAAATGACAAAGGCTGATGTTGCCATTAAAGTATAGGGTGGAGAGTAATTTCAGCACTAAAGTATTTTTTGGGAAAATTTGCCATGGACGTTTTTGAAACGGGCATATTTGCCACTACTGTTAATAAGATGCAAGACATGTTGAGAAGTGATGATGTGGCTGTATCTTGTTGACGTGGAACCGACATAAAGACACATGAGGAAATATGGTCCTTTGGTAAAAAGGAAAAACTATAATACAATCACTCAAATTATATTTGTTCTCTTTCTTACCCTAATCTTTCACCTCCAAACCAAAGCCACCATCTTCTTTGGTAAACGTTTATGTTTCACTTGTCTGATCAAACCGAATCGCATGCAGCTATTAGTTTCCAAATTCTAGGCTATGGTCTCGCTCCAATTTTGATCACCATGGAGCTGAAATTTTAATTCTCTTACACTAGCCTTGAATTTAAGCCATACATGTGAGCCAATTGAATCTTCTAACAATACAATTGCTACTGAAATCTGTTCCTTAAGTGCACTGCCGAATTCCCCAGGCATTCTAACCATATACTGTCAATTTCCCATCCATAAAATTAGGAATCAAGCACAACTCTCCTAAAGAAAGAACAACCATGGCAAAAACCCTATGTCTCTCAGTTTCTTTCCTCTGTTCTACAAGCAGGAGTGAGCCCCCTTTAGTCTATTTCCTCTCTTTCCACTCTGGCCACCACTTCCTCAACCGTATTTGGCTTTGATTCTTTACCCAAGACCTTGTCTCCTGCTAACCTCTGGTTCTTCTCCCTCCTTGTCGGGGTCTTTGTTCATATTCTTTGCTTTATCAAAAACCAATTCGGCTGATAGCAAAGGATAAAACTGAATTAGAATTCTCAAGATTTTAATTTGCAGGATCATAGGTTTTAAAGGAAAGGATAGAATTGAATTAGAATTCTCAAGATTTTAATTTGCAGGATCATAGGTTTTAAAGGAAGAGAACAACCAAAACCTTTTTTTAAGAGGGGTGTTTGCTCGTTTTTGTTCTTTTGAGTTTTTTCGTATAAATCATGATATCTTTACACCAATTCCTTAACATGTATGGCTGACGTGACCAGTAAACAAATCCAACTCACCCCCACCTAATGAAATATTCTTTGTGATAGTGGAGTGTTCCCACCATCAGGGTGCCTTAAATGGTAGATATCTTCATATTCCAAAAAACTGACAGTAAATATATCCATTTCAAAAATGTTCTTGGTAAATTTTCTAGAAAAAAATACTTTAATGGTAGAGTTACTCTCTGCTCTTTACTTTAATGAAAAAATTCCTCCTTTTACCTTTTCTATATAAGATACCTAGATCAAATCAATAATCTTTCATTTAGAATATGTAAACCTCTTCAACTAGTATCAGTCCAAAGCGTAGATTTGTGTATCCACTGTTACTTTCTTTGCTCCAAATTCGTTACAGTAATTACTATTATAGCTGGTCCTAAAATATTTGTAATATATCTATATTCAGCAAGTTTTTTACAATCAATTTTTCATATTTTCCTTATTTCAATATTCACTTTAGGATCATAATATAATCACAGTTTTTTTTTTAGAAAATACAATTTGGTTCCTATAATTTTTAAAAAATTTTATTTGATTCGTTATATTTTAAAATTTTTTTAAAATAATACCAAAATTTTGATAAAATTTTCAACTAAGTCCGAAAAGTAAGGAAAATTGTCCAATTGTTGTGAGTTGTGGGATGGAGTGGTGACTTCGTCAAATAAAATTGTCACCATCTAGCCATTGTCGACCGTGTTGACAACTGAGTTGTGTGAGTGATCATGATAGGTGAAAACTCCTTTATTATTTTTATTGGCTGGGAAATTGGGAATATGGCATGCTAGACATATTAGATATGAGACCGGGTCAATGGAAAAAAAACTGTCATAATAAGAGAAGACTACTTAATTAACCCATCAATATAAAAAATTTCATATTATAAGTTGTTTGTTTGAATTGTATATGGTTTAATTTGCTGGTAGATTTTAAAACTACAACAGTAACTTTTAAAAGTTAGTTATTAGTAATTATTTTAATGTATAATGATTATTTCTTCAACTTGTATATTAACTGAAACTTTATACTCAGAGAGATTCAAAAAATTATTTTTGAAACAAAAAATCAGGTATTTCCTATTGTTTTTGTTTTCTTTAAACGGATACAAAAAAAATATAAAAAATTAACTAATTTATAATAAAAATATCTAATTGGTTATTTACTAAATAAAGATTAATTTTAAAGTTATATTAATTATAAACAAAAAAATTAATAAAAATAAAAATAATAGATTATTTTCAATGGAAAAATTACAGATTAACTTATTATTTTTTTTTGGTAATTGGAAAGGTATATAAAAAAATGAAAGAGAAATACATGATATAGCACAACTACAAAACAAAACCATCGGGCCAACCTAAATCCAGATAAAGAAAAAAAAAAGTTTCGGCATCAACAGGGGAACCAATTCATTTTAACTTAAGTCAATTGACTTTAAAATGACTTATTTTTATTCTTATATCTTTTTTACGTAAAATTAATTTTAATTAAAAGCCAATATTATATAGTTACAATAATCCATTAAAAATACAATTTTTGTAATCATACTAAATTTTTATGAATTTTTTTAGTTTAAGGTATTAAAAAAGAAAATTTCAAAAAAAATTTACAACATCATGAAAATTTACTTTCAAATGAATTGTTGCATATACATAATATTGAATTTCAAATGAAATCTGTTTCAGGTAAAAAAAATGTAAAAGTAAAAATAAATCAGTTGACTTAAATTAAAATGAATTGGCTTATTAGACAATTGGTCAAACAGCTAAGCCGAATGGTTAGAACGTGGACTTACCTCAGTGCCCACCCATCAACGCTAAGTTCCGACAATAACCTAGAAACCCTTATTTGTAAGTATTTCTAAGTAAAACAAAAAGAAAAGTTACCAAACAATTAAGGTAAAATAAATCGTTGGTTCTCTACTTATTGTTGTCCTATTTCATTCTCCTTGGTTTATTTTGTCATATTAAAGAGCCCAACAACTAATATTGAGTAAAAATTTGCTCATAACAATCCATGGAATAGGGGCCGAACTTGGGTTGACATTAGCCTTGGTTGGTGATAACTGGCCAGGAGAGCTGGTGGTCAACGGTGGCAGTGTTCAGGGCCTCAGGCAGCTTGGCAATGGTGGCAATTGCAGTTCCGTTTGAGGCTGAAGAAAGATATGGCAGTTATCGGAACATGTAGAAGTTTAAGGTTTAGAGTTAATTTTGGAAAAGGTTGGGACATTGCATGCTATTGTACTAAACTAGTTAGCTTCATTTGGTAATTTTAACATAGATTGATGTTAGTTTTATTTATCAAATATCAGTCAAGGGGTGAAGTAGGCTTATCAAAGTAGGGATTCTTCCTAAGTCATTTTAATTTTATATAGTTGTAAAATCGTAAAAATTCATAGAATTGTAAGATTTTACCCAAAAACATTTAAAAATATAAAACATATAAAAATTCTAATTATTTTAGGAAGTTTATATTTCACAAAATTTTCATTTATTAATAATCTAATATCATAAAAGAAGTATTATGACATGCAATATAGGAATTAGAATATAAATGTGTTGCTACTAACTAGATGTTTTGGGTTCATATATGTAACATTTTTCAAGTGTGAGGATTAAACTAAACTAAAATGTAAAGGTAAAAGGCTTATTTGGCATTTTCCAACTTTTGTCATAATTTAGAAGAGAAGAACAATTGCTCTGCTACGAAAACAGAGCTTGTTCGCAGCAGCATTGGATCCAGCCCCAAGTCCCAACAATGGCTGACTGCTACCTTGACAAGGCTGAAGACAAAGGTGAACAAGGCTCCGACGGGTAAAGTTTGGACGTGAGAGAAACCACAAGAGAAAGGAAACAGAAAGAAAGAGAGGGAACACAGTGGGAGGGGGAATGATGGTTATAGGGGAGGAGGGTGCTAGCAAAGTCAATCGATAAAGGAAAAGGGCATTGTGGGTAGCCCGATGATGTGTCTCCAAGCTTAGCGATAAGTAGTACAGCTGGTGGTGAAGAGGCCGGAGACGGTGACTTGGATAGAGGAAGATGAGATTTGGGGCAAGGGAGAGAGGAAGAGGATGAGAGTTTCTGCAGGAACTCTTTCATCCAACATTGAGGAAGCAAATCAAGAAAAGCGGAATTTTGCCTATATAAATATAGTGGCAGCTCCTTTTGAACCAAACTAGTATGGCCCATGGGTCGGTCGTGGGGCCTAGCATCGGCCCGAGCTAGAGTTATAATAATTTTATTTAGTAAAGCCCAATAAGGCAGAAGCATTGGCTTGTAGGGTTTTTACGTTTCTACGAGTAAAGTTGCGTTTCTGTATAACTTTACGTATCTAGTAGATACGTTTTTACTACAATTTGAGTCATTTTTGGCTTGTTAAGTCATAAGAACGTACGTTTTTATGATTTAAGATGCACTTTTAATAGCTATGGGGTGAAGTATATGGAGGGTTACAAGTATAACTTTGACCTCGATAAAAACGTTCGCATGCAAAAAGAAAACATTTGCAAAACACTTTTGTACAACAGACTTGATAAATCGTGAAATTTTATGTATCTCATACTTGCAGTCAGTGGTATTTTGTGCGTCATGCAAAATCTGAATAACACATAGAAAAGCATCAATCTGCAAATGCGTTCCCAGGAAAACTCAATAAATTGTAAAAATTTACGTATTGCGTCCACAAACCTAAAGTAGTTTTCTACATATCGCACTAAAGTCTAAAGAAAAAATCACATAAAAAGTATCTGTATGCAAATATGTTCACACAAAAATCCAATAAATCGCGGAAGCTATGATCACATACCACATACATGCAATAACCGGTATTTTATGCAATATATCATGGTATTTGAGACACTAAATATGCCATATTCCTACCAATAATCCTTGGATCTCAAATCCTCCGACGTATCCACTTTAAATTCATTTACAAGACAAAATTAGAAATAAAAAAGGAACGAAATGGTTTGTCAAAAAGACAGACTAATTTGGACCCAAATAACATGAGCTCTTGAACCCCAGGCACGCCACCGACAATTACCAGCCCAAACTGTATAACTAATTGGGAAACTTCCAATAATCCCCTTCTGGTTTAACCTAATCTACACTTTGTCCCTCTATTTTTGAAACGTAGACTTTGAGCCCTATTTGATTCTTTACACTGTCCGAGAATAGCTTTCAAAATCCTAGTTTAATTTATATTATTATCATCTTTTACTAATTTTAATCTCTTCAATATTTTGTTACAATTAATAGGCATATTAAATAATCTTTTTTTTTTTTTGGAAAATGTATTATTCTCTTTGTAAATCAAAACAATATTTTTTAAGTTTCAGTTAACTGCAGAAAAATAAAAAAAATTGAAGTACTGAAACATAATTACCATGCAGTATAAATTAACATGTTAGAAGTTGTCAAACAATGTAAAGACTAGGACATAAAGTATCGGTTTTAGAAAATAGAATGGGTAAAATGTAAGTTAATAAGCAAACCTCAAGGGTGTTTTTGAAATTTTCCCTAACCTAATTTTATATCCTAGAGACGTGTAATACAGGCTTGGATTGTTTTATATAAACCTGTAGAATCTGGCCACGGATAAGAACTGCAGGCACCAAAGAGAGGGAAAGAAGAGGAGCGAAAAGATGAGTTCAAAGTGTACTGCTAGTTTTATCTTCATCACGATTCTTTTCATTGTGGCACAAGCAGTTTTGGCTCGGCGAATACTATGCGGCAAAAAACTGATCCATTTCCTTCATTTTTTTTTCTTGGATCTTTGTTTTAATGCAAAAATATACTCCCTCCGTCCCATAAATTTTGATACATTTGACTTTTTGTTGTATTTTAACTTAATTTTATTCATATTTTTTTTTGTTAAAAAAATCAAAAAAAATATATTTAGAAACTACATATCTTGAATTATCATTCATATACAAAGATTTTGTATTTATATATTAAAATTTTGAAAATAAAAAATCATAGATTAATTGCCAAAAACAAATGGAGCAAAACTTTTGGGACGGAGGGAGTATAATTTTCCATACTAAGTACATAACTTTTTATAGGGTTAATAACATCGGTCGTCTCTAAAATCTTCCTATTTTTTAAATTATCCCGAAACTATCAATTGTTACATTTATTGTCCTCAAACTACTTAATTGTTGCACCCCTGATCCTATCATTATATCAATCATTAAAAACCAAAAAAAAGGGCAAGGAAAATGCACATTCAACTCTACAATTTAGAAAAATTTTCTATCCAAGTCCTAAACTTTATGATTTCCTAATTTAGTTATAAAATTATGAAAATACGTATACTCTCTTTAATTTCTATGTTTGTTTCTTCTAATTAAAAATGCATTTCTTGACTTTCATTTAATCAATTTTTATAATTGAATTTTAATTAAATATTTATTCCAGTTTCTTTAATTTTTTCCTCTTTTTTCTTTCACATAGGTTTTTAAGTCTTTTTCTTTTGAAGGATTTTTTATTTTATTCTTCCTGTTGATTTTTCATTGCTGCCTCACCTTTACCACATCTTTTTATTTTATTTTTTCTTTCCTTTTTTGAAATTTTATTTCCTTTGATTTTTCTATTATTTTTCTTCGTTCCTTTTGTGAATGTTTTTCTTTATTTAACCTTTCCTTTTTTATTTTCTAAAGGTTGTTATTTCTTTTGCTTACCCCCCATTTTTTTTTCTACAAACAACCTTTCACAATGGAACATATTTTGTTGAGCCTTATTCATGTTCATTTAATTTTAGAATTTAGACTAATTTGAAAAAAAATTCTTACTTATTCCATCTTACTCTTTTGGATTTACTAAGTGATTTATGAAGAGACTTGGTAACTTTAAATTCTTTTTTCTCATGTTTGAATTTAATGTATAATTCATAAATGAACTTAAGAAATTTAACTTCTTTTTTCTCCTTTTTCATCATTTGGAAATATAAATAAAATATGAAACTAACAAACAGTACGCAAAAAACATGATTAAATTTAATTATAAATGTGATCAATAACATAGCAGAGGGGCTCGGGAGAGAATCTCTTTCACTTTATAATAAACAAGAAGTAGAAATTAAAACAAACCCAAATATAAATTCGACCCATACATAAATCTGGGGGGGAAAGAAAAATAGAAGGATAAAGGAGAGCAATCTCAACAATATCTTTGATGGACGAAAAATGGGTATGTAAATTCTTTAAGTTCTTTTATAAGTTATACATTAAATTCAAGTAGGAGAAAAAATAAGTTAAATTTCCCAAGTTCCTTTATAAATCATACAATAAATCCAAAAGAGTAAAATGGAATATGTGAGGATTTTTTTTAGATTATTCTAAGTCTTGAAATTAAAAAAACAATAATAAGACTAACAAAACATGTTTCATTGTAAAAGGTCATTTGTAGAAAAAAAAAAGTAAGCAAAAGAAAAAAAAACTATAGAAACTGGAATGAGTAATTAAATAAAATTCATTTATAAAAAATTTATTAAAGCAAATTCAAGAAATTCATGCTTAATTAGAAGAAACCAAGAAAGAAATTAAAGAGAGTATACACATTTTCATAGTTTTATAAGTAAACTATAAATTCGTGAAGTTTTAGGACTCGAATAGAAAAATTTTCTAAGTTTTAGGATTGGCTGTGCATTTTTCCCATTATTTTTGTTAGTTTTTAACAGATGATATAACGGCAGAGTATCAGATGCAATAATTAAATAATTTGAAGATAACTGATGTAACAATTGATAGTTCCGAGACAATTAAACAAAACGATAATAGTTTAGGGACAATCAGTGATATTAACCCTTTTTTTGTAGAATACGGAACAAGGCACAGTGCTATAGGGGTTAGAGGAAGTAATCCACGACGAATTCCAGGAAACTGTCCACAAGGCAGCAATTGATTTGATTTGAGGTCCTATATTATAAAATTTTCATAAAATTTTTATTTTACAAATTAAAAGAGCTAATTACAATTGACCCCTCAAAATTTAGGTTATATTACACTTTTCCTTTCTTCTTTCAAAAATATATACTTTACCATCTGCCTGTCCAACAGCAACTTCTGTAATCTTAATTAAAACTGTACAGTAGTTACCTCCCAGTAATTTAGTCTACGTGGAACTTGATAAGCTTACACTTGTTATATTTATTTCTCTCATATTTAGTACGTTTTAATGTATTTTGAACCTTAAAGATCTAGTTTGAGAATGTTTTATATCTTAGAACATATCTGAACTCAATTGATTAAAAGTGAATTTAATTTACAATTTTGACAGATTGGCGATGTTCTAGTAGAAAAATCATATCATGAGCCACAAAGATCGAAATGAAGTGATTCCTGATTTATTGGAAAGCTAACATCCGGAGCTACAAATTATATGCTGACCATGATACCCAGTTCACAAGTTAATGGGGTTAAATTCATCTTCAAATTCCCGATTTGTGTGTCATCGCTGTTTTAGAAGCAGTTGCTGTATTTTGGGTATATCTTTGGCTGTAAATGTCCATTTTATGTGATTCAAGTGTCATTTTGAAGCGAATAAATAGCTCTATAACTTTCATGTTTTGCGTTTTGGGAGATAATGGCTATATCAATGTCGAATTTTAGCTTGAAGATACTGTTGATGTTCTGGAGCATTTCTTGGCTCATGAATCTAAAAACAAACTTTGATGTGGATTAATTCCAAAGGCCTCTAAACCATGTAGGTGAAAAATTTTCAGCTGAAAGACATCATTCTCTTAATCATATTAAGGCATTCTAGTCATTTTTAATCTTTTTGTTTGTGTGGGGTAATTTTAAAAAAATATAGGAAGTTAGGGGGATTTTGTGATTTTAATCACACTAGGTTAATTTTGTTAAAAAGCATCCAGCAGCTGCCGCAAGAGGGGGGTGGGGGGAACTTGCTTTCATCTCTTTTCTTGTTCCTTTTATTTTCTTTTTAGAGATTTTTTATGGTCATGTCCGACTGATTTATTTTATTCTTGGTTGAAGGAAACTGAAACCCCAAATTCTTTAGCACTGTGAGATCAAAGTTGCTTTTATTCATTTAATTAATACTTTAAGTATTGGATGTTCTTCTATGATTAATTTCATGATTGTTTCATTTATATGCCAGAAAGTCTGCCAGTTGTTATTTGGATTCAATATACTGCTGGGTTAGAAATCAAATCCGTAATTGTTTAGTCTCTCTCACTTGCGAAGCAACTAAGATTTATTGATTTGCTGTGTCAGAAATCATTAGGTCTTAGGGTAAATATTTAAATAAATTAAATCCAACCGGCTTGTGTTTGTGTTATTTAGTTTTACCGATCTCTCTAATTTTTAATGCAATTGTTAAATTAAATCGAAACGCTTGTCTTAGGTTGTTTAGAAATTAGGATTAATTAGATCGATTATTTTTCTGATTAACTACAACTGAGGAGAGGTAGGAAAATATCTCCAATGAAAAATATTCAAAGTCTTGATTAACCCATCTATGCATCGATAATTAGTTGTAGAAATTTGGTGGTGGATGTAGACTGATACCAAGGTTTGTATTCTCGATTGTTGTGTTGATTTCTTAGTTGATAGGTTTCTTAATTTTTGTTCTCTCATTCTTTTTAATTTTATTGTTGATTGCAAACAATCCCCCCCTAACCTTTTATTTTAGTTTTATGATAGGAAACTTTCGGTTAAAAGTTTTCCCTTCGGATTCGACCTGGTTTTCACTGCTATAGTACAAATTTATTTATTCTGAGTTGTAAGTAAGACCTGAATTATTTTTTGTGGTTTCAACGACTGACAAAAAATTTGGCGCTGTTGTCTGGGAAATTTCTTTTTCTGTTAAAGTTTCCTTCTTTTTTTTTCAGTAAATTGAATTATCCCAAGGTCTTCTTGTATAGGTGAATTAGCGTTTGATCCAGAGATCGAGAAGATAGAAAAGGCAAACAAGAAAGCAAAGAGGCATGTGGTCAATTTTTCAAAACATAGGAAAAGAAGGAAAGTGTTGCCTGTTGAGCTTAAAAGTTTGAAAACAGACAAAATGTTCAAAATTGAGGTGCATAAATTAAAGCTCTTCCATGAGGAATTTTCAAAACACCTTGGTTGATGCAGGACGGGGCCATCTAGGCAAAGACAATAACGAAAGGTGCTTTTGGGAGGCAACTCAAGTGTGGTTTTGTGCTATGAACAATTAGGATTTCTTTTCTTTTCTTTTCCAGCTTTTATTTTTTAGGTTTCTTTGTTCTCACAATGGGTTTTCTTGGTCAAGCAGTATATATTTTTTTTTTTATTTTTTAGGCTAGAAATGAAGCGAAACATAGCAGCAGAATGCTGAAGTCTAGTTCCAGGTTACAGATTACTACAAAATCACTTTTCAGGGCAGTACCTTTTCTTTTCCCCATCTATGTTTTTATTGTGAACATTGAGGACAATGTTTGATTTAAGTATGGGAAAATGGATAGCTTAGGCCCTAATTTTCTGTTTTTAAAATCTTTGAATTAAAATTTTTTGATTCATACTTTTGAGTGTCGATCTAAATTGTTAAGATAATTTCACTTCTTGGTTCTTGAATGCTTAGCTTGGGTGTTAAGTTAGTAATTTATTAGTCTTTATGCAACTCTTAAATTTTATTTTTAAATTGTTTTTATAATTTTTTATCTAACTAGTTGATGGTTATCTTGAGAAACTAATTTTTGCATCAAATTTGTGTGTTTAGCACATTTATTTAAACCATATTACATTATGAGCTTATTAAGTTGATTATGTGGTTTGTTTAGTTGATGGATGATTTGAACCACTTGATAAGAAAAAAAAGGGTTGAAATTATTGTGTTTTAATAAATAAAAAGTTGCTACTCTACTGTTTCTAGATATTGAAGTAGATAAGGGTGTTTTCCTAAGGCAAGAGTCAATCACTACTTGAAAAGGTACTAAGAACATGAGTATGGTCAAAGACTGCTTTGGAGTTGTGTCGAGTTAGTAGCTTGGGTATGGCAGAGCCCTTATTGTACACTCGCCAAATGGCGGAACACAAGAAAAAGATTAAAAAGAAAAAAGAGAGAAATCAAGTAAAATCAGAATAAGAAATGAATTCTCAACTGATTTCTTATCTTCCATGGGTTTGTGGCAAGATTTCTTGTACTTTTTGAGTCGTTATCTACTTGGTTTGTTTTCTTTACTTGGTGCATAAGTTTGATATTTTTCTCAAGTTTTGAGAGGTGTTCGTTCCTAGCTTGTGAAGAAATTGTTTTTATGGACTTATTTTGTTTTGAGTTGCTATTGACTGGTAGGTTTCACGCTTAATTTATTTTGTTGAGTTTTTCAGACCTTTGGATGTGAAATTATCTTACTCTATTTAGCTCAAAATTATGTTTCTTTATTTCTTTCTTAGATTTCTTTTATTTTGAGTTTTGCCCAAGGATGAGCAAAAGCTAAGTGTGAGAGAGAACTTTTTTGCATTTAGTGGACATTCTAAATCATTATTTTCTTCCTGATTTAAATACGAAATAATACCTCGAACATTGCCTACTAAATCACTTAAGAGTCTAAACTATGAACTAGCATAATTGAGGACTCATACTTCTAGATTTAGGGCAATTTAGTCCACAAGAAGAGTCAGTCAGTCAACTGATGTTATACATTCAGACACCATTTACCGTAATCTAACCAGGTTTATTAACTCAACCACATTGTCACTCATAAGGTACTCAAACAGTGGCAAATGGAGTTTGATCGCATGACTTCACTTAACTAACCAACTCACCTCCTAGACTGAACCACCCTTAAACTTAGTAGTACAAGTTATGAGTTGTGCTGATTATAGTTTAGGCGCCTAAATGATTTGGTAGGTAAAGTTTGGGTTACTGCCCTATGTTTAAGCCTTTTTTTCTTTCTCTAAATGCAAAACAGTTTTTTTAAAAGGGTAAAGTGTATGGCAAGGGCAAAGTGTATGTTTCTAAAATGGAAGGGGTAAAGTGTAATATTACCTAACTTTAGTGGGAAATTGTAATTAACCCTTTTATTAAAACACTTGTCAATCCATTAATGGAAATTTTCAATTATCACGCACAAAATTTTACATTTAGCCATATTCTGCCCCATCATTTTGTAATAGAAAATTTTGTAAAAATGTAGTTTTTTTTAAAATTTTTTATGATTTTAAAATGAGGCTAGGTGGATCTTTTACTATCTCCTATAGTTGCATTATCCTCTAAAATATAGTAGGAGGCTTAACATATCAAATTAATTTATTTGAATTGATTGAACAAAAACTAGGGAAGATATGGCGTCTGTAAGGCTGAGTAGAGCTTTGGTCTGAAAGCTTCATTGCAATATTGTTGAACAAGATTTTAAAATTTTTAGTGATTGTGTCAAAACCAAAATTAGGTTTAAGGGCAAGGATTAAATTTAAAATACTTTAGGCCAATTGGGGATCTACGTAAGCCTTTTTAAATTTTTTTTCTTGATTATGAAAAAAAAGAACTAGCTAGGTCTCATGTTTTGTTAAAATATCTACTATAAAAAATAATAAGAATTGATCTCTATTAACATGAAAGCCCTAGGTGCCTAAGTCACTTTCTATTGGGAACACGCAGACAACTGAAGAAGCTATTTGATTTGGTTAACATTGTCATTTAAAATAAATTTTACTAGGGTAAAAAAATAGAGAAGTAATATGTATTTTGATCTTAGTAGGTTTGTTATCCTTCTGATAGCAAATCTATTCAGAGCTTAGTAGTCTAATGATGGTTTGGAACTTGCAAACAAAGATGTATTAGAGGCACACTGAGTTATGCGTTCTGGGAGAATCATCCAGCACTTAAGTTAGTTTGTTAATTTATATTTATTTGAGTGTATTATGAGTAGTATTATTGCTTTCCAAATTGTGTCTTTTTACCTACTTATATATGCTTAAAATCCTCCCATTGTGGAATGTAATCCCTTCATTAATGAATCAAATTACAAGCCTTATCTTTAGGAATGCCTTAATCTCGATAGTTGCCTACAATGTATTTGCCTTTCCATGCCAATATCTTGTTGATATTGGGTCTTGCAAAGGGAGCATAGGCCCTTAGTCAACATACGTATGTTTTATCTGCCTATAGGCACATTGTCAGGCTGTTTGACCTTATGTGGTATTGCCTTCACAAATATAAATTACCACAACTGAGATGGAGTTGGTTCGGAGAAGTATGGGTTTTTAGTTGTGCTTGGCAGTTGCTTGTGTTGGTGGTCATTGATGCAATTTGGTACTATTGTGGCAACAAGATTGGGAAGGTAATGGGATTCGAGTGGAGATTAATGGGATTCTACGAGCACCTAGATGTTGAGCACCGTTTGAAATCTAAGGTACTTTTGCAGAGTTTGGCCATATGGTTTCTTTTGCCTTGGGCCATTATCGACGGTTTTATTCAATTACATTGGGCCTATGAGAAGGTGGGTGCTCAACCTCTTAAGGTAGCTCAGATTGAGAGTTTTTGGGATACTATTTTTTATGATGGACTTGATGACCTTGGATTCAGTAGATACCTATTTGCTTTGGAGCATGTTGTTAGTGGAGGGGCATTTGTGCATGAACATTTAGATTGGTGTTTAGGCTCTTCCTCTTTGAAGGTTGTATTTCCTCGTTCCCATGTTTGTAATTTTGTCTTCACTTCTTCTGATCATAAATGGGGTCAAGGTTTTCTTGATGGTAAAAATGGAGTTTAGAGTGTAAAGATGGTGATTTGAAGCTATGTGGACAATAAACAAAAAATGTGAAGATATCTTAGGGAGCACCTGGTCTGACGATCATTACCTCACTGTGGATTAGAAGGTCAATGCATGCAAAATGTGCTTGTTTGATTTGCACAAGAAACACTTTAGTGGTATGCATAAATGAATTCGGGAGCTCAAAAAAAGAGATTCAAAGGGGGCCAGTCACTCATTCTTTTGATGATCGAAAGCAACTTAAGGCCGAACTGAATGACTTGTTAAGGAAGGAGGAGTGGTATTAGTGTTAGCATCTCCGATCAATTTAGCTCTAAAAAGGTAACAAGGACGCTCAATTCTTCCATTAGGCAGCATTTGGAAGGAGACAATTGAGCCACATCTATTGTCTGGTTACCGAAGTTGGTACTGAAGTCTGCTCTTTGGAAGATATTCAGAGGGAGGCAGTGGTTTTCTTTTCTAGTCTTTTTGCACGCTCTAATCTGTCAAGGATGGATGAACTTCTTTTACTAGTTTAACCTATTTTTTTGTTTGGGCGTTAATTTTTCAAATGTACCTAACCAAATCTCTTGGCTCGGATGATCTTCTACCTTTGTTTTTCCAAAAATACTGGCACATCATAGGTAAGGATGTCACTGACTATGTTCTACAAATTCTAAATGAAGGTTCAGTGCCGACTGATCTAGGTTTCACTTATTTCCTCCTAATCCGAAGACTAAGAATCCTTAGGGTCTGTCTGAATTCCATCCCATTAGCCTCTGCAACATCATATATAAAATCATCACAAAGGTTCTTGTTAACTTGTTAAATCCAACTTTGAATTTGATCATTTCTAAACATTAAACTGATTTTATGTCGGGGCAGTTGTTGACTAACAATGCTCTTATTGCTCTCAAGACTATCCACCACATTAATTCAATGTATGGGCATTTAGAAGGGGCCATGGCTGTCAAGGTCAATATTTCTTGGCAAAACTGGGATTTCAACCATGGTGGATTGAACTAGTCTTAGGTTATGTGGAATTGACATACTTTTCTATAATTGTTATGGCCCTCTGGGCAGTGGACCTTCAATGGTCAGGTAAGACTTATTAAATAAGTTAAAATCCCTAATTTATTACCTCAATTAGTTTGATTAAGGAAATCACGGAAATCTATTAAGGGTTAGATGGTTCCTAAGTCATTTTGGCACTTAAGTGTCACTGGGGGCAAAATAACTATTTTGTACCCATGTGATAGATTTGTTATTCAAGCTCATAAGTTGTCCTTTTTTACCTACATGGCAAGGAACCAAAGAGTTGAACTAAATTTCCAATTCTTATGGCACTATGTGAGCATGGGTTTCTTTTGCAAAAACTAAAGAAGTTGAAGTGCTAAAGTGAAGAGATGGCAAAGAGTTGAACTAAATTTCCAAGTCTTATGGCACTATGTGAGCATGGGTTTCTTTTGCAAAAACTAGAGAAGTTGAAGTGCTAAAGTGAAGAGATGGTTTTTTTTAAGCCAATCTGGGATATTTGGGGCTTCACTATTCATCATCTTCCTTTCTTAATCCTGTATCTCCTTTTCTCCTCTCCAAATCCATAGCCAAACTTCTATTTCTTCATTAATTCATGGTGAAAATTGGTGCCTTAAGAAGTACCCAACCTTGGGCAAGCTTGTTCTTGCAAGGTTTTTGTGTGGTGAGCTTGGGTTGGTATTTTTCATGCTAGGGAGCTTAGGTAACATTTTTCTATCTTTGTTCTTGAGTTGTCCTTGGTTTCTTGAGCTTCCATGAGCTTGGCTCTAGTCTTAAAAATAAGGCAAACGTAGTTCATTCTTTTGGAACTTAAAATCTCGCCAAATTATACATAGTTTGGAACATAGGTATATAACTCACACATGGGAATGTAATAGGGCATATAAAAGATTTAAATATATAGTAAAATTAAAATCATGCTAAAATTTGTACTACTACAAAATGTGTAACACCGCCATATCCTATATAGGTAAATTGTGGGAAGCTGTATGTGAATATATAGGCTGTAGTTCTAGAACATAAGCACCTAACACTTATTATTTTTCAAAGGACAACTCATGTGGTATAGATAGGTGTTTTGTTGACCGTTTCTGGACTTGAGTCGTTACAAAATGTACCTTTAACCATAAAATTTTTGTCAATTAAGTTTCTTTAGTTTTTCAACTAGGATGAGTATATAACATGAAAACTTAATATCTGGTAAAACTCTTGCCAAAGTTTCACACAAAAATTCATAAGTATTGGATAGTAAAAAGTAATTTTATATATAAAAAATGTATATTAAAAGTTTATGTAAGTGAACATGACATAGTAATTCGCTTATAGTTTTTTCTTTATCCTAAAACTGTATGTTTTTTTCCAATGGGATTAGCCTCGGTAGATAATACATATGTACACCTAGCATGCCGCATCATCATGGTCCCAGGTTGGCTCTAATACTATTTGTAACGACCCAAATCCAGAATTGGCCAACAAAACACTTTCCTACATCACATGGGCTATCATTTGGAAAAAGATAAGTGTTAGGTGCTTATGCTCTAGAACTTGTATCTATATATCTACATAAAGCTTCACATATTTTCTCTCATATGAGATAAGAGGTTATTGCAAATTTTATGTTTTATATTTAATTAAATTTATATTAGTATTAGGATTCTAAAAATAGAAAAAGAAAAGAATCAATTGATAAAGATTGAAATATGTAGTTTCCTATTTAATTAAATATTTAGTAGTATTAAAATTCTAGAAATATAATAAGAGAGGAAAAATGTAAACATGTATGCGTTTAACCTTTAGTTTTTAAGAAATTTACTATTTTGACTACTAAACATACTTTGATCCACTAAACTCAATTAATTTTAATAAGTATGTCTTAAATTTGCTCTACTATAAAAAATATCTTTGAATATAAAATTTTTATCAATTAATTTTTTTTTCCAACTTGGAAGAATATATACTTTGAAAGCTTAGGCATTTGGTCCATCTTAGAGTAATTATATGATTCATGTATGACTCAAACACATATTATGATAAAATAAAAAAAAATTATTATTATAGCAAAGGATATTGTGAAAAATTTTAGGAAAAAATTCTCAACTTATAGGATTAGTTGCTTATATTATAATAAAGATGAATTTTAGCAGTACTTTTTTTTTTTAACATTTTCCAATGTTTTAAAATATTGGAAAAATTATAAGATTTATTTTTCCCTCATCCCTTTTAATATTTTAACACAAATTTTTATTCTTAGCAACTCATAGCAATTTTTCTATACTGAATAATATTAAAGTATTATGTCCATTTTAATTATTTTTTAAAGCCAATCAAATCTTAAAAGTTCTATCAAAGTGACATTATGCATGAATTGTTTTTTGGCTTTAATTTTTTGGCAAAATCATTACTTTAACAACAAAATTTAGTTAAATTTAACAAATATTTCTCAATTTTTTATAATTTTTTTTGAACATCCATTTTTTCGTCAATTAAATTCCTATTCCCTTTGCTTACCATTCAAACTACAATAATACTAATACTTAAAACTTATAATCTTTAAGCAATAGTTATTTATACAATGAATAATAATAATAATAATCTAAAATTTTTTTAATAAAAATTTTTAACAATTTTTTTCACTATGAAGCCTTATATGAATTTAAACTCTTAGTTTCATCTATACCAATTGGGGCCTCATACTGTCAAGTGGAATTAGAGTTATGTAGTTGACTTGACCTACTTATTAGAGAGTTATAAGGTTTTATGAATGCTCTAACTTGAAGCTTTGCAGTTTAAATGATACACTTGAAAAACAAAATAGATGGTTGTTTGAAGTTAATTAATCCAAAATGACTTATTTTTATTTTTATAAAATTTTTATATGAAACTAATATCATTTGAAAAAAAATTCTATATATGTATAATAATTTATTGAATAACATTTTGATAGTGTAATTACTATGAATTTTTCACTTATTCAACATAAACAATTAATTAAAATTCAATTACACCATAAAAATGTTATTTAATGGATTATTATTATTATTGTAATACCCCCATATACTATATAGAGAAATGTGGGAAGCCTTATATGAGTATATAAACTTACTTTCCAGAGCATAAACATCTAGCATTTATCCTTTTCCAAATGATAGCCCATGTGGTGTGGGCAGGTTTGGACTTGAATTATTACAGATGGCATCAAAGTTAACCAGGGGCTGTGATGATGCGGTATATTGGGTGTGTACATGTATTACCTGAACTGATCCTGAATTAGAGAGGTTACTTGGCCAGGGGTCAAGTAATATTCAATTAGAGAGGTTATTGGTTCAGGAGACCAAGTAATTTAAGTGACCCCAATGAGAACTTTCGGTACATAACGGGGGAGTTTGTAGTACCCCATATCCCACATGGAGAAATGTGAGAAGTTTTATGTGGATATTTAGACTTATGTTCTAGAGTATAAGGACCTAGCACTTACGTTTTTCACAAAGGATCGCCCTTGTGGTGTGGGCAGGTATTCATCGGTTTTGGACTTGGGTCATAATAATAATAATAATAATATTATTATTATTATTATGTAGTATTAATTTTAGATAATATTGATTCCAGGCAAACAGGCTATAAAAACATTTTTGGATTAATCTGACTTAATACTAAATGAATTAGATCTTTATCTTAATGGTTAGATTTAAGCTTTTTTTGGTTGATGTTCTATGCTTCAATTCTCTTCTTACAAGTTAGTTTTGTACGTCAAGAATCGTTTGACATACACTGAGAGTGTAATTAAGGTTTTTCTTACTCAATTATAAATATATTTTTACCTTGTCATTTCTATCTAACTAGAAAAAATAAATAAATTCTTATGAAATATATTGAGGAAGTATAAGACCTTAACTTTGTAAAACTACTAATTTTCACATAAAGAGAGTAAAGAACGAAAAAAAGGTGATTTTATTTTTTAGCTTTAGTAGATTTATTTAAAGTTGTATATTAAATATAACTTTTAATGGTGAAAAAATATAAATAGCCGTAATAAGTTAAACTTTTGTAATAAATATGTCCTTGATTAATTTATATATATTTTTGGGACATGTCCTTAAACATAAAAATTTATCAATTTTTCGTGCTTTCAAACTTGAACAAAGCATTTTAATTAGAACTTAAAAGTTACAAAAATTTCATAGCTATGTCTATTTGAATCAATGATTTAAATATGATAAAAATCGTAAAAATTAAAAATATGTAAAAGTGTTGGACAACACTTTTATCCTTAAGTTTTATTTTATTTTCATCTATTAACGAGACTCAAATTTGCTATTTATTAGATTTTAAAACACTAAAATTATGTAAAGGGAAAAAAATAAAACAAAGTGATGACAAGCTCTTATGCTCCATATTAGGAAAATAAGATTAGTATTTGAAAAGGAAAAAGTAGAAAAAATAATTAGTATTTGAAACAATCACTCTGAATTGGCCATAAAATTAGGGACAAATGTAAACTTTGAAACCTTGGAGGTGAGCGTATTTTGAGTAAAAGTCAAAACTAGGGTAACTAAGGTTTTTGGGTAATGTATGGTTATTCAATAGTTACATGTGTTTGAGAAAACTCAATGTTTATTTACTAAATCTATACTTTGACATCATGATCTATATTTGTGTCATACTTTTGAAAAAAATTATTATTACTTAAATTTCATATTGAATGTCTCACATATGGACTTAGCTTATTTTTTTTTCTACTTTGAATAAACCTTTAGCTTATATTTTTTTTTATTTTGAATAAACCTAAAAAAATTTTATTAAAATATTAGCTTATGTATATTTAAAAAGTCAAACTTATGATAATACATTATTGGTAAATATGTTTAATTGTTCTTAACATCATCATTTTAATCATTTTTTAATCTAAAGTATAGAACTTAATAAGATAACATTTAAAAACTTAATTTTTAATAAAATTTTGAAATATATAATACTATTAACATATTAAATTAAGATATTAAAGTACCAGGAAATAATTTATGTGTACTATAAAAAAAAAAACTTCTACAATTTTTTTGTGGCCTGTATTACCTATAGTATATTCTACCTTGTATTATTATTATTATTATTATTATTATTATTATTATTATTATTAAAAATCTAATACAATGAGTTATCTATTATAATAGATGATGTAAACAAGGATAGTTATGCTGAAATATTGTAATAAAAAACAATGTAAGAAATAGAAAGTAAAACTAAGAAATATATCTAAATTGAAAAAAGTAAAATCATTTTTTATATTATTTATTTTGAACAAAATAATTATAATTATAATTATTTAAGTAAAAAGTAACATAGTATTTTGATTTACATGCAACGCGCGCGCGCGCGCACACACACACATACACTAGTACTTAGCTTATTAACTTCATCTTGTTTTTAACATCCAATTTAACATACTACCCTAATTTAAACTTTCTATATACAAAATCCAAGAATTGAACAAAACCTAAAAAAGAATATATTGTTTTTCTAATCCTCAATTAAACTCCCACTACATAGATCCCAGAAAAAGTATTTTTTTTTGTTTATTTTTGCTTTAAGAGTAACATTGAAAAATATAACATAAATTACACACGTCTTAATCTTCAGGCCCAAAGAAATTCATCATCCATATTAGGATGGAGAGACTAATAAAAATTATGAAAATTATGGGGTTCCATTGAAAAATTTGAAGTAGTCCAGTAAAAAATTTAAAGGGTTTCAAATACTTAATTATACACCTCTTGTCAACATTTTTCTAGGAAAATGGGGTCCATAATATCTACATGGATCCGCCTATGCATGAAACATCACTGTTGCCATGACACCAAAAAAAATCCAGGAATCAGGAGTTTTGTGATATTTATTTCCACCTGTACTTTTAAATAATTCCAACTATGATAAGAGTGAGGAGAGAGATTCATGGCTAAGACTTTAACCACATGTTCTCCAATATAAGCTGCAACTGATCGTGTCATAAGAATTGGTAGGAGCCGATGAATCTGAATCCAAACCGAAACGTGTTGAAAATTGAGATCATCATAGGACACTGAGGATTAAGAGAAATGAAGAACAGTAATGCCCCTTCAATGTGGTGGAGACCATGTTGTTGGAACACCATGATATCCTGCTGATGGGAGAATTTAACGATGAATTTATTTGAACCTATTGATCTCAGAATAGTGGCTTTGCCTTCAAGCTTCTAGACACGATTAATACAGGTGTGTATATAGTTGTGTGTAAAGCACCTTCCACAACTATTTTGATGAGGAGGCAGTTACAGAGCAAAGAACAAGTGCTTTCAATGGAATCCCAAGAACTAGTTACAGAGGAACTCCTCTCAGAAATCACTGATGTCGAAGGATCAATACTCGTTGCTACCACCTACCTTGGTACCCCGTATAGATTTCAACTGTTTTCCATATAAAGATAGCTAAGGAACTTCTGGGAGAGTTTCTTTTTTGAAAATCTCGCACAGAATTGTGCATTTAGCCATGTGCTAATGCATCATTTTGTATTGGAAACTTTTGTAAAAGTGTAGTTTTTCATTTTCTTTTATGAGTTTAAAATGAGACCAGTTATACTATCTCCTATGATTGCATTATCCTCTAAAATATTGTTGGAGGCAAATAGATGAAATTAATTTATTTGACCAGATTAAACAAAAACTGGGGAAGATATGTTGTCATTAATTTTGAGTAGAGCTTTGGGTGAAAAGCTTCATTGCAGTATTGTTGAGCAAGATTTTTAATGTTTCAGTGACTATTTCAAAATCAAAATTAAGTTTAGGGGGCAAATGGTTAAATTTAAATAGTTTTGGCCATCTAGTTCGTAACTAAGCATTTTTTATTTCATTTCTTACATTCTAAAAAAATAAATTTCTGAAAAAAATTAGCAAGTTCTCATGCTTTGTTAAAATATATACTATAACAAATAAATAAAAATTAATATCTTTTAACAGAAAATCCCCAAGTGCCCAAATCACTTTATATTGGGAACATGCAGAAAACTGAAGAAGTTATTTGATTGGATCAATGGTCTCGTTTGAAATAAAGTGTACCAAGTAAAATATAAAGAACTATGATCTCAATAGATTTGTTATCCTTTGCTGGCAAATATGTTTAGAGCTTAGTTGTCTAATGATGGTTTGGAACTTGCAAAAAATGATGTATAAGAGGCACACTGAGTTATTTTTTGGGGGGGAATCATTCGGTGCTTAACTTTAACCATATATGTAACCTCTACGTGAAAAGGTAGTGTGTAAAAACCTGTTACATGCCCATTAAAGGCTCTAATGGTCAAATTGTTAGTGTCCTATTTTTAAAGTATTTTGATATGAAAATTGGTACCATATTTGATATATTTTACTTTATAAGGTGTAATGGAATAAAATCATGTTAGGTTCTACAAAATTGGGATGGTCTACATCCAGTTTAGGCTCAAAGTATGTGATATTATGCTACTAAATTGTTGCATAATTTATTAAGAAATTAAACAAATTTATCTTCTAAGTTTGAGCTATTAAGATAATCTCACAATGTCCCTACAAATCCTAGGTGATCAATAATCTATTTTATCATGAATATGGACAACATAGGTGATATAAAATTGAGAATGCTCAAACTATCTTGTTTGTGTTAAGCAATCATAAACAAGTATTAAGGTCAAATTCTTGGTGTCCTATTTTTAAAGTATTTTGATACAGAAATTGGTATAATACTGTATTGAGAGATTTTACTTCAAAAGGTGTAACGGAGTAAAAATAAGTTAAGTAGTACAAAGTTGGGGTGGTTAGGCTCAAAGTATGTGATATTACACTACTTAATTGTTGCATAATTCATTAAGAAATTAAAAAAAAATTTCTTCGGAGTTTGAGATATTAAAATAATCTCACAATGTCCCTCTAAATCCTAGGTGATCAGTAATCTGTTTTACCATGAATATGGACAACACAGGCGATATAAGATTGAAAATGTTCAAACTACCTTGCTTGTGTTCAGTAATTACAAACAAGCGTTAAGGTAAATATGTTTAGTTAATTGATCATGTGATGTTCAAACTTTCAAAGGTCAAATTAAGTGATAAATGGTCATTAAAGAAAATGTTAATATGTTTAATTTGAAGGAAGGGAGATCATAAAGCTCAAAAGTGTTCAAAGTGAAGCTTGGCTAGAAAATGTGAGCATAAATTAACTCATTGGTCTTTGTTTTAAATGAATCCTCTATGGCTTTATATGGATCTAGGTTTCATGATGTTAAATAATTGACATTTTACACATTTTAAGGATTCATAAATAAGAAGCTACCAAATAAAGAAGTTAAAACTCATAATTGGTAATGATGTGGATATGATATAGATTTTAAAATATGTCCAATTTCTATTTGATTTCTATGATATCTCAAATATTAGTAAACATATCATTACTAGAATATTTGCAATAAAAAAAGTTCATTTTTCATGTTGTGACATAAGAACTTAGTTACATCTCTACGGAAAAGTAAAAAAATGATAAAGGATAACATCTTCTTTACTCTTGATAATGGTAACCTTGAGACATGTATTGGCTACTTTACAGATATGCTAACCAAGATTAAGAAAAATAGGTTATTAGCCACTTAGTTCTGTTAAAGATCCTCTATATTAATATTGATAGACCATGCTGGTGCATAAAATGTAACCTTAAAAATTTGTTACATTTCATTAATGATTTATCCCATTATATTGATGTTAATAGACCATGTGCGTACATGAAATGTAACCTTAAGAATTTTTTACATTTTATTAATGATTTATCCCATTATAATGTATTCTCAGACATGGATAACTCTCAGGTTCTTGATTAGTTCAAGATGCCAAAGATTTAAATTGAGAAACAATTTGGGGTGAATATAAATTTTTTAAATTTGACCTTAAAATAAGTATTATAGCAAACCTGGGGGAGAAATGAACCATACAGTATGTTTGCGAAATACTTAACCTTCGAGGTATAGTAACTTAGTGTACTATACTAAATGTGTTTGAACAAATTGTGTGGTTAAAAATTTCAAATCATACATTAATGAGCAATATGTATGTATATTGCCATTGCTACTATGAGTTGAGGCTATCAAGGATCTATTTAAATGCCTTCATAAAGGACTCATAAAGTCTATGAACAAATTGATCTTTGAGCTGTGGACCTATAACAAACCTAACTATGAGATATTTTGTAAATGTTTGCATCTCATTGTGAATAAATTACAATCTTGTTATGTTGATAATCTTCCATTGAATTTTTTTATTGTTTTTAAACAATTTTGATTTCTATGATAGATTTAGAATCTAGAATTATGGAATCAAAGTAAGCAAAGTTCTGAATTTCATCATTCTTAAACTATAGAAAAGAATGAGCGTACCATTTTGATTTCTATGATAGATTTAGAATCTAGAATTTAATGTTGGTTTATCTCTTTTTTATCTTTTATAATATATTTGAAGTGATCTTGGTACATGTAACTCATTTTGTTCCAGAGTTATAATAAATAATTAAAATCTCATTTTGAGGTGGGAGCATAAGGAGAAGTCTACATAGATATAGGCTTAAAGTTTAAAATAGCTCATAAATAGAGTTTCTTGCTATTCGTATCAAATGTTCCTCCATCTTTTGGATACCTAAACAAATAGTTCTACATATCACAATGTCAGTGGGAGCTATTTGGTCATTTTTTGTATAGATGATATCTTAACTATAAAATATGGCCAAGACATGCTACCTAAGGTTAAGTAGATTTTGTCCTAATGCCTAAAACGAAAGTGCATTAGTGAAGTATTATTTCTTCTTGGTTTTTAGAAAAATTTCCAAAATGTCTTGGTATTTCTCTCTAAGGAATCATACAGAATGAATCATATAATAAAGTTTGAGTATGCTATGAGGTAAGTCTTGAGATATGCTACTCACTAAATGTAATAATGGAGTAAGGCATATGTTTCAAGAATTTATTGAAAACTGACAGAAATGCATTTGAAATGTTTCATGTCTTAGTGTCATCAAAGAACTATTTTATGCACAATTGTGTGCTAGCTTGGACATTGTCTTTGTAGTTGGTTTTGATCTGATCCTAGGTATAGCCATTAAGTTATTACAAAGAGGATTTTGAGATCTTTCTATAGGATTGTAGATTGTTGTTATTATATGGAAAAGATAATGACTCAAGATTGATAATAATTTGACCATTCTACCATTGGAATATAAAAAATCTAATTAGAGCCCATATTTGTTTAAGCGGGTTCGATGTTGTATAACACATTTTATCTTTTCTAAAAAAGAATATTGAGTACATAAAGTTTGAGAGGTACTTAACGTGGCTACATAATTTAGTTTATTTTGTAATAACTAGTCAATTGTAACCTAAATGGGATAATAGTTTCCTAAGAGCTTACTAGTGCTAGTAAATTTAGGGTCCTAGGACCCCTATTCCACAACAGCCAACATGTTGCATCCTTTCCAAGAGTGATGAGGTCCAAGTGTGCACTCATGTATGAGTCAAGGTAGGAACAAAATGATGATGCATTAACCTTGGTACTATGCCTTGATGTTAGGGAATGCAGGTCTTTGCATGAGTACGCCCTGGATGGAGATGTGTGGAGACCTGTGGAAGATTCTTTGACGCTTACATCAGTAGGATTTCTAGCAAAGGTGTGAATACCAAGGAAAATGATATTATGCCTAGTAAATGATAATGAATGCCTTTACATAGACTTTTGGAGTTGTGTGCTTTATAACATTATAGCTATTGGATGTGGTGGTTATTCTTAGGACCATTAAATCTTGGACACTTGTACCCTTATTGGTCCATTTCGATAAGGTATATGGCTAATATGGCATTGTGGGTTGTTCATGTGGTACTTCATGTAGAATTCCACCACTATTACTATATGTACGAATTTAAGGAAAAAGACTTGTCTATTTGAACTTCACGACAATATGGGAATGATGAATAAATAGGTCCAGCATGCCTTGGCATGTTTCTCTTGTGGGCGAGCAATGGTGAGAGAGAGTTTGGGATAGAGAGCCAGAAAGATTGCCAGCGAAGTAGGTCATATTCAGAAGGATAGAGGTAAGCATGAGATCAACTAGGTGAGTCTTGGTCAAATCTTTAAGTCATATTTCTTTTCAAACTTTCCAAAAAACTGGAACTCAAAAGACCTTTATGAAGTCTTTGAAAGGTACAAAATGGTTTTGGATGTTTTCATGTCTTAAAGGAGGACAAAGTCTTGATACCATTTTGGTTTCATCAAATTCCAAAAAGGTGATTCAATTAGACTTATAAAAGAAGCTAAATCAGTTATGGATTGGTGCATACAAAATGAGTGCATACAAGCCACTCATTGAACCTAAAAGATCCACTAGGCTAGGAATTGATGGAGTTCCATTTCACGCATGGAATGACTAGGTGTTCACCACCATTGCAATTCTTTAGGGATCGATTATTATGGTTGATCCTCACATGATCGGCAAGAAAACTTAAGATATGGTAGAGTGCTAATCCAAACCAGGTTCCTTGATGTAATCTTAAGAATTGTGCGAATCAAGGTAAATGATAGGGTGTTCTCGATTAGGGTTGTAGAAGACATGCTTTTGAAAATTACCCTGTTATTTTGAATCAATCAAGGAATCACTATGACTAATCAGACTCTGATTCAAAAGTTCATTGAAGGATTGAAGTGCATGAGCAGACAGACTTGAAAGTAGAAGACCTGGACATTGTTGGAGAAACAATTTTTTCTAATGTGGATGCTAACCTAGCTAATTCAAGCATTATTATTGGGAATCTTGACAAGAGCAAAGCCATTCGAAACTGGGCTCAAATTCAAGTCTCAAGAAAAGCATTGTTAACAAAGTTAATTGGGCAACTAGTGTAGAAGAGTGCTCAAATTCTCAAAGACATGTTGGGGGTCTCGAGAATCAAGCTGTTAAGAAGTTAATCATGTTTCATTTCCCTTAATTAGAATGTGAATTGAGGTGTTCCAAGCCTAACATGACAATATAAGGCTTTCTTCTAAAACCATTAACTCAAGAAAGGTTTCCAGGCCTCGGAAACAAGCACTTAAAGGTCCAAAGTGCAGTTTTATTCATTTTCTATCTAGTGTTTAGAGGAGAAATGGATTGAAAAAAATCCAGTATTCTACAGTTAAAGGATCATTTATGAGTAATTGCTGAATGTTTAGCCAATTGCAATCATTTATATAGTAATATAGTCTGCAGAAACACTTTTCTCAAGAATAAAGAGATATAGGAAAAGATTAATTAGGACAATAGTTTATCAGAAGCAAAGGAGACTTGGGAATTGGGTCAAAAGCTTGGTTTGAATAGCAATGGCTCCAATCTTGACATGATTAAAGCCTTAAACGAACTGGATGAGAATGGTAAAGTTGATGACAACAAGTCTGAGAGGGTTGAGCACATCAGCAATGAAGCCACTTAGTTTAAATATAAAAGGTCTTAGGAAAAGAGGTAAGAAATGTTTGGTCATGTTAGAAAGTAAACCTTCCATATTAACATGCACAGAATTTATGCAAGTACATTCCTTTTGTATTCTTGATTTGTAGTAGTGATTGTACCCTGATTGTAGGAGTATTCTTTGTATATATGCAAGGTTTAATGTCGACGAAAATATATCAGTAATATTCTATCCTCTATTTACCTATTTCATCTATTTCATGGTATCAGAGCAGGACTAAGATTCTAACTTGTTTGCCATTACACTCTATTTTCTCGTGTAGCATTTCTTCACTCTTTTAGCCATCATGGTAAATGATGAAAAAGCCTCAACAATCCTTCCTACAAATCCCTCAAAGTCAGATATCTCCAATGCATATTTCACTCATCATTCAGATCACCAGGTTTAGTTTTTATCTCCAAACTATTGAACGGAGACAACTACACCGCTTGGAAAAGGGGTATGACTCTTGTGCTAAATTCCAAGAACAAGCTGGGTTTTGTCAAGGCTCCCTCTAAAGAAACCAATCCTGACAGCTACGTAACTTGGCCATGATGCAACAACATGGTTCACTCTTGGATTGCCAATACTCTTAGCCCAAAAATCGTAGATAGCAAGATCTACTACTTTACGGCTTAGGAAGTTTGGGAGGATGTTCGTGACCATTTCTCAAAGCAATGTGCCTCGCATCTTTGAAATACAACGAGAGATTGCTTATCATCGATAAGAACAACTCTCTGACTCAGCCTATTATACTATATTGAAGAGTCTGGGATGAATTGGCCTCCTACAGCGATGTCTCGTATGAAGCACAGCTAGATCAACAAAACTTGATGCAATTTCTGATGGGATTGAACGAATCATACAGTGCAATTTCCAGATAAATCCTTCTGATGAACCCGCTCCCTTCCATCCTTGAAGCTTACTCTTAAGTCTCTCAGGAAGAGAAGCAATAGTTGCTTAGTTCAACTCACCCCATAGAGCCCAATATAAGTGCTTCCATGGCTGTGTGTAGCAAGCCGACACCTTCAGCAAGGACACGAAGAACCAACAAGAATGATTGCCCTTTCAAGCCGCTGGTGTTGATATCTCTTTCCATCGTTAGTCATAATACTTTTGTGATGGACGTCACTCAGGCTCCCATAGAGGCCTGCCTTTATGTACTAGCAGTACTTTCTTGATGATTGAGGCATTCTTAACCATAGTCTTGCTAAGGCCTTGACCTTGAGCATATTCATGGCCTTAGTCCTTTACCTTGCTAGTTTGTAAACACTTAGTATATAGCCCCTGTTTTGGGATCGTGTTGCTCTTCCTTAGTTCTCCCTTGGGTTCCATGGACTCCAGATCCTTATTGAGCTCTTGCTTCGAGCCTCAACTTACCATGGGGTGGAGGTGCTATTCTCTTAAACCAGGTGCACATATGGTCTTAGTGCACCTTAGCCTTTACCCCATGGTCTAATATTCTCCTGGTGTCTATGTTGCCTTTGCCCATGGCTAATAATGGTTCACTTGGCCTTGGCGTACTTTTTGGAACTTAGTGCCCCTTGGCCCTTACCCCTGGGCTCTTTGACTACACGTTGAATTTTGCCTTTATCCACATAACTATAGACATTTCCCTGAACTTGTTCTTGCCCTTAGGGTGGGGATTCCTCCCTTAGTGTCAGTGTACTAGTAGGCCTTACCAAGATTCAACCCTTACCAGTTAGGCATCAACCATGGCCTCTCATTCCTCAAAGGTTGGGTATTCTTCTTGGGCGACTCACGCCATAGTGCTACTGTAACTATACAACAAAACTGCCAACTTCCCTATGGCTAATACCATAGGGCCACTTGGACCTTTTCTCGGTCCTTTTCCTCAATACCAAAACCTTATCGGGTTGCCACTGATATACATGCAACCAAAGCCAAATGACAATTCCAGGAATACTTATAAGGAGTACTAACCACACTTAGGATAAGGACATACATGGATCTTAGTTACTTATTGCCTCTACTAGGACCTTTGACCTTCTATGATACCAATTGTTGTGGAACAAGGCCCCAGTGCCCTGATTTACTAACACTGGTAGGCTATTTGGGAACTATAATCTCACTTAGGTTACAATTGGCTAGTTATTACTTGTAAAGTATCCTAAATTATTACGTGCAACTAGTTACTTCGCTTACCCTGCATAGAAAATATGCATGCATCATCCAGGTTATGCAATAATAATTAAATAAAAACAACATTCAAAATAGCGCCATGGAAGTTACAAAAAACATAATTCAAAACAAGTCAAAACATTAAAACTTTAGTTGCTTTAACTTATAGTAACAACTATGTGCATATGTCTCAATCTTATATGCACCCAAATGTAACTCTAGTGTTATACATGCCAATGGACATTAGTAAAGGCAACATATAGTATGAAAAATATCATACATACAATAGTGATAACAATATCTACTATAATCCACCCTCAGCTTTCCACACGAGCAACTGAGCTTCAAGTGGCAAGCCTTACTTTCCTTGTGTATACTAAGCTTCCAAAGCTGGAAAGACAACTCCTTGTTCAGTACAAACTTATATTACAAGTATTAATTAACCATAAGGTTCATACTTAGATAGTACCTTAAAAAAAATAAAACTTAGCACTAACAGTTAGCCCTTACTAACTGTTAGGCCCGACTAGCGTTCTAAATACCCACATAACACTTAAGGGGTGAGTACTTAAAAGTTCTCAGTAAGGGGTTTGGCACCTACAAGAAAAATATATGCAGACATGCAAGCAATATGTATATATAGAAACAAACCAAGCAATCAAAAAACACAACAAACAACAAGCACATGCAATTAATAAACAAAAATAATAATGCTATGTAATGTATGGATGGATGAGGGTATGCACATGATTATGCACTTAGGACTTCCTTACACCTAAAGGTGTTCTTAACTGCTGTGAGCACACACAGCTGGGGTACTTGGATATTGGCATTCGTATCCATTGCTATCACTTTATTAAACCCCATGAAGTCCTCTTTATGGGTGCCTTAAATAAGTCATCACTTACATGACCTTGCCCACCTTTTACAGGCTACTTAGAGTAAATCATCATTTACTCACCTCTTACCCATAACTTCCTCTTACTTGTTATGCTAGGTAAATGAACTTAGTAGCCAAACTTTGCCAAGTCCCCTTGAACTTGACTAGGGCAACTTAGTGGATTCGCTTAGTGAGCCCGTCGCCTTCGCTGGGACCTCTTGGGCACTGCTCAATGCCCGGAGGCACTTGGCCTCTAACCTTAGGTTATCAAGGGTCCCGAACCCTTCTTGAGTCCCGCTCCAATGTCAGAGGTTCATGACCCTACCCCTTGGCCATTGGATGACTAATACAATACTAGTTCCCTCCTTAGTACCTTATTTGTGACTTAAGGTACCTTACTCATCCACTTTTGCGTAGCCATCTTAACCACCCACTTATTATGCACTTAATTATGCATAAATAAATCTTAGGAGCACTTTTGAGCCATGTTACGATGCCCAATAAACCTTAGGAATTGATTTAGGACACTTAGAAACAAGGTTGGCACAAGTCAGGCACAACGTTGCAGCATTGCATTTTATGATGCAACAGTGTTACGATTTTGTAAAGGTTGCTGGAAATGATGTGATAACACCAGCATAGTTGGTGTGACAACATTACAGATTTCAGGCAACCCTTTTTCTTCCTCTTGATCTTAATGTGATCACATCATATAGTCAGTGCGATCGCATTGACCCCTGGAGCTGCATTTCCTCGCCCTTTTCTCGACCAATCTCGTTCCAACTTTTACCCAAACAAATTCCAATCATTTTTTGCTCATTGCAACTCACTCCCAAGTGTTTTAACACTACTTATGTTTAATTTAATCATGCCATAACATAAATCCCTTTCCTCAAATGAAAATTTTCCCAAATCAAGCAACTATTCACTTTAAGCTCAACCTAGCTCCAATGGAGTTCCCTTGAGTACCAAGCTTGAATTCAACCAAATTGGGCACCAAGGGCATATAATTAAGACCATTTCTAACCATTTAAAAAGCCTAGAACTAATGCATAGGGATCAAAGATGCTTACCTTACGGTTAAACCAAAAACTTGCAAAACCAAGCTCAAATGCACCAATTCCACAAAAAATGAGCTAAGGGCTTGTTGGGATGGCTTTGAGACCTTCAATTTTCATGGAAATTTGGGTGATTTGGGAGGTTTGATGAGTAGGACCTTTGGAGAAAGGAGAGCCAGGAAAATGGTGGATGAGGGAGATGATGAATAGTTCCCAACTCTGCCAAATATATCCGACTACTCCCACTAAGCCCATTTCCCTTTTGCCAGACACTTTGGCCCTCAAACTTAGTTTTGATTCACTTAGGCCACTTAAAATCTTTGTACACCAACACTCCTTGGTCCCATAGAAAGGTTTTTCTTACCCACACACTTTGGCCTTAAGCCACTTAAGCCATTATAAGACATAATAGCTCAATTCCTCACGTAGTGCATTTTTCACTCTTAAATTTCACTTTTGGTTCAATTGGCTAGAAATTGTTATGGTCTTCACTTAATTAGCTCAAAATACTTGCATGAACCTAATTTCATTGAAATTATAGTTAAGCCACTAACTTGGGCAAGAATTACTATTTTGCCCTTTTTGTGCTTGAGATGCCAATTACACTTTCGAACTCAACTTAACCTTACTGACCTTACTTTTCTTGCATAATAAAACTTATTTAAGAAAAATAACTTGGGATTCACTTATCATGTCATCCAAACTATGGGAAGTACTTCCAATGCCTTTACATTCTCCCCACTTTAGTAAATTTGGTCCTCCAAATTTCGATTCTTAACCGAACACAACACTTAAATGAAAATCTTCTTACATCCTAATCAGGTTTTTGCCTCATGGTCTTTTCGTTACTATGGTTACCCACAGCTCCTTAACCATGACCTTATTTCATGTCTTTAGCTTCTTGACTTGTCGGTAAAGAAACTATGGTAGAACAGGGTAAAGAAACTATGGCAGAACAGGGCCCTAGTGCCCTGATTTACTAACACTATGATCCTACTTAGATTACAATTGCCTAGTTATTACTCGTGAAGTGTCTTAAATCATTACGTGCAACTAGTTACTTAACCTACCTTGTATAGGAAATATGCATGCGTCATCCTGGCTATGTAGTAACAATTAAATAACTAATCTATAATAAAACAATGACATGGCCTTTATATTTAAGAAAACAAAATGATATAAGCTAGGACGTAAAAAATTTAGTTGCTTTAACTTCAAGTAATAATTATGTGCATACATCTCAATCTTATATGTGCCCAAATGAACCCTAGTGTTATACACATTAATAAACACAAGTAGAGGCAAAATTTGGTATGAAAAATGTCATATATACAATAGTGACAACAATATCTACAAAGATCCAGCCTTAGTTTTCCACCCTAGCAATCTAGCTTCAAGTGGCAAGCCTTATTTCCCTTGTGCATACTTAGCTTTGAAAGCTGAAAGGACAACTGTTTGGTTAATACTAACTTATATTATAAGCAATTATTTACCAAAAGTTTCATACTTAGAGAGTACATTCAAACCATTAAAACTTAGCACTAACAGTCATGCATCACCAACTGTTAGGCCTAACTAGCCTTCTAAATACCTGCACAACACTTAAGGGGTGAGTACTTGAAAGTACTCAACAATGGATTTGGCACTTGCAAGGAAAATATATGCAAACAAGAAAAGCACAACAACATATATATCTCACACAACACAAGCAACCAGCCAAACAATACAACAAGCAATAAACACAAGTAATTAATAAACAACATCAATAATGCAATGTAATGTATGGATGGATGACTGAATGTACATGTTTATGCACTTAGGACTTCTTTACAACTAAAGGTTTTCTTAAATGCTGTGAGCTCATACGGCTGGGGTACTTGGATATTGGGTCTTGTATCCGATGCTAGCACTGGTTAAACCCCATAAAGTCCTCCTTATGGCCATGTTAAGTATGTCATCACTTACTTGACCTTGCCCGCCTTTTTACGGGCTACATAGAGTAAATCATCATTTACTCACCTCTTACCCGTAACTTACCTTTACTTGTTGTGTAGGGAAATTGAACTTAGTGCCCAAACTTCACCTAGTTCTTTGAACTTAACTCAGGCAACTTGGTGGATTCGTTTATCGAGCCCATCAACTCGGTTGAGACCTATTCGGCACTACTCAATGCCCGAAGGCACTTGGCCTTTACCCTAGGGTCATTAGGCATCCTAGACCTTTCTCAGGTCTTTTTTCAATGCCGGAGGTTCACGACCTTAGCCCATGGCCATTGGAGGACTCATACAATACTAGGTCCCCCCTTAGTACCCTATGTGAGACTTAAGGTACCTCACCTATACACTTTTCCTTAGCCCTCTTAACCACCCACCTATTACCCACTTATTGATGTATACTTAAATCTTAGGAGCACCTTTGAGCCATGTTAGGATGCCACCTAAGTCTTAGGAATTGATTTGCGACACTTAGAAACAAGGTTGGCACAATTCAGGCATAATGCTGTAGCGTTGCATATTGTGGTGCGACAGCATTGTCATTTTATGGAAGCTACTGGAAATGATGCGATAGTACCAGAAAACTTGGTGTAACAGCATTACATGTTTCAGGCAGCCTTTTCTTCCTCTTGAGCTCGATGTGATTGCATCAAAATAATCAGTGTAACCACATTAACCCCTGAAGCTACTTTTATTCGCCCCTTTCTTGGCCAAACTCGTTCCAGCTCTTACCCAAACAAATTCCAATGATTTTTGGCTCATCCCAAATCACTCCCGAGTGTTCTAACACTACTTATGAATCATTTAATCATGCCATAACTTAAATCACTTGCCTCAAATGAAGATTTGTACAAATCCAATCAACTATTCACCAAAAGCTCCAATTAGCTCCAATGGATGCCAAGCTTGGTTCCTTTGAAATCGGGCACCACATTTAGCTTATCAAGACCATTTCTAACTCATTGATACCTTTAGAACCAACTCAAAAATTACCTTAGGTTTTTAGCTCAACCAACGAAAACCCTCCAAGAACACCTCCAAAATGCAGCAAATCCTTCAAGAACTTGCTAAAGGCTTATTGTGATAGCTTTGGGGCTTCAATTTCATGAAACTCTTAGGCTAAAGTGAATATTTGAGCTAGGATGGTGTGATGGAGGAGAGGGCTGCAGGTTTGGCTCAAGGAGGGAGAAGATGAATAGTATCTTTCTTCGTCCCAAAATATCTCCAACAACCAAACCTCCATTACCTTAATCTTGCTTAGCCTTTTAGTTAACTTAGCTAAGTACCTCACTTAGGCTCTAATGAACTTTATTTAGCCTCCAATGAGAGATTACTTGTCTCCCTACTTAGCCCGTAAGCTAAACACATACATAAGGCCATCAAAACACTTAAGCCCTTAACTTCCTTACTTGGTGCAAATAAGCCCTTCCCCATCACTTATTGGTTCTAAAGAGTCAAAACACTTTTGGTCTTGACGATTGTAGTCACTTTCACTTACATGACAATAATTTCACTGAAATTACTGCGTTGCTACCAACATGGGTCAAAATTGCTATTTTGCCCTTATAATCCTTAGGTCCCGATTAACACTTAGGAACTTCTATGGAGCTTCCTTTAGTTGCTTAAATTGTTTAATAAAATTCTTATTTGAGGAAAATAACTTGGGATTTACTTACCTTGGCATCCAAAATGGGGGAAGTACTTGGAGAGCCTTTATAGAAATTTCTTAAGGTACTATTTAGGAGATCCCTCCTTAGAGACATTACTTATGGGGTGCACACCTTAGCTTGGTTCACAAGGCACATCCCTATACTCCCAATCTCACTTAGGCGTATGTAACTTGGAGCTAACTTGCTCCCTTTTGACCACTTTCCCCATTGGGGTACTTTTGGGAGTACTTAGTCTCCAACTTTGAGTTTTTACCGTTGGTGGAACCTATCATAATCTTACACCTCACTTGGGCTTTCAAGCCCTACTTAGGTGTTTCTTAGTTACCACCACCTTAACGCTATTGGCACAATTCAACTTGGCAACGCTTGCACCCATCTTAAGCATTTAAGCCACCTTGGGTACATCAACCTTTTATTGTTACTTAGTGCCCCTTAGTTCTTAAGACACATTTTTCACTCAACAATTCTTACACCTAACTTAGGCACCCAAGCCAATTCTTAGGGGAACCTTTAATCTTATTACCCTTTAATGCCATGGGCACATACTTGTCATGATAACTTACTTTTCACATCATTGCACTTTAGCGACTTAAGTATGGTACCATTTTTGCGGAGACTTACCCTCAGCTTTCTTAAGTAGCTTTTCACACTTATTACCTTAGGGTTTCTTAACCATTTTAGGACATTCACAAGTCTAACACCATTATAGGCTCCTTAGTCTACATAGGCTTTTCGTATTTTGGGTATCCTTGGGTGTACTAAAGACTACCTAATTCTTCAACACTTGACTCCTCTAGGTAATCATGTAACATGCTTGGGGTCCTTGACCATTCTTTAGTCACTTAGCCATTTCTTAGACCTTAATTCTTAAGAAGCCCTTAGCATGCTCCTTCACTCTTTATTACCTAGAATTCATTCCTTAATCAGCTTAGACTTATCTGGTTGTGGGATATTCTAGGCCATTATCTCCTTTTCTTATGTCTCTTCAAATTACTTAAGACCAATCCTTAGCACCATTGATTAACTTGCTTAGGTGCTGTAAATGCCCCTCACTTCCCTACATGTCACTACCATGACCTTTAGGCCTTAGCTTGATTACTTGGTCACCTTGGGTGTATAGTTGGCACTGTGTTCTCATAGGCACCACAGGCATCCTTAACTTTTCTTAGGAAGCCCTTAGGACTTTTGGCGCTCAACATTTCATAGGCCTCTCTTAGCTCCTACACTTTAGTACACTTTGTGTCCCACAACTCATGCTACACCCTTGGCCTTAGGAATTTCAATTTCCTTGATTCCAACCTAGCATTTGCCATTTGTCCTCATACTTATCTTGGTTTCTTAAATAATCCGAATGCTACCCATAAGTTTTCTGAACATACTATTATACTTGAATGAGACTTAATGACCTTATGCTTTCTTTAGGACCACTTCGGTACCTACATTTTGGCTCCCGACACTTCAGCACATTCTTAAGTCTTTGTCTTATTAGCCCATCCTTATACACTAAACCCCATGATTACTTAGTGCGATCTACACACTCATAACCCATAGTGTGTGCACCTTTAGGCTTAATTGAAGCTTATAACCTCCTTATGCCCAGGGAAGTCTTACTTAGCACCTATTTGGCCCAAATTTCACTTAAGCACATAAAGTCTTTTTGAACACTAAAATTACGCAAAGCTTTCATTATGACTTATCTTTATGGGCTATTAATGATTTAAGGCCATCATTTAGTAGCTTAACTTTAGGGACTCATTAGGTAGTTCTAACTACCTTAGCTTCAACAGTCTTACCTCGAGGTTTTGGTTTCTTTCTTGGCCATTTACTTGTTCAAAAGTCTTTCTTAGTCATTGGCTGACCATACTTAAACTCTTAAACTACTTAGGTAACTTCTTACCCCTAAGGAAAATAAAGAATCCCATTTTCTTCTTAGGCTTAGTAAGCTCACTTAATTTTTCAATAAACCTCAACTTTCAGTTGGCTTGAATCCCATTAGTAAGGATACTATCTCAATTAACACTTAGCACTATCCGGAGCTATTGTATATTTGAGACCTTAACTCGACATTCACACCCATCTACACCTTTGTCGATTCTTTATGATTTATCCATGATCCTTCAATGGTGGAGTACACTTTGGATCTTAGAGCCTTAGTTATTATGAACCTTTAGGTTAACTTCGGTCCCCACACTTAGCCTTTTGGAATAAAGCTTTCTTAGCTCCTTTGAACTGAGAATGAGCCCCATTATCTAAATTGACTTAACTCCCAAACATTTAAGAATGTTGCCCAATTTTCTTTCACTATTCATGAATAGCCTTTGGTCAACCCAGACCATAACAAAAACACTAGGCATAAGTCTATTACTTGGAGTTCATTCTATCTCCATAGGTGTTCTTATTAGCTATTAGGTCTCGGTTCTATTACCATTTAGGACGTCTCCATTTTACTTACCTTGGTTGTCCTTAAAGCAACTTGGTTAATAGTGCTTTCATGGTCCCTCTTTACACTCCCATTTCAGATTGTAATTTCCTAGGGATTCAAATGTTATTCTTTTGGTCCTTAAGGCTCAGGTTAACCTTTGAACCTTGACCAACTTACCAAAAGCAATGGACTTCTCTCCTTAAGGAACCGCACCTGTATAGACAACTTTATAGTTTTGAGACCTATGGGTTACAGTTTTCAACTTTCACTTACTCAACTTCTCACAATTACTATGAGTCCTTAGAGTACTATTTACTTTTTCTTCACTCACCACTTCAGCTTTCTGAAGTTATCTCTTGGCTTTATAAGCCGTCTTAACTTAGTTGTGCTTGTTTAGAGAATTCAATCTTGCCTTATTCGGTAGGCCTTAGTAACTACTGTGCAACAATTCTTAGATTTAGACTAGTCATAGCTGTCTTAGAGTTGTACTTCCTTAAACTGTCCATATACTGCATAAAATATTCCTTACATCATAGGTTCAAGTTCGATTAACTTAAGCCTCAATTCATGGCCTGATTTACCAATTTTTCCATGCAAGTCACCTTTACCCTTTGGTACTTTCAAGGGTCACATATGACTGGCATGGTTAAGTCAGCTTTTATACCCCATAACCGATCCTCTTCCTCAGTATTGCCCCATAACCACTCTAAGGGTCTAATCAAAACTTACCCACTTTTTTGGGCTTTTATGGGTTCACATACCCACACTTGTTCGCATTCTAGCTTTCCCGGTAAGCTAGTAACAACCACAGACATAGTAGTTTAAATAATAAAACTACTTACTACTATGCTGTAAACTTAAAGGTACCTCTTTTTTTTTGTTGCTTCCTTGACCAATCAATTTGTCTAAATAAGTCTTTTTGATTGCCTTTTAGTACTAGCCGCACTTTCCTGGTGATTGAGGCATTCTTGACCTTTTTCTCAAGCTTTGACCTTGACCATGTTCACGTCCTTAGTCCTTTGCCTTTCTAGTTTCCAAACACCTAGCACATAACCCTCTTTTTGGGTTCATTTTGCTCTTCCTTAGTTTTCCCTTAGGTTCCATCAACTCCAGATTAAAAGGTCCTTACCGAGCTCTTGCCTTGGGCCTCAACTTATCTTGGGGTGGAGATGTTATTCTCTTGACCCGGGTGCACATATGGTCTTAGTGCACCTTAGCACTTACCTCATGGCCTAACACTCTCTTGGTGTCCATGTCGCAGTTGCCCATGGTTAATAATGGTTCACCTAGCCTTGATGCACCTTTTGTAACTTAGTGCCCCTTGGCCCTTACCCTTGGGCTTTTTGGCTATTTGTCAAATTCTGTCCTTGTCCATATAACTGTAGACATTTCCTTGACCTTGGTCTTGCCCTTAAGGTGGTGATTCCTCCTTTGGTGTCAGTGTACTACTAGGCCTTAGTACACTTTGACCATTACCCCGTTAGGCATCAACCATGGACTTCCTTTCTTCAAAGGTTAGGTATTCTCCTAGGGCTACTCATGCCATAGTGCTATTAGAACTGTACAACAAATCTGCTGCCTTCCCTGAGGCTAACACCATAGGACCACCTGGAACTTTGCTTAGTCACTTGCCTCAATACCAAAGCCTTACCAGGTTTTCACTGATATACCTACAACCAAAGCCAGACAGCAACTCCAGGAATACTTATAAGTAGTATTAACCACACTCGGCACAAGGACATACTTGGACCTTAGTCACTTATTGCCTTTACTAGGACCATTAACCTACTCTAATACTAATTGTGGCGGAATAGGGCCCTAGTGCCCTGATTTACTAACATTGGCAGGCTTTTTGGTTATTATGATCCCACTTAAGTTAGAATTGGCTATTTATTACTTGTAAAGTATCTTAAATTAGTACGTGCAATTACTTACTTAGTCTACCCTGCATAAAAAATATGTATGCATCATCCTGGCTATGCAATACTAATTAAATAAAAATAACATTGAAAATAGTGTTTTGATAGTTAACAAAAACATAATTCAAAACAAGTCAAAACGTAAAACTTTAGTTGCCTTAACTTCAAGTAACAACTATGTGCACATGTCTCAATCTTATATGCATCCAAATGTAACTCTAGTGTTATACACACCAATGGACACTAGTAGACTCAACAGTTAGTATGAAGAATATTATACATACAATAGTGAAAATAATATATACTAAGAACCACCCTTAGCTTTCCACTAGAGTAATCTAGCTTCAAGTGGCAAGCCTAAATTTCCTTGTGTATACTTAGCTTTGAAAGCCGGAAAGACAACTCTTTGGTCAATACAAACTTATATTATAAGTATTAATTAACCACAAGGTTCATACTTAGTGGGTACCTTTAAAAAAATAAAATTTAGCACTAACAGTCGCCCATCATCAACTGTTAGGCCTGACTAGTGTTCTAAATATCAGCACAACACTTAAAGGGTGAGTATTTGAAAGTACTCAGTAAGTGATTTGGCACCTACAAGGAAAAAATATGTAGACATGCAAGCAACATGTCTATATACAAACAAACCAAGAAATCAAACAACACAATAAACAATAAGCACATGCAATTAATAAATGACAATAATAATGCAATGAATTGTATGGATGGATGAATGAATACACATGTTTATGCACTTAGGACTTCCTCACACCCAAAAGGTGTTCTTAACTACGGTAAGCTCATACAATGGGGGTACTTGGATACTTGGCCCTTTATTCAATGCTAGCACTTTATTAAACCCCATGAAGTCCTATTTACGAGCGTTTTAAATAAGTCCTCACTAGCTTGATCTTTTACGGACTACTCAGAGTAAATCATCATTTACTCACCTTTTACCTGTAACTTCCCCTTACATTCTTTGTGCCATTTTAGGGATTAATATTGAATACTTTACACTTTACAATTCATACACTATGGTGAAAATTAAAGCATACAAGTTTAGGTCTTTATGTCATAATTTTTCCATTTTGTGAAGGTGGTAACATTTTCTGCCCCTTAAAAATTTTAGTCCTCCAAAATTGCCTTTAGCTTGAGATATTCTTCTAGATATCTCTCTTGGATTTCTTTCTCAATTTCCCAGGTCGCCTCTCTTTCAGAATGGTGTGACCATTGAACTTTGACCATGGGAATAAGCTTGTTCCTTAACTTTTTGGTATCCTTGGCTAAGATAGCTGTAGGTTTCTCTTCATATGTCAAGTTAGGTTCCAACTATAAGTCTTTCACTGCAATAGCATGCTTTGTGTCCAATAGACACTTCTTAAGCATACTGATGTGGAAAACATTATGAATACTTGACATGCTTGCTGGTAGAGCTAACATGTATGCTACCTTGCCAACTCTGTCAAAGATCTCATAAGGACCTATATATCTTGGAGCTAACTTGGATCAGGAAGAATCAATACTAGAGCTTCAATCAACCTCTTCTTGAGCTCTTGTAAACTCTTTTTACATTTCTTAGTCCACTCAAAACTTTGACCTTTCTTGGTCAGATGAGTAAGAGCTAAGGCAATCATGGAGAATCTTGATACAAATCTTATGTGGTATCCAACTAATCATAGGAAACTTCTGATTTCCTTTACAGTCTTTGGTCTTTCCCATGCCCTGACCTTGTTAGGGTCCACTTTAAGGCCTTGTGCATCTATAATGTGTCCTAGGAAAGACACTTCCCTTATCCAAAATTAACACTTAGATAACTTGGCATAAAGCTGATGATCCAACAAAGTCTGTAAGACAATCTTCAGGTGATGTTCATGTTCATTTTCATCCTTGGAATACAATAGGACGCCATCAATGAACACAACCACCAATTTATCCAGATGTGGTCTGAGCACTTTATTCATCAAGTCCATGAAAGCAGCTGGGGCATTAGTCAAACCAAATGGCATAACTGTGTACTCATAATTCCTATATCTAGTCTTGAACGCAGTCTTAAGAATATCCTCTTCCTTTACTCTCAACTGAAAGTATCCAGATCTCAAATCTATCTTGGAGAAGATCAAATCTATCTTGAGTTTGGTCCTGAATGCAGTCTGAACACAAATCTATCTTCGGGAAGATCTTAGCTCTCTTGAGTTGATCAAATAGATCCTTAATCCTAGGGAGTGGATACTTGTTCTTAATAGTCACTGCATTAAGCTTCTTGTAGTCAATGTATAGTCTCAATGATTCATCCTTCTTCTTCACAAAGAGCACTAGAGCTCCCCACGATGAAACACTTGGCCTTATGAACCCTTTTTCAAGAAGTTTATCAAGTTGTTTCTTGAGTTCATTCATCTCTGTGATAGGCATTTTGTAAGGAGGAATGGATGTTGTACTAGCTCCTGGTTGTAGCTTGATGTCAAACTCAATCTCCCTTGGTCGAGGAATACCTGACAGGTCTTTAGGAAAGACTTGAGGAAAGTCTCTCACTACATGTATTCTATCCACTTCTTCATCACAATCCAAGCCATTAAATGCACAAAAATAATCATCCTAAGAAATCATAGGTATTTCAGCTAATACCTTTAGTTCCATGCCATGCATTTCATACACTAATTCCTTAGAATTCACTACTGCATGCACTTCACCATTAGGCAATGTGATTTCTCTCTTAACACAATCAATTTTTATGTTATGCACAGTAAGCCACTTCATACCCAGTACTATATTATACTTAGGAATAACCAACACTAGCAGATTAGTCATAACTTTAGTCTTTCCTACTACTAGCTCTCAATCCTTAGCTAGATCATTAGTGAAAAGACATTGACTACCTACTATTTTTACTAAGGATATCCTAGGCATGATTTCAGTGGGCAACTTCATGGCATCAACGAATTTCCTAGCCACTATAGACATAGATGCACCAGTATCAAACAGAACACTAATAGGCACACCATTTAAGTAAATGTTACCTCTTAGTGCTTCTCCCCACTATGGTGAATTTGGTTTTTCCATCTGGAACACTCTGCCACAGTCTGCCAACTCTTTGCACTAGAGGCCATGGCACTGGAGGAATTGGTCTTTACTGTCCCTCCTTGGGTGCTATAGGAGGTCTCATTGGACCTTGGTCTTCTAGTCTTATTTCTTGAGTATATGGGCAATCTCTAATCCAATGATCCATTGCACCACGTCTCAGACATGCTTGGGTGTCAAAGTAACAAGGTTTCTTCCCATTAAACCTCTTACACTTGGGGCTCCTTAGGGTAGGGGGCTTCCCCTTAACCTTGCCCACACCACCTAGATGAGAACTCTTGGAAATTTCTTTGCCATGTGGTCGCTTCTTTTGCTTGTCTCCTATGAGGCTACTTTCCCCAGGTCCACTAGGAAAGTACCTACTCTCATACTCCTCTTGCTCTACCAAGAGAGCCTTTTAGATTGCCTCATAGTATTTCATCACTCCAAATGGCCTCACAGCCCTTCTGATGTCTGATTTTAGGCGTTTGACAAATCTCTTAGCCTTCAACTCTTCCAATCCCTAATACTAAGGAGCATATCTCACCAACCGATTGAATTTGTGCTCATACTTTAGGACACTCAGGTTGTCCTACCTTAGAGCATCATATTCAACTTGCTTCAACTCCATGATGGCATCACTGACATACTGTTCTTAAAAAAGCTGAGTGAACTCTGGCTAGCTCATCTATATATCTTCTCCTGGCTTTCTGCCCCTCTGTACAACATATCTATCTCTAGTGCTCCTCTACCATATCTCTGCACTGCCTACTCAATTATAACTAGCTAGTGACACTTTCTTGGTGAATCTGAGTGGCATCCTCTCAAACATCTTTTCTATGAAGATTAACCACTCCTCGGCTCTTTGTGGTCTTGCTCTTCCATCAAACTGTGGAGGTCTTAGTTCTTGGAACCTCTCCAACAGTCTGACCTCATCTAAGCCTTCCAGATCCTCTACTCTCTGTCTCCTGGATTTGTGAGAACCTTCAGCATGATGATGCTCTCCATGATCTTTATGCCTTCTCCTGCCTCTTCCTTCTTAGGCTCCCTCTATCTCATTCCTAGTGGAGGAATGGTCATAGACTGAGGGATTAGCCCTGGACACCTGAACAACCTCAGATCTCACCCTTCTTCCTGTTAGATTTCTCCTATCCTTATCTTCCACTTCAACAGTTTCATCATTTATATCTTCTGATCTTCCAGAAGAAACATAATCAGATGTGTTCCTAGTATCCTTTTTTGCTTGTTGCCACACATTTTGAGTTGGTTCTCTTTGTGGTTGTGCTTGTACCAACCTTACTAAATTTTCATTAATTAAAGCTAAGTTCCTCTGAAGCTCCATCCAAATCTGTGGCAGTTCAGGGTTTGGTGTCCCCTATTGGCCCTGATAGTCCCCTCCCTGTCCATCTCTTTGTTGCCTATGTTTAGTAGGAGGCCTTCGGGGTGGTTCCCCTCTCCTTGTGGTAACCATAATTACTTCCTGTGTTCATGATTCATCATAGAGCACATATAAAGATCATAGGTATTTTAATGGTACTTGACACTAGTAGCTGACCAAACTTAGTTCATGTATGTGCTAGCATGCATGATATAACTATATGCTATGCACATGTACAACCCATGCTCTAATACCAACATCTGTTACCCACTCTGGTGTAGTCCAGTTACAGTTCTAAAATTTTGCATTTAAAATCCCAAGATTGGTATGTCCTTAAGCCATCAGAACAATACCCCTTAATATGCATACCAAAGTGGCCCTCTTGGGCACTATGTGAATGCATGCATATTGGTCCAACCGTTATACACATATTCGCATTTTATGCACATCGTGGCAGTAAGGAAGAAAAACACTAGCACAAGTCTTAATCTTGGTTACCATACATTAGGCAATCTTGTTAAGTTCATGTTTCCAGCCACTGCACCCAAACTTCTCTTAAATAACTATATTAGTCTAGCCAGGTACCCCTTGTTTTCTTTGCTCCATTATCAAGTAGAAACTTAGACCAAACCAAGAAATTTCATACCATGATTTATTCTACACAAGGAGATATAGAACTTTGAGTGTAGAGTCAAAATTCTGTCCACTTTATGACCATTATGCCCATACAAAATTTCATAAGTGTGCAAACACTTCATTCACAAAGGGTAAGCCCTCCAAGGCTATCCCATACATGTCCAATACATATAGAAATTACATGTTCTTGCATATAGCAACTTTATGTAGTCAGAACAGAATTTACAAACAAGCAGCCCATCATTCACACTTAGACAACTTGTGCACCACCTTTGCACCACTTTCACATACATAGCAAAACCATCCTCAAATGTTCACATACTTGTTTCAAATTTATATGCCTTACATGTACATGCATCCATGGACTATATCATGGCCTTAACTCATCTAAAGACACGCACCCAAGTCACAGGAGATGCTTGAGACACAATGCACTCCGAGATAGGATGCTGGACAGCTGCTGCGTAATACAATAAGCATCATCACTAAAAATACTAAATGTGATCCTAAAATCACCAAACTTTCGAGATCGTAATTAGACACATGGAAGTTCAAGTACCTAAAATTTCAGATCAAAACACAAATGACAAAGATCAGTTTGAATGTGATCTTTCTGCTAGACCTGAAATGGCAGATTTGAGGGGAGGTGGGTTTCATGGAGAAACTTAGTAAGGAGAACACTTTAACACTAAGGTAATGTAACCTTCACCTGCATCCAAAGACGCTAAAACACAAGAAAACACAATGCAAATATCTAACATAGAGCATCCAAATGAAACAATCAAACACAAACAACAAACACATATATGTGCCAGCAACAACATTCACTAGTTAGTCCATAAAACATGTAATAAACATAAGTAGATCACTATGGCAGCCCTCCTCAAGCATAAGCTTGGCCTTAGGAGAGTTTTAACACTAGTTAATACTAACTTTGGGCTCTAGAAACCCTTAAATTCGTTGCCATCACTGTGCACTTCCCACTAGGTCACAAAACCTTCACTAAGTGTACTCCCCTCACTAAGCTTGGTTCATCAAGCACTTAGCTCTCTCCAAAACTTAGCCCTAGCTCTATGGATACTTGAATATTACAATAAGGAATCCATGAGAGCAAGAGAGCTCCTTACCTTTTGCTGGAAATCCAATAAACCTTAGATAAACCCCAAAACTAGGGTTTATGGTCTTCCTTGATTCTTTGGTTGTTTTCTCTTGCCTTCTCTTGATTGTTTGTAGTAAGGTAGCTATGGAGGGATGTGGAGGAGTTCAAGGAAGAACCCTAACAAGTGAAGGTCGAATTTTTTGGAAGAAATGGGGAGAAAATGATTTTTTTTAGCTTTATTTCTTTCTTGGTCTTTAGTAATGGCATGTTTGCAAATTTTGCAAACTTTAGACCACACTTGGACAGATTATATCCAGCTATTTTGGTAGGGAGAATGATATTTTTGACCACCTTTAACCTTGTCAAAGGTCATTATAACCTTTAGACAAAAAGGTGGACACTTAGATCTTAGCGGGCATTATGCCATAAATAATCAACTTTGTCGTCTTAAGCACATTGGTCCCCCAACAACATCCTTAATTCCATCCATGTCCTTTCCATAGCCATATTTGAAAATTTGTCCAATTGAGTACCCAACCTTTGTAACTTTACAATTTAGTCCATGGGTTACTTGAAAAATAGGCAATATGGCAATGCTTTCTTGAGGACCAAACTATCATTCTTTGTGCCACTCCAGGGAGTGTATATTGAATACTTTACACTTCACAATTTATACACTATGGTGAAAATTAAAGCATAAGTTTAGATCTTTATGATGTAATTTTTCTATTTTTGTGAAGGTGGTAACACATTCTAACCAAACCTGTCGGGAAAGAAGTTTTTGTTCCTATGGTTCATAAGGAGTGCAAGATATTCACTCTCCAACTTGAGGGGGAGTGTCAGAAAGTAAACCTTCTGTATTAAAATGCACAAATTCTCTGTATATGCATTCCTTTTTTATTCCTGATTTGTAGCAATTGTACCCTAATTGTAGGAGTATTCTCTAAATATGTGCAAGGTTTGATGTCAATGGAAATATACCAGTAATATTCTATCCTCTATTCACCTTTTTCATCTATTTGAGATTTAATTCATAAATAGAGTGTTGATATTCTTATGCTTTGAGAAACAACGCGAGGCAACTCTTCTCTTCCTGCTGTGAGAAGTTTGTGGCACAACAATCCATTTGCCTATGTGGAAAGGAATGCCGAAGGATTGTCAGGGGGGAATGCTTAGAATTTGGATCCAAATTCTTTCTCAATGGGATATTTTTTCAGTGAAGAGGGAATTTTAGGAGTCATTGGCAAGTGGAGCAGGTGTGACGAGACTATTCTCCTAATCAACATCTATGCCCCAAAAGCTGTCTCTAAGAAGAACTTAAAGGAGAACTTGTCAATAATTATTTCAAATTTCACGGGTCCCTGGTGTTGTATCATTGATGTCAATGTTATTGTTTCTTCGTATGAAAAAGGAGTTTGTTTGAGTAAAAAAGTGGATACTGAGGCTTCTATGAGTTTTATCTCTGAATTTCAAGTGGTGGATCTTCCACTTGGGCCAGGAAATTTACTTGGTACAATGCAAAAGACACCGAAATGAGCAGACTTGACAGGGCTTTTGTTTTAGGAAGCTTCCTACAACTTTGGCAAGGACTATCATTAGTAGGTTTAAAGGGAAATATTTCTGACCATTGTCCAATCCTCTTGAAGAACTTACTGGTAGACTATGGTCCAATTCCTTTCAAATTTGTCCATGCTTGGTTTAATCATTCTGATTTCTTCAATGTGGTTGAAAAAGAAAGGAAGCTGATGAGTATCTTAGGCCTTCAGGTTTTGTCTGAAAGGAAAAGTTAAAGAAGCTAAGAGAAAAGATTAAAATTTGGAATAATGCAATCTTTAACAACTCTTCCCCTGTTTTGTTGGAGATAATTTCGTCAATAAAGGCCATGGCTCACTTCTGAATTGCAAAGAGATCAGGCAAAAAAACAGATTCGTTTGATGTGCGGTGTTTAATTAAACCCTCTGTTGACTTTTATTTCCTGATGCAGCTCTGTTTTTAGGTGCATTATACTGCCCCTTTCTGTTTTGTTGCTCAGCTTCTTGCTGATTCTTTAATAAAATTTCATTTTGCAGATGGAAAAAAAAAATATGAATCTAAGGAAGCAACTTGGGTGTCTCGTTTTTGTCTACATTTTACTTCATGCCTAATACAAATCTTTGGTCATTGCTTAACATGTTTCTGTCCATTGTCGGTGAGACTTCGATGAGCAGAGGTGTCGTTTCTTTCTGGAAACAATTTTAGCCCCGAGTTCAACAGCAGCCGACCGCCTGGTTCGAGCAGGAACGACACAAACTGGGGCCGCGTGGATGTAATGAAGGAAAGTTGTAGATCTCTGAAACATCAGGAGGTAAACTGTATTTTTTGCTTGAGAATTACTTTATGGTAATATACCCATTTTTCTTCCCTTTATTTGTTTTAGCTTTCTCTGTTAAAAACAAAACGTAAAAATTTGACTGTGTATACTACACATAAAACTTGAATTGCCTAGCAAGCTACTTTTGACGTTAGTTTTTTTAGCAGCCAAGCCAAGAAAATGTTAAAAATAAATTAAGATAACTATGAGACATAATTACATGAGAAAGATGAAGAACTAAATGAACAGAGAGCATAGGGAATGAACACAGCATGTTGAGTTTACTGAATATATAGACTTCTTTATAAAGGTAAAATTTACAAATTTATGTTCTAGAATATTTTACTGTAAAATTTACAATCAACACAACCATCAGTCTTACCTTAACACATTGGCAACACTTGCATAAACGTTAAAGAAAAACTCTTCAACTTTTACTTTCCAACCTCGACAGCAAACCCATTTTGCAATTTTCACACGTTGTTCAATATATTGACTGCTCTTTAATGTTGTAATCTCCTTGATTCCTTTGTCAAGTTTCCCACCAGCAGCGAGTAGGATATTTATCCTTTGTATTTTACTTTCACATACCATGAATATTAGAAACTAAAAATTTACCATATTTACTGAGGAATAAAACTAAAATGAAAGCAATTTTTCTTTTTCTTTAGGCTCTGTAGGGCTGGATCTTATTCATGGCAGCAATATCTATCCAAGCGATTCTTGGCCCAGTGGAGTATATCCTTGAGGAACAAGACTGCAAACACAAATATATGAATAAATAGCTATATTATGTGTTTAGATATATGTCTCAACATTGTCATCCTACTATAACTTCTTATTATATAGTGTCTCTCAATTTCCTATAAATTACAATAAAGTCGTAGGGCCATACCAAGTTGCTATATTGACATTGTTCCTTGTTAGATTGTTCTTGTTCTATAGCTAAATTTACTTGTTCCATCTACACATAGATGTTTGCTAACAATGTATTTATTCCTTCTGCTATTTAATGTTTGCTTGTGACACCTGTAATAGTTGTTCTAATGTGAAACCCGTGGTTGTAAGACCTAGAAATGCATCCGAAGCAGTTTTCAAGCTCCAAGATTTCAACCAAAAGATTCACAACCACTCTCATTCCTAACCAGCCTATGGTTGGAAACAAGCAGTATATGGAACAACACAAAAGAGATTAAATTCATTAATGTGCCAAGGGAGGCTCGTAAAGACCTCAAGTGTGCGCTTAATAGAAATTGTGTATTCTAAAGTCTTATTGCTAGAATAATACAAGTTGTGACCTTAAATAATATTCTTAGGCAATATTATATACGAAAAACTAACTAGTAAACAAGAGGAGTCTTTGAGCTACTAAGACTCCTACTTGGACCCTGGGACATGCACATAGGCTCTTTTCTCATAAGCATAAACCCTTGATGCTGCTCATTTCTCAGAAGCTTCATTTTCTAATCTAAAGGCAACCAGAAGAAGTTCTTGCTCTAGGCAAAGAACAGTGTTGGCCAAAGAATGGGCCGGTGGTGGAAGTGGCATTTAGTTGTGGTGACGCGAAAACGACCTCCAGACGGGTGGCAGAGACAAGGGAGATGGGGAGGCTGTGGAGGGCGATCACAACATTGAGAAATAGAACGAGAACCAACAGTCGTTAGAGTTAGGGTTCTTAAAAATTTAAACAAACTCTTTTTTTATTTGAGCTAAAATTGAACCAAATTATGTGAAATTGAGTAATGAAATTACAGGGCCATTGATTTCAAGTGCATGCTCTACAAAAATTGAGCCACACACCAGTGACTTTTACAAATGGTGGTGGCTGGAGAGCATGAGGAGATAGCGGTGAAGAGAAGGAGGAGTAGGTGGAGGAGAGGAATGAGGGAGTCTTTGAGAAAACTTTATTGATTAATTTGTTAATAGGAAAAGTTAAATGACTATAAGTGCTATTTTAGAATTTATTTTAATATTTTCTTTTATCACTTCAGTATTTTCTGTCAAACATAACCCTGAAATTAATGAAAAGTACCTTGATAGGATGCGCAATAAGAGGTAATGTATCTCGCTAGGATAATGTGAAAGTTAAGTACCTATTTAGGACAAAAAAATAAGCTAGATAAGATCTGATAGATTTTACCCGACAGCTTTATATGAGTTTGTCAAATAAAATTCTCACCATCAGTGTTGTCAATCATGTTGACAATTGAGTAGTGTAAGTGATCACAGAAGGTGAAAATTTCTTTAGTATTATTGTTGGCTGGGAAACTGGGAACACAGTATACTGGACATATTAGATATGCGACGGTATCAGCATAAACAAAAAAACAAATAAAAAAGTGTCATTATAAAAGATCATAATGACTATAGGAGAAGACTACTTAACCCTTCAATATAAGAAAATTCATAACAGAAGCTCTTCGTTTGAATTGTATATTGTTTGCTACCAGATTTTAAAACTACGTAAGCAATGATTTTTAAAAATAAATTACTAGTGATTATTTTTATATATAATGTTTAATTCTTTAACTTTGTATCAATTGAAACTTTATACGCAAATAAGTTCGAAAACTATTTTTGAAATTTTATTTTGAAAAAGTTAGGTACTTTCTTTAGAATTTTCTTTTATTCGGTTGGATACATAAAAAAACTAGATACTTTTTAAAAAAATATTCAATTGATTATTAAGTAAATAAAGTATTAACTTTTATGTGTTATTAGTTATAGGCGAAAAACAGTAATAATAAAATAATGAATTATTTTTAATGAAAAGGTACAAAGTCTAGTTATTCGACAATTCTGGATAGAATCTCAACCCCCTACTATTTCACAAATTTTCCCGAGGCTTGGGAAGGAAAAGATTTATTGTCAGTGTTCGAAAGATATGGAGCTCTGTTAGGCGTATACATTGCCCGGAAGAGATCGATAGTGGGTCTCCGTTTTGGATTCGTGTGTTTCAGAAAGGTGAGCAATCCACAAATTCTTGAGAAGAATTTAAACAACATTTGGATTGGCACATATATTAGCGTGTGCGTATGTTTTGGCTAGAGTTTCCTAGCTAAACACAATCTTATCCTATAAATTAGCTATTTCCTTGTACAGCAAGTAGGACTCTTAGGCTATAAGAAAGACTTGCCCGTATGTATCATAGACTGAAAAATATAATCGAAAAGCTTCAGCCAATTTGGCTTCAATCACTTTCTTACATGGTATCAAAACAGGAATTCTAATCCATGTCGAACGATTCACCAAAAGGCGATCTCTCGAAAAGGACTGAAGGATCTTTGTCCACTGCTTCAAGTCCTTTGGCTAGAAGTGATCCTTCATCCCTTTATTACCTCAATGCTTCGGATAACCCAGGGGCTGTCCTTGTTAGCAGCACACTCCGAGGAGAAAACTACAACACTTGGTGTCGGGCAATGCAGAATGCATTGTGAGCCAAGAACAAGCTAGGGTTCGTTGATGGAACCTTACCCATGCCGGATGAAAACTCTGATCACTTCCAAGTATGGAACAAATGCAATTCGATGGTTATCTCTTGGCTATTTAACGGCTTGGCTCCTGAGCTTCATGATAATGTAGCTTATGTTGATCTAGCGAGAGACTTATGGGTAGATCTTCAAGAAAGGTTTTCGCAAGGAAACGCACCAAGAGTCCATGAACTCAGAAGGGAAATAGTTTTAATGCAGCAACAGGATCAATCTGTGGCTGCATATTTCACGAAACTGAAAGGCCTATGGGACGAAATGACAGCCTATAGTGAGATTGCTGTTTGCACATGTGGTGCAGCCAAATCATTAATGGCTGCGAGAGAAGAGGAGAAGCTGCACAACTTTCTTATGGGACTCAATGATCGTTTCGGAGTAATACGATCTCAAATTCTCAACATGGAGCCTTTGCCATCTCTCAACAAAGCATATGCTTACGTGGTGAAAGAAGAAAGACAACTGAGTGTTGCGCTCAGTCGACAACCATCAACCGATGCAGCTGCCTTTGTAGCCAAACGAAATGATGGTGCTGTCCAGTCTTCCAAGAGAAGCCAAGCCAGTTGGAACAACAAAAACAATATGCATTGTGATCATTGTGGTAAGACTGGCCATCTAACGACCATGTGTTTTGAGATTATAGGATACCCGGATTGGTGGGAGAAGAAGGAGAAACCACCAAAGAATCAAACAAAACCGAGACAAGGGAAGATAGCTGCAAACAAGGCCACAACAAGCAAAGAATCACAAGACCCGAACTGTGTACCCTCCTTTACACATGCTCAATACGAACAACTCATATCTTTGTTGAATAATCAAAGTCAGAACAATGTAGCAGCATTTTCTGGTAAGACATCTACTTGCTCCACTGATTGGATAATCAATAGCGGGGCCTCTAAGCATATGACACCATTACAACTGACTGATTCTTGTGAATCCACGAATTCACCACCTGTTTGCTTACCAAATGGAACAAGTATTCGTACCCAGTCATGTGGGCAGTATCAACTCTCACCGTATATTCAACTAAAGGATGTGTTGCATGTGCCCGATTTCAACTGCAATCTATTATCTGTTAGCAGCATTACGAGAGATATAAACTGCTCAATAACTTTATTCCCAAATTCTTGTGTGATGCAGGACCTGGACTCGAGGAAACAGATTGGCAAGGGTGAGATGCAAGATGGCCTGTACTACTTCAGGAAGTTCACACCATCCACAGCTACAGTCACCAAGGCTGAAACTTCACCTCTTGTTTGGCATAGACGGCTTGGTCATATGTCCTTTGATAAACTTTCTCTACTTTCCCAAGTAAACAAATTGTCACTTAGAAATATGAACAAGAATTGTGATTCTTGTCATCGTGCTAAAAAGACAAGAAATTCGTTTCCTTTGAGCAATAGTAGAGCAAAAAATGCATTTGATCTTGTTCATATGGATATATGGGGGCCATACAAAACATCTTCTTTATTTGGTGCTCATTTCTTTCTCACCATTGTTGATGACTTTAGCAGATGTACATGGGTGTTTCTTCTAAAACAAAAATCTGAAGGCTTCAGTTTTTTCACCGTATTTCATGCAATGGTGAAAAATCAATTCAACAAAACCATCCGCCAAGTACATTGTGACAATGCTCCAGAACTTATTGTCGGCCCTATGAAAGAATTTTATCTTTAGAATGGGATACTCCTACAAACTTCTTGTGTGGATACCCCTCAACAGAATGGCATAGCCGAAAGAAAACATCGACATTTGTTAGAGGCAGCTCGAGCCCTTCGCTTTCAAGCTAATTTACCTATTAAATTTTAGGGTGAATGTGTCTTGACAGCTACCTATTTAATAAACCATATGCCCTCTACAAAATTGTCAAATAGAAGCCCCTATGAAGTTTTATTCTCCAAACCATCCTCTTTGGAACACCTCAAGACATTCGGCTGCCTGTGTTATGTTCACAATAAAGATAGGCCAAGGGACAAATTTGAAACTCGGTCTAAGGCTTGCATCTTTATAGGATACCCTAATGGCCAGAAGGGATATAAAGTCTATGATTTAGAGTCTCACAAAATTTCGGTATCCAGGGATGTTCGGTTCTATGAAGAGGTCTTCCCTTTCCAAGAAACCAAAAATGACCATGTTCGAAACCCTTTTGAAAATCAAACTGACCTATATATTCCTGATGAGCTCCCTACACCGTCCTTAACCAAAGAAGTCACCAACTCTCCAACCGAAACCACCAGCCCACCTGAATTGCCTCCAGAACCAGAAAACCTTCGACCACAACGAAACAAACGACTTCCCTCTTACTTAAGTGACTACATTTGTGAACTTCCTCAAGTGGACATGCAGTCTACACCTGCTGCCGATCACGTTTCTTCGGGTAAGGCCTATCCTATCTCGTCACACTTATCTTTCTCTCGGTTTAATCCTGGGTATACCAGTTTTGTGGCTGCCATTTTAAGGCAACAGGAACCACGGAGTTATTTGGAAGCTAAAACAGATCCACGATGGGTAGATGCCATGAAAAAGGAGGTTGCAGCCTTACAAAAGAACGACACCTGGACTCTTGAGCCATTACCACCACACAAGAAAGCTATAGGCTCCAAGTGGGTATACAAAATCAAATACAAAGCAGATGGGAGCATTGAAAGACACAAAGCCAGATTGGTTGCAAAGGGATTTAATCAGGTTGAAGGTATAGATTTTTCTGAAACCTTCGCGCCAGTTGTTAAACTCACCACCGTGAGATGCTTATTGGCAGTTGCAGCCATAAAAAACTGGGAACTCCATCAACTCGATGTACAGAATGCATTTCGTCAGGGAGATTTGAATGAGGATATTTACATGTTGCCACCTCCTGGCTTCCTTTCAACTGGTGATACGAGAGCATGCAGGCTACGAAAGTCCTTGTACAGACTGAAACAAGCTCCCCGACAATGGTTTGAGAAATTTTCTACATCCTTGAAAAGCTACGGATTCTCTCAATCAAAGGCCGACTACTCACTATTTACCCTCACTTGCGGGCAAAGTTTCATTGCAGTGCTTGTGTACGTTGATGACATAATCATTGCAGGTAACGATGGTAAACAAATTCAGTCATTCAAACAGTTCCTACACGACACCTTCTATATTAAGGATCTTGGCAAGCTTCGGTATTTTCTCGGGTTGGAAGCTGCTCGCTCAACCAATGGAATTTTTCTGTCTCAACGTAAATATGCATTGGACTTGCTCAAAGAAACAGGGATGCTAGGCTGCAAACCAGCCCCGCTTCCTATACAACAGCAACATCGCTTAGCTTCCGATCATGCTCCTCTACTTCCGGATACAACACGTTACCGCAGGCTTGTAGGGAAGTTGATTTATCTTACCATTACAAGGCCTGATATTACCTACACAGTTAATCTTCTGAGTCAGCTTATGCAGGCACCAACTTAGGCTCATCTTGATGCCGTGATGCATCTACTCCGATACATTAAAGGAATGCCTGGTCAAGGGCTCTTGTTCCCTTCACATGGTGATCTTGTTCTTCGTGCTTTTTGTGACTCTGATTGGGTTAGTTGCCCCAACACTCGTCGCTCTACCACTGGATTTGTAACTCAACTTGGGAATGCTCTTCTCTCTTGGAAATCAAAAAAACAACCCACCGTTTCTCGCTCCTCAGCCGAAGCTAAATACAGAGCAATGGCAACTGCGACTAGTGAGTTAGTTTGGCTTCGAATGCTTTTGTCGGATCTGACTGTGACTTCTGCTAGAGCTATGATACTTTATTGTGACAACAAAGCAGCATATCATATTGCCTCAAATCCGGTCTTCCATGAAAGAACTAAGCATATTGAAATCGATTGTCACTTTGTGCGAGACAAAGTCCAATCCAAGGAGCTCACTTTGCAACATGTTGCCAGTCATCTCCAACCAGCTGATGTACTCACTAAAGGACTTGGAAAAAATCAGTTTCGGTCACTTCTTGCCAAGTTGAGCATTTGGAATCCTTATGCTCTAACTTGAGGGGGAGTATTAGCGTGTGCATATGTTTCGGCTAGAGTTTCCTAGCTAAACACAATCTTATCCTGTAAATTAGCTATTTCCTTGTACAGCAAGTAGGACTCTTAGGCTATAAGAAAGACTTGCCCGTATGTATCATAGACTGAAAAATATAATCGAAAAGCTTCAGCCAATTTGGCTTCAATCACTTTCTTACAACATACAAGATGCGGTTGAACATAAGCAGATTTGAACGTGAGATGAAGGCACAAAAAGACGGAGCGTCCGTTAAGCCCAAGAATTTTTCGAAAGGAGCTTCCACAAGGTTTGAAGGCCGGAAAAACTCAGAGCTTGTGGCTGGAAGGCAGATGGGATAAAAAGTGGTCGGCAATGTGAAACAGAAGAAGGAAAAGTGGGCTGGAATTGAGCTTAACTCGAGAAATGAAGAATGGTTATGGTTGGAAAGATGTGCAGTAGATACGATGTTGGAGAATCGTGGGGATTGGTTTTTACAATGGTTCAACTGGACCATGCCGTGGAAGAAGCGTCTTAACCGACCTCGGAAACTTGTTTGCCTTAACTGCAAAGGTGTTCCTCTACAAGCTTTTGCAACCATCAGAGTTATGTGGGGGGAGGTCATTCAGGTTGACAGAGCCACAATTGAGAAGGAAAAACTTGGTTCTGGAAGGGTGCAAATATTAACCTGTTCTTTAGAACAGATTGAAAAGGTCTTAAATGTTAAAGTTGATGGTGAGATATTTCAAGTTAGAGTTGTGGAGGACAGATTGTTCAATTACCCTCCTGTCCTGTGCTGCAGTTCATCGGATTCAGATGAAGATTATGTGTCCGGTTCAAGTAGGGGATCTTACTGCCATGAGGCAGAAGAAGAAGAAGAACAGTCGGAGACGGAGGAATGTTCAGAGAACGAGGCAACAACATGCAAGCTCATTAATGCAATATATATTTCCAACTCATTTGATTTGAATTCGCATGAGGACGAAATGAAGAGTTTTACGAGTTCTGAAGAAATTTTTTCTCAATGCGTCTGCTGAGCCTAAATGTTAGAGGGGTGGGCAAACGTGAGAAGTGCAGAATGTTGAAATAATTGATTTCCAAGGAGAAGGTGGATTTTGTTGCATTACAGGAAACCAAGCATGAGACAATCACTTTTCAGAGGATTAAATCAATTTGGGGGTCTTCTCAATGTGGATATACTCAGAAAGAAGCAATTGGAAGAGCACGTGGTTTAATATATGTAAACTTGGTATTTGAAAGAAGTGAATTACTTCATTGATTCTATGAATGCACACAAGGCCAGCATATATACACAACGTACAAGAGTCTTAATAGAAAAGAAACTCCTATCTATAAAGTGATAAAAACTAATCTACTTACACACAAGCAACTAACATGAAGATAGGGCAGGAAAATATGAGAATATGTGAAGATAAGATAGGAAGAAATGAGAATATGTAGAAATTTTATCAATATATATATAGGATAATGAACTACTCTCGGACACTAATGAGTATCTACACCCATCCTTGTTTTACCTTCTAATACAGGTAGATTTACTATTTACAATGATGCCTCAAGGAAAGGGTTGGGGTGTGTTTTAATGCAGAAAGGCAAGGTAATTGCTTACACTTCTCGACAATTAAAACCCTATGAACACAATTACCTAAATCACGATCTTAAGGTAGCAGTAGTGGTGTTTGCCTTGAAGATATGGAGACACTACTTATACGGAAAACCATGTGAGATCGACAATGACCACAAAAGCTTGAAGTATTTTTTCTATCATTATAAGCAAACATTTGATTAAGGACCTTAAAAAAATGTAGGTTGAGGCGCTAGCTTAGGGTGTGAGCGAAAGTGTCCTAGCTAAATTATTGGTGAAATCAACCTTCTTGGGAAGAATTAAGGAAGGTCAAAGGAATGATGCATACTTGTGCAAAGTTAAACAGAACATGGAAAAGGGTGTACAATCAGATTTTAGGATCCATGATGATGGCACCATAAGGTTCAGAGGAAAGCTGTGTTTGCCAGACAATACAACTTTAAAAACAGAATTATTAGATGAAGCGCATAGAACTCGTTCCACAATGCAACTAGGAGGTACAAAGATGTACAAAGACTTGAAGAAAAATTTTTGGTGGAACAATATGAAATAGGAAATAGTTCAATTTGCATCTCAGTGTTTAACGTGCCAACATGCCAATGAGTTAAGATGGAGCATCAAAGAACAACCGATTTATTTCAACCTTTAGACATTCTTGAATAGAAGTGGGAGCATATCTTCACAGATTTTGTGACAGCTTTGCCTAGGTCATACAAAGGCAACGACACAGTATGGGTAATTGTTGATCAGCTTACCAAAGCAGCCCATTTTTTGCCTATGAAATAATAACTCCACTTGACAAGCTAGCAAAAGTTTAGATAAAAGAGATTATTCAATTGCATGGAGTTCTAGTCAGCACTGTCTCTAATCGTGATTGTTGATTTATTTCTAATTTTTTGAAGAGCTTGCAACATGCATTGGGATCATAATAAAAATTCAGTACTGTATATCATCCTCAAATAGATAGGGAAACAAAAAAGACCAAGCAAATTATGGAAGACATGTTGAGAGCGTGTATAATTGACTTTAAAGGTAATTGGGAAGATCATATGCCTTTAGTGGAATTTGCATATAATAATAGCTACCAATCTAGTGCTGGAATGGCTCTATATGAAGCATTGTACAAGCAGAGGTGCAGGTGTCTTATTTTTAGGATGATGTTGGACAAAAGAAGCTTTTAAGACCTAAAATTGTGCAAATTACAGTGAAGAAGGTTAAGTTGATCAGAAAAATATTGAAGCATGCTTAACACCAACAAAAGAGTTGGGTGAATAAAAAAGATGAGAGCTACAGTTTGAACAAGGCGACTATGTGTTTTCGAAAGTCTCACCCAGCTACAAAGGGGGTTATGCATTTTGGCAAACATGGAAAATTGAATCCAACATATGTAAGGCCATTTGAAGTCCTTGATCACATGGGGGAGGTACCTTACTAGATATCCTTGCCACTTGAGCTATCTAATGTGCATAATGTCTTTCACGTATCTTTACTTAGAAAGTATGTCTTTGATCCAAGTCATGTTGTGGAGTATACATCATTAAGAGTTCATGATTATTTAACCTATGAGGCGTTCCCCATCTTTATTGTTGATTGGAAAAAGCAAAGTGCTATGGTAAAGAACAATTTCATATATAAAGGTTTAGTGGAGCAATCACTCGCCAAGAGAAGCTACATGAAGGCAAAGTATCCACAACTATTTGATGCCCACGGTATGTCAAGTTTCGAGGACAAAACCTTTTGTAAGAAAGGGACAATGTAATACCCCAAAGCTCTAATAAAGGACCTAATTGTAATGGCAAAGGAAGCTGGGGCTTTAAGTGCATAAGAAATTAAAGAATGGAGGCTATGGCTTAGTTAACTCCTTTTCTTGTAGAAAGCCATTAAATCTAAACATATTTTCTTTTCCCCTTGGCTTGGCTGTGGTAGTCATAACAAGAGGAAGGCAGAGTGTAGGTGGAACAAAAGGGAGGAGAGTAAAATACAATCCCAAGTCAAAATTCAAGGTAAGATACAAACCTTGTTCTTACAATATAATTGTTTATGAGTTGTTTCTTGAAAATTGATTATTGGATAATGTCCATAAAGGTGAAAGACCAATGTAGGGGTGCATCTTAATGTTTTGAAGTGATTAGATTAGGAGGAAATTAAGAAAGAATGGAAATTGTAGTGCACCAATGCTCTTTAAGGAATTCCAGTAATAGATCAAGATGTTTGGTTGGTTATATGCTAAAATGTCACTAGAACCTATGCTTATACTATGTCATTGGAAAGGTCTATGACTCTAATGAGTAAGGAAATTCAATTTAAGGGCCTAAGTATAAAGTTATTGATTCTTGCAAGACAATTGTAGGATGGAGTGGTGATTTCGTCAAATAAAATTGTCACCATCTTGTCGTTGTCGACCATGTTGACTATTAAGTTGTGTCTTGTGTGAGTGATCACGATAGGTGAAAACTCCTTGGGAAATTAGGAATATGGCATACTAGAAAACTCCTTTGGGAAATTAGGAATATGGCATACTAGACATATTAGATATGAGACTTGGTCAGTACAAAAAAAAAATTGTCATAATAACAGAAGACTTCTTAACCCTTCAATACAAAAAAAATTCATAATAGAAGTCGTTTGTTGGAATTTTATTATGATTTAATTTTCTGGTAAATTTTAAAACTATAGCAGTAATTTTTAAAATGAGTTGGTAGTGATTATTTTTATATATTATAATTATTTCTTCTACTTGTATAGTAATTGAAACTTTATACTCAGAGGAATTCAAAAAATATTTTTGAAACAAAAAGTTAGGTAGTTTCTTTTGATTTTTGTTTTCTTTAAATGGATACCAAAAAAAGTTACAAAAAATTAACTAATTTCTAATAAAAATATGTGATTGATTATTTACTGAATAAAGTATTGATTTTAAAATGATATTAATTCTAAACAAAAAAAATAAAAATAATAGATTATTTTCAATGGAAAAATTACAGGCTAACTTATTAGACAATTGTTCCAGCAGCTTAGGCCGAATGGTCAGGACATGGACCTATCTCGGCGCGCTCCCATCAACCCTAAGTCCGGACTGCCGAACAATAACTTAGAAACCCTTATTTGTAAATTTTAAGTATTTCTAAGTAAAACAAAAGGAAAAGTTATCAAACAATTAAGGTAAAATTCATCGTTGGTTCTCTACTTATTTTTGTCCTAACTCGGTCTCCTTGGTTTATTTTGTCGTATTAAAGTGCTCAACAACTAATATTGAGTAAAAATTGCTGGCCAGGAGAGCTGGTGGTCAATGGTGGGAGTCGTTCAGGGCCTCAGCCACCTTGGCAATGTTGCCAATTGGAGTTCCGTTTGAGGCTGAAGAAAGATAGGGCAGTTATCGGTAGATATAGAAATTTAAGGTTTAGAGTTAATTTTGGAAAAAGTTGGGGTTGTTGAATGTTATTTTACGAAACTAGCTTGTTTCATTTGGTAATTTTAACATAGATTGATTGTTAGTTTTATGTATAAATATCAGTCAAACGGTGAAGTGTATGGAGGGTTACAGGTATAACTTTCACCAATTTTCAAAACGTTCGCATATCAAAAGAAAACGTTTGCAAGACACGTCAGTACAAAAAGTTGTTAAAATCGGGAAATTTTATGTACCCATATTTGTAGTCAGTGGCATTTTACGCCTCATGCAAACTCTGAAAAACACATAGAAAAGCATCATTCGCAAGAAAACGCAATAAATTGTGAATATTTGTGTATCACGTTCACATACAGGCAGTAAATGGTATGTTACTCGTTGCACTAAATTCTAAAAAAAAATCATGTAAAAAAGGTGTTTGTATACAAATATGTTCACATAGAAAAATATGATAAATCTCAAAAAAACTTGTAATCATATACCGTATACATGTAGTAACCGGTATTTTTTTTGCAATGTATCGTGGAACTTGAGACACTAAATATACTATATTCCTACCAATGATCCTTGGAGCTCAAATCCTCCAACCTTTCAACGTTACGTTCATTTACAAGTAACACAAAATCCAAAATAAGTCTCAATTCCCAAAATCCCAGGCATGCCACCGACATTTACTAGCTCGGACTATATGACTAATTGGGAAACACTAAAAGGATGAAGATTATTTCCTACAACAATTTCCTACAAAAAAAAATATAAGAAAATTATTCGCAAGAAAACCGTCAGACAAAAACAAATTGATTGGTTAATAATGATTCTGTCCGACGGTTTTTATTCAACGAAACCGTGACAGGTAAAACCGTAGGACAATTGTCAGAATAGGATGACGGGAAATTATGGCACCAACATATCCGATGCTTTTTAAGCGAATTAAATGGGTATGGACCACATATGCAAGAAAAGCATCGATATATTATCTGACATTTTTCCTGCAAATTCTTGTCATATGCTTTTGAGACAAATGAGGATATGGGTGTCGTAAAAAAGTAAAAAAATTATTCCTTTGATTTTCGTGCAGTTTAGTTTTCCTACATTGTTGTGACATAAATTACTACATATTTGCTACACCAGTCTTGCAATTTGACTTTTCATATGTATCCTACCATTTTGCTACATATTTTGCTTATAAATATCTCCCTTCCTCCCCCTTCTCCAGTTCGTTTCTGCAAGTATTTTGGCATCCATTTATGTTTTTGTTTCAATATCTTCCTCAGCTCAATCGAGGTGTTTCAACATAATTTAAAGGTTAGTGATTTAAATAGTAATTATTTGTGTTTTTAGAAGATATAGTCATGTTGTTTCAGGTAGCTGACTTATATGACAGGATGTTGTTGCATAATAAGTATTCAGATTAAGCTATATTTGTGATTAACATAATCATGGATTGTCCAAGTTGGACAGTTGAAAGTTGCATAAGCATTATTGTAGTTAATGCGTTCTTTTCGTAGTAGCATTTTGTGAATTTTGGTAGACTATTTCTCAAATTGTTCATGTCATGTGTTTTCTCAGTATGTTGATATTGTTGAGAAACACTATGAACAAGAACTGAAGGAAAATGCTGCCGAAATTTATATAAAATGCTCCCAAAATGAAACAGTTAAAATACTTTGCTGCTTATGCAACTTTCAATGGAGTAGGACCTTTATCTTAATGGAGTAGGTGGTTTAGTTCTGGAAAGTTGACATGTATTTCATATATAAGTAATTCATTTACATTTTCACTATATTTATATTATATGAAATATAATAAATTTATTACATATTTTTGTTGAGGGTTTTTATTGTTTATTTTACAAGGGAATCAAATGGTTGTTAATAGACGTAAGTGGATGTACCAGAGGACAGATACAGATGGGTATTTGAATTCTGGACTTATGGCTGATGTTAATGAGTTTTTATAGTTTGCATGTAGTGGGAAAGAATCAGAAATAATTAAATGCCCTTGTTGCACATGTAATAACAGATTTTATAAAATAGAAGTGAAAGTGAGAGAGCATTTGTATCGATATGGATTTACGTCAAACTATTACATATGACACTATCACAATGAACAATATGATAGCAATTTGCACAATTTTATAATGGCCTGTAGCTATTTTCCATCGCACTCATATAGAGGGAAAAGTGGCAAATTAACTAGTGTAAATGCGTATGAACAGATGGTACATGAATCAGTAGGTCCGTTATTATCGAATGTAGGATTTAGAAATAGTGAAAGAATGTTGGTGGATGAAGAGTTTATCAATGCTAATGTCGAAGAAGCTGATAATACCAGTAATAATAATGATAATGTGTTCGATGTGTTTGAAATGAGGAAGGGGTTACCTAATCCGATTGCACAACAATTTTATAATTTGTTGGATGCTGCAAATGCACCGTTGTGGGATGGGTGCACTAAACATACACGATTGTCTGCAATGACCCAATTGGTAAGTTGCAAAAATGAGTTTAATATGGCAGATCATTGTTTCGATCGAGTACTGGAGGTTATGAAAGAAATGTTGTCTGAAACTAATAGGCTCCCATACACCCTATATGATGCGAAACAACTCACAAAAGGACTTGGGTTGCCATATATAAAAATTCATGCTTGTGAGAATAACTGTATGCTATTCTATCAGGAAGATGAGAAATTAATACATTGTCGTGAATGTGGAAGCAGTAGATATAAAGAAAGCATAACCTATAGACAAAAGATGTTGATTTCCAAGAAATTGTTATGGTATCTACCAATAACCGGCAAGTCGAAGGTCTTGTACATGTCATCAAAAACAGTAACTCACATGACTTGGCATGCTTATAATAAATCATGCAATGATGGAAGTATAGGTCATCCATGTCAGTCTGAAGTGTGGCGTCACGTAGATCGAACATTCCCATCATTGGCTGATGAAATGAGAAATGCTAGGCTCGGATTATGTACCGATGGATTTAACCTGAATAATGTTATTGGTGGAACGTGCACGATATGGCCAATCTTTATAGTTATTTACAATCTTCCGCTGAACTGTGTATGAAAGAACCCTTCATTTTTATGACTTTTCTAATTCTAGGTCCTAGACCACCAGGATGCACCAGGAGCTTAAAACTTTATGGTTGGAAGGGACTGTTACATGGGACAGTTCTCAACAACAAAATTTTGTAATGAAGGCATGTTTATTATGGACAATTAATGATTTTTTGCATAAAGAAACGTTTCAGGTTGGAGTACCCATGGTAAGCTTGCGTGCCCATATTGCATGGAAGAAATTGACACATTTATGTTAAAAAAATGCAAAAAGCCATGTTACTTTGATTGTGACAGGGTTTTTTTTACAGCATAATCACACATTCCATTCGAATGCAACATCGTTCATTATAGGGAAGAAGGTTAATGCTGTCGTTAGTCCATATAAGTCAGGTGAGGAAATTCATGATATGTTGGTTGGGTATTGTTTTCCTCCATTTGGCTATTCATATGATAAAAACCGAGTTGTAGGGTTTAGATAGTGGCATAATTGGTTAAAGCGATGTATATTCTATGAGTTACTATACTTGAAGCATTTGCTAGTTTGCCATAATTTGGACATCATGCATATTGAAAAAAATAGTTTTGAGAATATTTTTAATATTGTTATAGATATACGAAAGAAAACAAAAGATAACTCAAATTCTCGGCTTTTGCTTGAGGAGTTAAAAAAATATGCGGCATGAACTACATTTACGAAATATTAAGGGGAACTAAGTGAAACCAAAAACATCTTATACATTGAGTCGGGAACATATAAGAGAAGTTACTCTGTGGCTGAGAACGATAAAAATGCCTGATAGGTATGCCTCAAACTTAGGCCGTACGGTTAACTTGAGTGACTGTACATTCTATAACTTCAAGAGCCATGATTGTCATCTGTTAATGTAGAGGTTGCTTCCTATTGCATTATGTGGGTACATGTCATGTCCTATATGGGAGACGATTCCTGAGTTTTGCTCATTTTTCAGAACATTATGCACAAGTAGGATTCGATTTGATGACATACAACAGTTGGAGCAGAATATAGTGGTTACCATATGTAAGCTAGAAAAGATATTCCTTCTGGCCTTTTTCTATTTGATGGAACATCTTGTCATCCACCTCCCCCATAAGACAAAGTTGTTTGGTCCAGTTCAATTTCAATGAATGTATTCGTTTGAAAGGTAATTTTTTTATTTGCATTCATATTTCTGTCAATAATTTTCATATATTATATGTTAATAATTTTTACATATTATATGTCATTAATTGTTATATTTTTTTAACTTGGCAGACTAATACGGTCATTGGAGCGAAAGGCCAGAAATAAAGTAGCAATTGAAGGTTCAATTGTGGAAACATACTTGGTCCAGGAAATGTCGACATTCTATAGCCACTACTTTGAACTAAATATTCATATACGGTTAAACATGGTGCCACGATATGATGACATTAATTTCCTGTGGCTCATGTTAAGGGTTAATTGTTATCTATCTTCAATACAAGATGTCGTAATATACCTAACCGCGGGCGGCAATGTTTACTTGATCCCACTGAGAGACATCAAATGCACATCTACACTTTGCGCAATTGCAATGAGATTATACAAATTATCAGGTGCCATATATGTAAACAACTGTTAGGGTTTTTATATCAATTGGATTGCTTTAATTCATTGTTGACTACTTATCATTTCAGGCATTTTGACTCTTATATATCAATAAGATTTCCCCAATTCAATGAAAGTCAATTACAAAGTTATTGAGACAAACATTTAACCGAATGGTTCTCATCATAGGTGAGTATCATGGCGTGATAATTTTTATGTGCCTAAATGTGTTATGTTTGTATTTACTGCGCAGTTATGTTGTTATATTAACTATCTATTTTCAGGTTAACCGTTTCAAGGATAAATTAGATCCTCATATTGTGCAATTAGCCCATGATCCTATTTGAGTTGGCAATTCATACAATGGATGTATTGTAAATGGTTTTTGTTTCCACACACAATCCTACGGCAAAGATAAAATGACACAAAATTATGGTGTTTGCGTGAAGGGTGAGACATGGGGATTTAGTGGGTATGATTTTTATGACCTTATTGATGAGATTATACACATTAAGTACCACGGGAGTAGGTATGAAGTTATGACGTTGTTCAAATGTACTTGGTTTAATCCGACATGTGGTGTTCGAAGTTACGCATATACCAGTGTTGTTGACATTAAATGGAAGTCTAGATTATCACCACCTGAGTCGTTTATCTTTGCGACATAGGCTCAACAAGTTTACTACTGTAAGTACCTTAACAACACTCTTCATCAGTGGTGGATGGGTGTTAAGACGCATCCACGAGCTTTCATCGATTGTTCATCGAATAATATTAGTGATCGGTCTGAGGACAATGAGAAAATGTCTAATGAGCAAACACGTATGTTAGAAACCACAGACGAGCAATTCCAAGAAGTGATTTCAAGTGAAGTATTTATTGTAACAACTGATGGCACTACCCTCAATGAGATTAACATACTTGTCGATTTCATGTGTTATTCTGAAATCGTGCTAGACATGGATCAGAATATTGAGGTCACATAAGCCAATAGGGATACATTAGATGATGAGGCATCATTCGTTACTTTAGAGTCAAATGAAGTCGAGGATGTTTGAGTAAGTATAATTGTTCAAAACATCTACATGTTTTATTTGAAGGTGTAATATAAATTTGTCATGCATATGCGTTTTGGACTGGAAAGATATTAAATTTATTAAATTTAATCATCACATATATAATTACTTACGTTGAAATGAATATATCAATTTTTTTCTGACAAAAATTATTGCATGATATTAAAAGAAATGATAATAATATTAAATTTGGGAGATTCAATCTCACCATATACACTAAATCCATAAATTTAAATTTTAGAATGTAAATATTTTTATTTATTCTTCAACTAAAAAAAGTGAACAAAAGATAACTACCAAACATAATAATCTGTCTGATGGTTTTGAGTTAATATTAAAAACACGTAGGAAAAATGTAGGAGAAGAAATAGGGGAGTGAGCTGGTCGATGGTTTTAACACTGTTTTAAAAAAATCGTAGGAAATGTGTAGGAATATATCACCTAGGGCAGTGCACTATCTGACGATTTTGAGTTAATATAAAAAATATGTAGGAAAAGTGTAGGACAAGATGAGATGTCAGAAAACCATAGGATGCCAAGTGGGAAATATGTAGGACACAAAGCGGGAAGCCAATTAATGGCAGGAGGGTTAAATTTTTCGTTTCCTATGCTTTTGAGGCACCTTCTAATTTTCATAAAAAAACCGTAGCAAAATTTGCTATGCTTTTCCTACAATTTTAAAAGTGCAGGAAAATCGTAGGACTCTTGGGTAGCTTAACCGCCGCATCTTCCCTTTAAATTCATGGAGCTTTCTAGTTCCTTACCACTCCTCTCCCTCTCTTCTGTGACGCTTTCCTCCAAACCCTCTCCCAAAATCCCTTCCAGAGTTCCTTCAAATAGGTATTTTTAATTTTTTAAACAGTTTTTTCTTATATAATTAATGTTTGGTATTATAGTGGTTGTTTACAGAATGCATGTATTGCATGTTTTATTTTTTAATGCCAATTTTTATATTATATGTTTTAAGTAACCCTATATATGTTGTTAGTAATATGTATGTGGTTAGTTATAAATAATTTTTAGTGTAATAATGGTATGTAATATGTATTTGGTTGGTTATAAAAAACTGTTACGTCAATAATGTTAGTGTAATATTATTGTCACTTCAATAATATTAGTGTAATCAATTAAAGTTAATCCAATAATGTTACTTCAATAATGTTACTGTAATCAGTTGACGCTAGTTTAATAATTGTAATTTATAAACAAGTATTAGTCGAATAATTGGTAATTTATAAAACTTGTTATTGCACAAATGGTATTGAAATAATGGCAACTTAAAAATTAATGATTTTAATGCAATAATGAAATTTAATAAGTAAATGTTGGTGTAGTAATGGTCATTTATAAATAAAACGTAATAGCAATTTAGTGTTAAATATTTATGTAATAAACGGTTTTGCAATAATTAAAAAAATTAAAAACATGTTACACTATAATTTTAGGATGGTTCGCCCTAGATAGTCAGGCTCGGGCAAAGGCCCGACTAGGGACTTACATGACCCGCGACGCAATCGGGGTCCACAACCACCTGTTGTGACACTTACCCAGGTGTCCCAGACTCAAACTCTAACCCAGGTGCCAGAGACTCTGCTACCACATGCGTAGGCTCAGACCCCAGCGGTACAGACCCAGCTACAGACCCAGGTGCCATATACTCCGTTGCGTAGACCTTATATGCACCAGACATTTGGCGCATCGAACTCCGCATTTCATCAATTTTGAGACACCCAGCCCAATGCCTATTACTCGGATATGAGCGGAATATGTGGGTCATCTCATTACCAGCATACGGAGAACAGACAACCCACTTGGGAGCTCGATCCCAATTCATTCCTTGATCCATATGAGATTGGTATACCCACTCATCTAGATGGCCTACACTCGACTCAACATCAGCAGTAACAACGGCCTCAACAGTAGCCAGATGATGGCGGCCCAGCCGTTGCACATGACGCGCAGCCAACTAATGGCACCCCACTCTTTAGAGGCCGAGGCCCGCGGGTAGTTGACTTAGCACCACCTCCACCTCCCCAGGATCGTCCAATGATCGTGCCTCGAGAGTAAGTGTTACTGACTCCTACAAAATTAATTGTTAATATAATTATACGTTGCTTTTAGTTACATCACTTTGTATATATATCTTACTATAATTTAAATTTGTTACAGCTTACTCACTGATGACTTCGTTTGGTCCACCGTAGCCTCCATTCATGTGAGGTTGTAGGACGAAAGTTGTATAGCTTGGTCACATGCATCTCGAGCTACATGAGAGGAGCACGTCACCAAGTTCAAGGTAATTAGTTCCTGTAGTTTTTTAAATAATAGTTTATATATGGACTAATTCATCTTTTTTTTCTCTTTTTTGATATTGTAGAACTGCTATAGATGGGACCCTAGAGACTTCAGCGACATCCGCCAGATTGTGTTCGACTACTGTTTGCGGTCCATGTGAAACCACGTCTATCATTGGACGTTTGTTGCAATTCAGAAGATCCCCAACTTCTTCGCCAACCCTGACTACAATTTATTGCGGCCACATGTTCCATCCTACTACAGTCAGCAGGTATGGAACTAGTTGTGTGACCAGTAAGAGTAGGAGAGATGGAAGAAGCTATCAGAGGTTGATTCCCATGCCAAATGCATAGCGGATAACTCAGGCCTTGTTCCGAAGCACACGATGGGCTCAATCCTAGGCGAGATGCATTGGGATTGTATGGTACCAACGTCTCCCTTCCATACATTATAATTTTTTTATATGATTTATTAATTACTTAAATTTCTAATGATATCTAAAAATGTGCAGACAAAAGCGCGAGATGGAGTTAAGCCATCATTTAATGAATGATGGTCTCATACTCATAGACATAAGAAGACCGGTCAGCCCATCGATCCGATTTTACAATTGCTGCAGGAAATAAATGTTCACTTACCACAACTAAGAATGTTTTAAAAATATATTAACTGTCTTACTAACTCTAATTTCCTTTTCTTGTAGGATGGATATGTCCAGTGGATTCAAGAAAAATACCAGAATCCGAATGACCACCCGCAGTTCAATGCAGAGTTATGGAGCGAGATACGAGACCCACCAAAAAAATGTCGACTATTGGGTGTTCCGCTCCGACTCGTTGATCCCCACATTTTTGGACCAAATCGAGGATTTTTCATTTCTATTTAAATTAATTAATTATTTTTATCACTTTTGCATTGCTAATTGCTACTTATCAAATTTTTTAGGCTCCACGTGTTGATTTGGCTGAAATTGCTCAACTAAGAGCTGAGAACAACCAGGTGCAGAGTGATTTTACCTAGTTACAGGTAGAGGTTCGCACTCATGTCCAATGAGAGACTGACACTGCAATAAGCATCATGCTTAATAGGTTGATTCAGCAGGGGATTTTACCTGCATCAGCTCTCTTAGACGACCAACGGATCAGATCCTCTACTCAACATCATGATGACGATCATAGCCAGCAAGATGGCGATGATCAACCCGGCACTGCATCCCATTGATTTTATATTAGACCTTTAGTTATTTGTAATTGACTTTTTGTTTAAAATTTGATTACTTTTATGTATAGTGAATTATTGACTACTTTGATCAATTGTTATATAATAATAATAATAATAATAATAATAATAATAAAATATTATATATATATAATGCTATATAACATGTTATAAATTTGGGTATAAATTAATTTACTAAAATCTTTAACTTGTCACAAAATCGTAGGAATAATACATTAATTTCAGAAAACCTTAAGAGATAGTTTAGTCAAAAAAGCGTAGAAGTATTCTGTCACAAAGCCGTAGGACAAAAATTGTCACAAAACCGTAGTACATTGAAAGTTACAAAACCGTAGGAAAAGTAGGGTCACAAAACCGTAGGACAATTGGGGTCACAAAATCGTAGGACAATTGGGGTCACAAAGCTGTAGGAAATACTTTTATCAGAAAAATGTAGGTGTTAATTCATCTCAAAACCGTCAGATAAACTAGGGTCCACATGCATCACAAAAGCGTATGACTATTTTACGTTTATCCGACGGTTTTTATTTCTAATACTACTTTTTCCTACAGTTTTGTCCGACGATTTTAATTGTAGAAAATGAACATTTCCTACAATTTTCCTACATTTTTTCCCATCTCAAATGCCTTGTTTCCTTGTAGTGAAACTTTCAACTATCTCTTCTAGTTTGACCTAACAAACAATTTATCCCTACGTTTCTAAAACCTAGGCTTTGACCCCTACTTCTTTACACTATCCGACAAAAAATTCCGAAAGCGTTGTTTAAGTTGTACGATTATAATTTTTTAGTAGTTTCAATCTATTCAATTTTTTTTTTCAAATTAATAAAAATTTTAAAATAATTAATTTTTCTTTTTTATAAATATTTTCCTTTTTATAAATGCAAACCAATATTTTTTAAATATCAGTTAACTACGAAAGGAATGCCAAAATTTTTGAATAATTTGAATATAGTTACTAGATAGTTTAAACTATAGTTTCAGAAGTTATTGTCAAATAATATAAAGGAAATGGGGAAATAAAGTGTAGGTTAAGTAAACCACAAGGTAAGGTTTGTATAATTTACCCTAACCTAATATTATATCGTAGAGATGTGCAATACAAGCTTGAACTGTTTTATATAAACTTGTAGAGTCTGGCCATGGATAAGAACTCCAGGCACCAAAAAGACGGAAAGAAGACGAACGAAAAGATGAGGTCAAAGCGTAAAACTAGTTTTATCTTCATCACAATTCTTTTCACCGTGGTAGAAGTAATTTTGGCTTGACGAATACCATATGGTAAAAAAAGTTAATTACTATTTACCCCTCAAAATTTAGGTTATATCACACTTTTCCCATCTTATTTCAAACATATACACTTGACTTTCTTTCTGTCTGATAGTAACTTCTAAAATCTTAATTAAAATTTTATGGTAATTATCTCCTAGAAATTTCAGTCCACATGGTACTTTTTTGTATTTTGTAGGTATTTTAAATTATCAAATTTTTCTTGTCTTAAATACTGAATATTACCCCAAACATTTCCTACTAAATCAGTTAAAAGTCTAAACGATGAACTGGTACAACTCAAGACTCATATTTCTAAGTTTAGGCAGTTCAGTCTACAAGATGAGTTGGTCAATTAAGTGAGATCATGCTTTCAGACACCATTTGCCACTATTTGACCAAGATGATAGACTCGGCCAAGTCGTCACTCATGAAGTTACTCAAACGGTGGCAAATAGTGTTCGATCGCATGACTTCACCTAACTAACTAGCTCACCTTTTAGACCAAACCACCTTAAACTTAAAACTATGAGTCTTGAGTTGTGCTGGTTCATAGTTCAGACCCTTAAGTGTTTTAGTAGACAAAGTTTGGGGTACTCTTCTATGTTTAAGTTTTCTTTCTCGAAATGTAAAACAGTTTTCTTAAAAGGGTAAAGTATAAGGCGGGGGCAAATTATATATTTCTAATATAGAATGAGTAAAGTGTAATATTACTTAAACTTCAGTGGGGAAAAAGTTAGTAACCCTTTTATTAAAAAACTTATCAATACATTAATCGAAAATATCAACTATCATGCACAAAATTATGCATTTAGCCATATTCTACCCATCACTTTGTAATAGAAAACTTGTAAAAAGGTAGGTTTTTTTTATTTTTTATGAGTTTAAAATGAGGCTAGGTGGATGTTATACTATCTCCTATAATTGCATTAGCCTCTAAAATGTTGTAGGAGGCTAATATATCAAATTAATTTATTTAAACTGATTGAACAAAAATTAGGGGAATATATGATGTCCCTAAGGTTGGGTGGATATTTGGTCTGAAATCTTCATTGCAATATCATTGAACAAGATTTTAAAAGTTTTAGTGTCTATTTTAGAACCAAAATTCAGTTTAGGGGGAAAAGATTAAATTAAAATGGTTTAGGCCAATTGGCAATGTAATTAAGTCTTTTCAAATATCCTTTCTTGCATTCTAAAAAAAATTAGCAAGGTCTCATGTTTTGTTAAAATATCTATTATAATAAATAATAAGAATTGATCTCTTTTGAAATGAAAGCCTTAGGTGCCCAAGTCACGTTCTATTGGGAACATGCAGACAATTGAAGAAGCTATTTGATTTGGTCAATACTGTGGTCTTTCTATTAAATTTTTTTGGTCTACACATATAGATGTTAAAAAAATTGTTGGTGTTTGTTGGACAGGCTTTGCATGTCAAAGCAGGCAAGGGTTATGGCTTTTGAGATATCCTGGCTTTCAACAAGGCAATGTTGGTAAAGCAAAGTTGGTGCTTTATCCGTAATCTAACAAGCCTAGTGTACCAAGTTTTCAGAGGGAAATGTTTCCCTTTTACCTTGTTCTTACGTGCTGCTTGACCCTTTAATTATTCAAACGTATGGAAGGGCATTCTAGTGGGTTGGTACGTCATTAAGGCTCATGGCTTCTGGAGGATTGGCTGGGTGTCTATGTGGAATGACAACTTGGTTCCGGGGCCTTAAATGAAACCAATAACTTCCCCTTTCTGCTTCTAGCCCATTTTTCAGTTGCTAACCTGATTGACCAAAATTCTTTTTCATAGAAGCCGGGAGATATAGAAGTTCTCTTCCACCATTCGGATGTAGCACATATGAGGGACAATCCTTTGAATCCTAGGTTTTCAGATAACCTCTTTAATTGGGGAATGACAGACAAAGGGTAGTTCTTGGTTAATTTTGCATACTGTCTCGTGTAAGTCCTTCCATTTGGTCAAAATTTATGCTTAAATTTGATTTTTGGAGTTATGTGGCGCTTGAGCCTTTCTCCATGGATGTAGGTATTCTTTTGGTGAGTTTGCACGAACATTTTACCTACAAGGGATGATTTACAAAATCACAAAATCTAGTTAATTCTTTCCTGTCCTGTTTGTGACCAAGGATTAGAATATACTTGTCATATTTTTTCTGGAATGTCATTTTGTTAGATTGGTGAAGGATTGATGTGATTTGAATGTCCCTCACCTAGGCGCACAAACAAACACTTCATGTCATTAGGGAGAAAGAAAGGGTCTATTAGGGTTAAGGATTTAAGTTTGAATAAAAATGGTAACTCTTGTTTGTTAGGATAAGTCATATTTGATTGGAATAATTAGGAAATATATTAACTTTATTCAAAATTTTAAGCATGAGAAATTTTTGAATTTGAATTCATTTAAAAGGTAGTCTTAATAAGAAAGTAAATATAATATAATAAATATGATAATTATTTAAAAATGAGTTAATTCATTCATTGTTTTCATATAACTAAAAGTGTTCACAAAGTGGCATATATTCGGATATTAATCTCATACAATTGGTTGGTAATTTAATACATGAAGAATTTAATTTCATATTCAGAGAGTTTTCATTAGATTTTATGAAGAATATTCAATTTCATACATAGAAACTCATTTTGTATAATAAGAACCTAATTTCATAAAATTCAAAAACATACATATAAAACCTAGAAATATACATATATTTGCGTTCTTTACAAGAAAAATCCAAAACTATACATATAAAATCTAGAAACATACATAAGTATCTATGTTTTTCACAAACTTAGAAGAATACATGTAAAATCCAAAAGCATACATGTATACTTGTATTTTTTACAAACCCATAAGCATTCTTATAATCCCCAAAAGCATACACATATATCTATGCTCTTTACTGACCCAAAATATACATACATGTCCTAAGAGTATACATACATACATACATACATACATATATATATATATATATATATATATATATATATATATATATATATATATATATATATATATATAATATAGTATATATATATATATGTATATATGTATGTATGTATGTATGTATATTTGTGCTCTTTACAAACCCAGAACATACATATAAAACACAGAAGCATACAAAGATAAAAAAATCACAATCAAACATATAAATCTTCAATCCAACACAAAAATCTCAAATTTCAAAATAGTTCTTCATAAACCCATGTTATTTTTTAATAAAAAACACAAACTGTGTATGTTTTTTTGCACAAATCTCACCTTCAAATTGTTTTATTCTTAACCAAAATCAATGCCACCATCGTCAAACCAACCCTTTCCTTACCTTCTATTCAGCAACCTCATTCCATCGTGAACCCATCCACCATCTGTTTCAAAAACAACCACTTGTTTTTTTTTTTCTTGTCTTGTTCTATAGAAAACATATAATTGTCCATGAATTTTCAATCTGGTCCAAAGGTCTTGTTCAAAGCTTATGTTCCTCCGACAGTTAGTGGTGGCGGTGATACAAGATGAGTGGGTGAAGGTGGAGATTTAGTGGTTTGGGGAGAAAGAATGAGATTTGATTTAGCAGATTGGGAGATGAAGAGAGGACTAGGAATTAAATAGATATAGATAATTACCAAATTTAAAAAAATTGTCAAGGGAAAATTGGGGATAATTATGAAAAATAGAAAAATTATCCTAATTAAATGGGTTAGTCAATCCATGCTTCAAGCAATCTGAGTGCCTTCTCCTAATCCGTATTTTGATTCATGCTTCAATCCATTCTCTAATCCGTGGTCTGATGAGACCAGATTCAAATCAATCAAAGACAAAATCAAATCCCACGTCGCCGGCACTATGAACTATCTGCCGACAACAATCATAATGACCATATCATCGTGGCGGACAAAAAGGGGGAGGAGAGTGGGTGTGAAGGAAACCCTGGAGGTATGGCCACTTTGAAGGAGAAATTATCGGTGATGTCAAAAAGCAGGCGAAGTATTTGAGGGGAAGGAATAACCTGCATGTCCGATTTCTCTCATTACCTGCACTGAGTCGGCAGGTGTCGTTCAACTTCCAAGTTCCCAATAATAGAGGCAAAAAATATCCAACAAGGTATGGGTTTATGGCCAAGAGCCTCAAGTACAACACCTTACTTAGCCATGAAGGAAAAGGAACTGATCAGGTTGAGTTTCTAGCTGGAATGGCTGTTCTGAAGACTGCTCCTATTACGATGTTTGCTTTTGCTTGTGTTTGTGTTTTCAAATAAGTCTCTTAGCTATGTCAGTTTGTTTCTGTCTAGGGAAGTGGAACTCTCGAACATGTAGTTCAGTTGAGCCAGTGCTTCTTGTGGATCGGTCTAGGGAACGTGGCCAAGTACGTGGATTTTGGCTAGGAAATTGACCAGTTCTTCTTTTGCATTAAGGGAAAATGCAATCCAAGTCCTTAAATAATTAATTGATGCAATTAACGGCTTTACGAATAGCGGTTAATAGGTTAAGGACGATATTCAAGGGCAAATTATGCGGGGTCCCTAACTTTTGATTTATGTTTTGTTTTAATCCTTAATCTATATATTAATTGTTTTCTTTGGTTCTAAATTTTTAACTTTATCCTTTTGTCCTAAATTTTTTTAAATCATTTTGTTTTAGTCCCACTACTAAATAGAAACCATTAATCCAGACGGACTTTGCTACATAAGTGAAAACAATGCATATTGAAACGAGGTTCATTATAAAAAGAGATGAAGAAACCCCATTGCCTTATAAAGACCCACTTTTACCTTATCGCTATTACCAGTCTCACTATTATTGTTGCAAAAACTCTCAAGCTCTCTACATAAGTGAATGTTTTCTTGAGTGGTCTTGCCGTTTGTTGGGATCTTCGCAATTCACCACCGTCGCATTCCACCATCGTGCCGGTCTCCATCGCTCATTAAGGCAGCTTAAGCTTATTTGTTTGCCTTTCAAGGTGTTTCCAAATCATGAATTGTGAGGCAAGAATTTTCTCTATATAGACTTAGACATTTCAAGTCAATTTTTTGGAATTAAACGAAGTGTGATTTAGATTGGTGAAGAATTTTGCAAGGGCGTGTACTGAACGCCTAGAAAATTTTATTTATAGAGGCAAATATTCTGAGGATGGATATACACAAGCAGGTAATAGAATAAAAAAAATGAGTTCCAAGTCTTTCTTAGCCTGTTTTGCTTTATTCATTGTGACTCTCTTCATTGTAGCCGAAGCAATTTTTGCTAGAGAATTACTTTCCGGCAATATATCCATTTTTCTTTCCTTTATTTTTTTTAGCATTTTCTGTTAAAAAAGAGTAAAAATCTGGGAGAATATTGAAAAGAAAAATTAATCTAGAGCTGCACTCACACACACACACACACACACACACACTTATATATAATCAATTATCTCAATGTGTTTATGCTTTTCTCCCATAGTTTCAAGACATAGATAATTTAGCAACACAGGAAAAAAAAGAAAGAGAAAATGAAACAATAACAAATATGTATTAGTTTGCCAGTTTTAATCAGCAAAGCCAAAAATATGTTAAAAATGAATTAATATAACTCTAAGACATAATGACATGAGAAAGATGATGAAGAAGAACTAAATAAACAGGGAGCAAAGGGAATGAACCAGGACGTGACAACAAGTTGAGTCTACTAAATATATAGATTGTTTTATAAAAGTAAAATTTACAAATTTATGTTCTAGATCATTTTACTCTAAATGAATTTGGATGACCCAATTTTTTATGTACACATTTTCTTTTAAGGGCAAAATTAACTTGTCTTTAACTGACCTAGATACACTATAAGAAAACAAGGCATTTGAGATGAGAAAAAATGTAAGTAAACCGTAGGAAATAGTTATTTCCTACAATTAAAACTATTGGAAAAAACTGTAGGAAAAAGTAGCGTCGAAAATAAAAAGTGTCGGATAAGCGTATACCCATCCTACGCTTTTGTGATATTTGTGGACCCCAGCTTGTCCGACAGTTTTGAGATGCATTAAATCCTACAATTTTCTAACTAGTCTATTTCCTATGGTTTTCTGACACCATCTGTCCTAAGCTTTTGTGATATCCATGGACCCCATCTTATCCAACGGTTTTTTTGACCCCACTAGTCCGACCGGTTTTCTGACGCAATCATTCCCTACTTTTTTGTGACAGCTATTTATCCTACACTTTTCTGACTACATTATTTCCTGCGGTTTTCCTACGATTTTGTGACATGTTGTAGATTTTTTAAATGAATTTATACACAAATTAAAATCATATTATATAGCATTATATATATACATAATTTAGACATTGGCATATATAAAGATTGTATACATTATTAAGACATGTTATTTGTATAGGATTATATAATTATTATTATATGTATTTTATTATTATTATTAAATAGAATTATATATATATATATATATATAACAATTGATAACAATTGATGAAAGTAGTCAATATTTCACTATATATAGAAGTAATCAAACTATACAGAAAAAGTCAACTACAAATAACTGAAGATGTAATATAAAATTAATGAGATGCCGTGCCGGGCTGATCATCGCTATCACGCCGGCTACCATCGTCGTCATGATGTTGACTGGAGGATCCGGTCCATAAATCGTCTGAGAGAGCTAATGCAGGTATAATCCCCTGCTGGACCAACTTGTTAAACATGACGCTCATTGCAGCCTCTGTCGCTTGCTGGACTTGAGTATGAACATCTATCTATAACCGGGCAAAATCACTCTGTAGCTGGGTGTTCTCAGCCCTCAGCTAAGCAATCTCAGCCAAGTTAGTATGTGGAGCCTAACAAATTTCGTAATTAAGTAGCAATTATCAATGTAAAAGTGATAAAATTAATGTATTAAGTTTAATAGTAATGAAAAATACCCGATTTGGTCCAGAAGTATGAGGATCAGTGAGTCGGAGTGGAACACTCGATAGTCGGCCCTTTTTTGGTGGGCTTCGTACCTCACTCCAAACATGTGGATCGAATTGTGGGCGGTCATTCTGATTATGGTATTTTTCTTGAATTCGTTGCACGTATCCCTTCTACAGGAAAAAGAAATTAAAGTTAGTAAGACTCTTAATATATTTTGAAAACATTGTTAGCACTGAAAAATAAAAATTTATTACCTGTAGCTGTTGTGCAATTGGATCGATAGGTTGACCGGTCTTCTTGCGTCTATGAATATAAGACCACCACTCATCAAATGATGGCTCAACTCCATCTCATTCTTTGTCCTGCACATTTTAAAATATCATTTAAAATTTGTGTCAATAATAAATCGTGTAAAAAATTGTAATGTATGTAAGGCAAAAGTTGGTACCATATGATCCTAGTGCATCCCACCTGGGATGGAGCCCATCGTGTGCTTCAGAACAAGGCCTGAGGCATCCGCCGTGTGCTTTGCATGGGAACCAACCACCGATAACTTTATCCATCCCTCCTACTGCCACTTGTCACACAACTGATTCCATACTTATTGACTATAGCAGGATAGAACGTGTGGCCGCAGCAAATTGTAGTCGGGGTTGGCAAAGAAGTTGGGGTTCTTCTGAATTGCAACGTTCCTCTAGTGATAGACGCGGTTTCGTATGGACCGCGAGCAGTACTTGAACATGAGCCGGCGGATGTGCCCGAAGTCTCCAAGGTCATATCTATAATAATTCTGCAACATCAAAAAAGAGGAAAATATCAATTACTACATATAGAAACAAGCATTTAAAAATCCATTGGAAACTAATTACCTCTAACTTGGTGATGTGCTCCTCTCGTAAAGCTCAAGATGCTTGTGGCCAAGTTATAAAACTTTCGTGCAACAACCTCACATGAATGGAGGCTACAGTGGAATGAACTAACTCATCAGTGAGAAAGCTGTAACAAATTTAGATTATAGTTAGATATATATATGAGGTGATGTAATTAAAAAAGAGCAGATAACATAGCAACAATTAAATTTGTAGGAGTCAATCACACTTACTCTTAAGGGACGATCATCGAACGGTCCTGTGGAGGTGGAGGTGGAGGTAAGTCAGCTACCTGTGGGCCTCGCCCTCTATGGAGTGGGGCGTCATCAGCTGCATGCTCGTCATGTGCGATGGCTGGTCTACCATCATCTGGCTGTTGCTACTAAGTCTGATGTATGGTAGGCAGATGAGTAGATATACCATTCTTATCTGGATCAATGTACGCATTAGGATCGAGCTCCCACGGGGTCTGCCCGATACCTGTATGCTAGTAATGAGACGACCCGGATATTCCACTCATATCCGGGTAATAGGCATCGGTCGGTGTGTCATGGAATTGATGAAATGCAGAGCTCGATACTCCGAATGTCTGAGGAGGCACGTAAGGCCTAGGCATCGAAGTATACAGCAATTGGGTCTGTGGCTGAGTCTGTGAGATAGAGGTCTGAGTCTGGGCATGTGGCACCGGGGTCTATGGCACCTGGGTCTGAGTCTAGGTCTGTGACACCTGGGTAGGTGTCATAGCAGGCCCTCATGGACCCCGACTGCGTCGCGAGTCCTGCAAGTCCTTGGCCGGGCCTTTGCCCGAGCCTGAGTGTCTAAGGCGAACCATCCTAAAATTTAAAAGTAACTTGTTTTTACTTTTTGTAATTATTGTAGAACCGTGTATTATATAAAAATTTATTTATAAATTACCATGCATTACGTCTCAATCATTTAGTTATAAATAACCATCACTACACTAACATTTACTTATTAAATTTCATTATTGCAGTACAATCATTAATTTCTAAATAATTGTTACTGTAATAACATTTATTATAATAACATTAATGAAATAACATTACTGTACTAACTTTAACTGATTGAAGTAACATAATTGGAGTAACAACATTATTGCAGCAACATTATTGAAGTAACATTTTTTTATAAATTACCACATATACACATATTACCATATTGTATTAACTTTAACTTACCACATACACATTAATTTCATGCATCTGTATATATTTAACTTACCATTATTATAGTAAAAATTATTTATAACTAGCCCACATGCATAGTACTAACAATACGCATAAAATTAGTACAAAAAAAATTATCATTAAAAAATATAACATACAAAACATGCATTATGTAAATCCTCACTATAATAGCTGGTTTAGGGATCTCTGGAGGTGGTTTAGGGAGTTAGGGTAGAGGGGATCATCACAGAATAGAAGGAGAAGAGTTGTTTGAAATGAGGGAAACTTCCATGAATTTAAAGGGAAGGAGTGGCGGTTCAGCTACCCTAAAGGCGTACGATTTTCCTGCATTTTACCTAAATTGTAGGAAAAGCGTAGGAAACAGTCCTACGATTTTGTTACTAAAATTAGAAGCCGTTTGATAAGCGTAGGACTCAAAAATATTTAAGTCACCCACCATAAATTTCGTTTCCTACTTTAAGTCCTACGTATTTTTGACATTAGCCTACAAATTGCTTACAGTTTCCATATTTGTGTTAAAACCGTTGAATAACTCCTACATTTTTCCTACTTTTGTAAAAAATTAACTCAAAACCATCGAACAGCACACCACCCAAGGTAACTATGTCCTACAGTTTTCCTATTTTTTAAAAAATAAACTCAAAACCGTCGGACGACGCACTGCCCAAGGTAACTTTGTCCTATAGTTTTCCTACTTTTTAAAAAATTAACTCAAAACCGTCGGACAGCGCACTGCCCTAGGTATCAAGTTTGTATAATATTTATATATATAGGTAGGAATATTTATATTTTGTACTAAATTATATATATTATATATATCATTTTTGTTTAGTTGAAGACTTTATTAACATCATTATCACTATTGTTAAAGTAAATATTATATTTTTATACTGAAAAAAAAATTGATATATTCATTTCAACATAGTAATTATATATGTGATGATCAAATTTAATAAAATTAATATCATTCAAAGTTATTACAACTTTAAATAAAACATGCAGATGTTTTGAACAATTACACTTAATCAAATGTCCTCGAGTTCATCTTAATCAAACATCCTCGACTTCATCTGACTCTAAACTAATTAAGGATGTATCATCATCTGATGTATCACCATCATCTTGTATGACCTCAATATTGTGATCCATCTCTTGAACGATTTCAGGATAACACGTGAAGTCGGCAAGTATGTTAATCTCATCAAGGGCAATGCCATCAGTTGTTACCATGGGTACTTCACTTGAAATCGCTTCTTACTTTGGCTCATCTATGGTTTCTAAAACACGTGTTTGCTCATCAGACATTTCATCATTGTCGTTAGAATGATCTATGACATTATTCAATGAACAATCGATAAAAGCTCGTGGCTTCGTCTTAACAACAGCTCACCACTGATGAAGATTCTTGTTAGGATACTCATAGTAGTAAACTTGTTGAGCCTATGTTGCAAAGATAAACGGCTCAGGTGGTGATAATCTAGACTTCCATTTAACATCAATGACAGCGGTATGTGCGTAACTTCGAATGCCACATGTCGGATCAAACCAAGTACATTTGAACTGCCTCATGACTTCATGCCCAGTCCTGTGGTACTCAATGCATATAATCTCATTAATAAGCCCATAAAAATCATACCCATTAGATCCCCATGTCTCACCTTTAACGCAAACTCCAAAATTCTGGGTTGCTTTTGTCTTTGCCGTATGATTGTGTGTGGAAAGGAAAGCCATTCATAATACATCCGTTGTACGATGTCCCAACTTGAATAGGACCACAGGCTAATTGCACAATGCGAGTATCTAATTTATCCTTGAAACGGTCAAGCTAAAAATAGTACGTTAATATAATAACATCATTGCTAAATGAATACAAACACAACACATTAAAGTACATAAAAATTATCAGTCATGATACTCACGTATGATAAGAACCATTGGATGAAATGTTCATCTTGATAACTTTGTAATTGAGTTTCATTGAATTGGGGAAATCTTGTCGATATATAGGAGTCAAAGTACCTGAAATGATATTTATCCATAAATGAATTAAAGCAATCTGATTGAAAGAAAAAACCTCAACACTTCTCTAGAATATATGGCACCTAACAATCGGTGTAATCTCATTGCAGTTCCGCAAAGTGTACATCTTGACTTGACATCTCTCAGTGGGATCCAGTAAATGTTGTCGCCCGTGTTTAGGTATATTACGACATCTTGCATTGAAAATAGATAGTAATTCACCCTCAACATGAGCCATAGGTAGATCGATGTCATCATTTCGTGGCACTCTGTTTAACCTTGTAGGAATATTTGATTCAAAGTAGTGGCTACAGAATGTAGACATTTCCTGGATCAAGTATGTTTCGACAATTGAACCTTCAATTGCAATTTTATTTCGGGCCTTTCGCTTTAACGAGCGCATGGGTCTGACAGGTTAAAAAAATTAGACAGAGTGTAAAATAATGACATATAATACCCATCAATTATTGACAGGCCATCTATGAAAAATAATGATAGAAATATGAATGTAAAACAAAAAATTACCTCTCAAACGGATACATCCATCGAAATTGAACTGGACCACACAACTTTACCTCATGAGGGAGGTGGATGACAAGATGTTCCATCGAATAAAAAAAAGCGGAAGGGAATATCTTTTCTAACTTACATATGATAACCATTATATTCTGCTCCAATTGTTGTATGTCATCAAATCGAATCCTACTTGTACATAATGTTCTGAAAAATGAACAAAGTTCAGAAATCGTCTCCTATATAGGACCTGGCATGTACCCACGTAATGCAATTGGAAGCAACCTCTACATAAATACATGACAATCATGGCTGTTGAAGTTATAGAATGTACTGTCACTCAAGTTTACTGTACGACCCAAGTTTGAGGCATACCCATCAGGGATTTTTATCAATCTCAGCCATAGAGTATTTTCTCTTACATGTTCCTGACTCAACGTATAAGATGCTTTTGGTTTCACATAGTTCCCCCTAACCTTTTGTAAATATAGTTCACAGCACATATTTCTTAACTCCTCAAGTGAACAAAAAAAATGTGAATTATCTTTTGTTTTCCCTCGTATATCCATAACAATATTGAAAATATTCTCAAAACAATTTTTTTTAATATGCATGATGTCCAAATTATGGCAGACTAGCAAATGCTTCCAGTATGGTAACTCCCAGAATATACGCCGCTTTAACCAATTATGCCGCTCTGCAAATCCTGCAACTCGATGTTTATCATATGCATAGCCAAATGGAGGAAAGCAATAGCCAACCAACATATCATGAATTTCCTCACCTAACTTATATGGACTAGTGATAGCACTAACCTTATTCCCTGGGATGAATGATGTTACATTCGAACAGAATGTTTGATTCTGCGGTAAAAACACCCTGTGACAATCAAACCGAAATGACTTTCTACATTTCTTCAACATAAATGTGTCAATTTCATCCATGCAATATGGGCACGCAAGCTTACCATTGGTACTCTAGCTTGAAAGGTTTCCTAGTGCAGGAAAATCATTTATTGTCCATAATAAAAAACATGCTTTCATAACAAAAATCTGTTGTCGAGAATTGTCCCATGTAATAACCCCTTCCGACCATAAAGTTTTGAGCTCCTCAATCAATGGTCGTAAATATACATCAATGTTGCGTCCTGGTACTCTAGGACCAGAAATTAGGAGAGTCATAAAAATGAAGGGTTCTTTCATACACAGATCCAGCGGAAGATTGTAAACAACTATAAAGATCGGTCATATCATGTATGTTCCACCAATAACATTATTCGGGTTAAATCTATCAGTACACAATCCGAGCCTAACATTTCTGATTTCAGCAGCGAATGATGGGAATGTTCAGTTTACATGCCCCCATGCTTCAGACTGACATGGATGACCCATACTTCCATCATTCCATGACCTATTATAAGTATGCCAAGTCATGTGAATCGCTGTTTTTGATGACATGTACAACCGCTTCAACCTGCTAGTTATTGGTAGATATTGTAGAATTTTTTTGGGAATCAACTTCCTTCTTCCAAAGGTTACTCTTTCTTTATATCTACTACATCTACATTCACAGCAATGTGTTAATTTCTCATCTTCCTGATAGAATAGTATACAATTATTCTCACAAGCATGAATTTTTATATATGGCAACCCAAGTCCTTTTGTGAGTTGCTTCGCATCTTGTAGCGTGTATGGGAGTCTATTAGTTTCAGGCAACATTTCTTTCATAAGCTCTAACACTCAATCAAAACGACGATCCATCATATTAAACTCATTTTTGCAACTTAACAATTGGGTTATTGCATACAATCGTGTATGTTTAGTGTACCTATCCCACAACGGTGCATTTGCATCATCTAACAAATTATAAAATTGTTCTGCAGTCAGATTAGGTAACCGTTCTCTCATTTCAGACACATCGAACATATTGACATTATTATCATTGACATTATTATCTTCTTCGACATCAGCATCGATAAACTCCTCACTATTTCTAGATCCTACATTTGATGATAATCGATCAACTGATTACACTACTTGATTCCCCACTTATTGCTCCATATGGCTGTGATGGAAAATAGGTACGAGCCATACTGAAATTATGCAAACTGTTATCATCTTGTTCATTGTGCGAGTGCCATATGTAATAGTTCGATTTAAATCCACATCGATATAAATGCTCTCTCACTTTCGCTTCTATTCTATAAAATCTGTTATTACATTTGTGACAAGGGCATTTAATCATTTCTAACTCCATCCCACTGTAGGCAAACTGTAAAAACTCATTAACATCAGCCATAAATCTAGGATTCATATAACCATCTGCATCTGTCCTTTGGTACATTCACTCGTGTCCATTACTAGTCATTCGTTCCCTTGTAAAACAAATAGTAAAAACCCTCAACATAAATACATAATAAATATATTATATTCATAAAATATAAATATAATGATAATGTAAATGAATTACTTATATATGTCATGCATGCATGTCAACTTTCCATTTCTAAACCACCTACTCCATTAAGGTAAGGGCCCTACTTCATTGAAAGTTGTATAAGCAGTAAAGCATTTTAACTTTATTCTGTTTAGTAGAATTTTTGTAAATTTTGGCAGCATTTGCCTTCAGTTCCCATTCACAGAATTTCTCAATAATATCTACTTATTGAAAAACGAACAACGGGAACAATTTGGGAAATAATGTACCAAAATTCATAAACTGCTAATATGAAAGGAACACATTAACTGCAATACTGCTTATGCAACTTTCAACTGTCCAAGATGGACAATCCATGATTATGTTAATCACAAATATAACTTAATCCAATACATTTTATTTACCCACAATCTGAATTGGACTAATATTATATTTGTCATTAACATAATTATGAATGAAGAATCTAAGGTTTAATAAATAAATACTTATTTTGCAACAACATGTTATCTTATAAGTCAGCTACCTAAAATAACATAATTGTATCTTCTAAAAAACAAGTAATTACTATATATCTAAATCACTAACCTTTAAATTACTTTGAACCACCTTGATTGAGCTTAAGAAGAAGTTGAAACAGAAGCTGATGGAAATGGATGTCAAAAGAGTTGCTGAGACGAATGGGAGGAGAGGGAGGGGAGGTGTATTTATTGGCAAAATCTGTAGGAAAATCGTAGGATAATATACAAAAGACAAACTGCATGACTTGTGTAACAAACATGTAGTAACTAACGTCACAAAAACGTTGAAAATAAAAACTGTAGGAAAATAGAAGGAATACAACTCCTACATTTTTAAGACACCCATGTCCTTGCTTGTCTCAAAAGTGTAGGAAAAGAATTGTGCACAAAAAGCATTGGATAAAGTGTTAGACGCTTTTCCTACAATTGTGGTCCCTACTCATTAATTCACATGAAAAGCGTCAGACTATTTTGAGCCACAATTTCCTGCCATCTAATTTTGACACTTATGCCAGGGTTTTTTATGTCACAATTTTATGCAGGAAAATTGTCGGATAGATACCATATTGACCAGTCAATGCCTTTTTGTCCGATGGTTTTCCTACGAAAATTGTTCATACGTTTTTTTCTGTAGGAATTGACTGTAGCAAATACTACTCATCCTTGTAGTGATAAAAGAGAGGAAAATATAGTTTCTAAAAACAAAAGACAAGGATAGTTTTTAATAACCTATGTTAAAATGTGTCAAGTGTAAAAGTTTTCATTTTTATTTGTATTTGGATAAATATACTATATATCCAAGACGGCAATGGAAAAAAAATTCACCAACATTTGTTTCCAAGAACTCTTATTATCAACTTAACTCCTCTAACTTACAATATTAAGTTTTAACAACCAACACAATTCCTTTAGTTTTACCTCAACACATGGACCTCACTTACATAAAAGATAAAGAAAAACTCTTTAATTTTAACTTTTTCTAGCCTCTACGGCAATTTTCACTAGGGGAAAAAAATCAAATTTTCCCACCAATAACAAGTAGGATATTTATCCATTGTATTTTTGCAACTGATGATTATAAAGTAAAATTTAGCATGTTTACTGAGGAAGAAAACTAAAATCAAAATAATTTTTCCTTTTTTAGACTCTAGAATGTTGAGCAGCCAAGCCATTGTCCTTTCAAGCTATTCCCCACACAGTGGAGGATATCCTCGAGGACCAAGACTACAAATACAAATATATGAATAAATAGCTATATTATGTGTTTAGACATAAGTCACAACATTGTATTATCTACGAAGTTGCCTTTGCCATCTTAAGTTCATGTAGATTAGGATTATGCCACCTTGCTACAACGTCTTATTCCATAGCCTGTCTCAATTTCCTATAAATTACAATAAAGCCACTACGCCATACCTAGTTGCTGTATTACAATTGTTCCTTGTTAGATTGTTGTCGTTCTATAGCCAAATTCTCTAACAATATACCTATTCCTTCTGCTATTTAATTTTTCCTTATGACACCCATAGTAGTTGTTCGGATGTGAACCCGATAGTTGTAAGACCTAGAAGTGCATCCAAAATGGTTTAAAAGCTCAAAGATTTCAACCAAAAGATTGATAATCACCCCCACCTTTAACCAGCCTGTGGTTAGAAACAAGTTGTATATCAAACAACACAAAAGAGATTAAATTTACTAATGCACCAAGTGAAGTTCATAAAGAACTCAAGAGAGTTCTTAGTAGCAATTGTGTATTTTGAAGTCCGATTGCTAGAATAACACAAGTTATGAACTTAAATAATATTCTTATGCCATAGAATATATGAATACATAACTAGAAAACAATAGGAATCTTTAAGCTACTAAGACTCATACTTGGACTCAAAGACATGCACATAGGCTCCTTAGCGTGCCACCTCGGTGTCACTTGCAAGCCTTAAACCCCTTTGTCCTATAAAATTGTAGGACAACTAAGACAACAAAATAAAGCAATATGACTAGCTTAGGTCATATGGTGTCTTTGGCACATCTCAAAATCCATAGGGTGCATAGCGGGGCTCAGGTGCATGCACCCTAGGGTGTATGTGTGCACTGAGGTGCACGTGGTCATGGATTTCAGGTATAGTGGTCCAAGATGTAGAATCATTGATTTCCAACTTGTTCCACCTCCTTGTGATGCCTTAAGCTTTATGATCCTTTGTCAGGCCTTGAATGAGCCCGTGGACCACCATTATAGGCTCATTAGCTTTAGCCCTTATAATGGGGCTTGAGGTGATTATCAAGGGGTTATTGTGCATGCCATGCTCCATGCTGACCGGATTCCTATCATCTGCTCATTCCTAAAATGGATTCATTCTTGAATCTAAAACATTGTTAAACAAAGACAAATCAACAATATTAGTGGTGACACTAAATTTTCTTTAATGAATCAAATTGCAAGCCTTATCTTTAGGAATGTCTTAACCTCAATAGTTACCTATGATTTATTTCCTTACCAGGCTGATATCTTGTTGATATTGGGTCTCGTAAAGGCAGCTTGGGCCCCTAGTTAACATTCCTGTATTCTTTTTGCTTGTGAGCTCACGGTTAGGCCGTATGGCCCTATATGGTATTACCTTGACATATATAGGTTTGGTGTAGAATGCAACTTAACTTTATTACAAGTTGATGAATTAAGTTTCATTAATTTTTTATTACAGAACTATCAATTTAGCAATAAACTGAATTGTTTGATGTTAATGGGTTGGACCAAAATCACACTATTTGCTTCTACAAACAATGTTAGAAAGTTCTAGGGATGTATCTATAATGAAAACCCTTTGACGATCAAGTTTACTCTTTGAAGCCGAATAAAGTAACTATTGAATAGTAGGATTTATTGTGTGTAACTTGAATGTGTTGTGAAAGTTTTCTTTTATTGGTGAGAGTGACAACCTAGGCCTTATTCAACTGTAATTAGACTCTATTCCTTGTAAGAATACTCTTTTATTAAGTACATCATTTTATTGAAACTCATATTGAATCAAATTCCCTTGTAAACCAACCCCACTATCTTTATTAATAATATGCTCAAACAATCAAGACCCAATATGGTATCACACGTCCCCTTTCATCAAAATACGGGAGGCTCATTCCTACATTTTTTAGTATCGATTAATCGTGAAACAACTCCCTTTTAATGAATTACATGTCCCCTAAATTTTCTGCATTTAAATTGGTGAAGAATTTTATAAGGGCATGTATTATACCCCTATAAACTTTTGTTTATAGAGGTACATTGTATGATGATGTATATACAAAAGCAGGTAACAAAATAAAAAACAAAAGAGAGTTCCAAGTCTTTCTCCTCATGTTTTGCTCTCTTTGTTATGATTCTCTTCATTGTTGTCGAAGCAATTTTTGCTCGAGAATTAATTTATGGTAATATACCCATTTTTCTTTCCTTGATTTTTTTTTAGCTTTTTCTGTTGAAAACAAAAAGAAAAAAAAGGGAGATTATAATTAAGAAAAATTTATCCAAAACTATATATACTTATATACTGTCAATTAGCTCAAGTTGTTTACGCTTTTCTCCATAGTCTTAAGACATAAAGAGAATTTGGCAAAAAAAGGAAAAAAATAATTTAGGTTTAAGTAAAGAAAAAAATAAAACAATAACAAATAGGTATTGGTTTCCCAGTTTTAATTTTTTTTTTAAAAAACTTGACTTTATCCTAGTTAATGTCCTATAGTTAGGGATGGTAATTGGGTGGGTCGGGTTGGGTTTGGGCCAGGTCATTCAGATTCGGGTTTAGTTCAGTTATCATCAATTTGGGTTCAGGTCGGGTCATTTGGGTTTGGGTTGATCTTGGGTTGACTAAATTTCAGGTTCAGGCTTTATTTAGTTCGGGTCAATTTCAATCTTAGACAACTTCAGGTCGGGATATTTGCGTTTTGGGTCATATTCGAGTCAAATCGGGTTATTGGTACATAATTTGGAAATACTGGTTTGATTCAATTTTTATTTAGATTTTGCTAAAATTTAAATTAAAGAATTTGATTTTTTATGCAAATATTTGAAAAATTTAGAGATCCATGTTGCAATTTTTATGAGTGACGAAAATGAAAATTTCAAAATTTAGGTACCTCATACCTAAAAAATTACTAGGCATAAAAAATAATCTAAAAAATTTTATTTAACTAGATATAAATATATTAATATACAATTATTTTAATAAAAGTACCTAATTTAAAACTTTGCAAATTCGATTCATGAAACTATAAACTCGATCATTTTAGAACATAAAAAGTTGGTAGAATCAGATACATTTAAATTACATAGTCACTTCGATTTATAATTTTTTAGGAATTTAGAATAATTATTTAGGGTCAAAATAGGAATTAATTCTGTTTAGGTACTAATTTGGAGCACTAGAGGTCATTTGAAGTCAGTGTAGGCAAAATGGAAGAGTTTAAGAGTGAATTGAATGTTTTTAGAAAAATCTAGGTAAAATTAAAAATTTTTAAGCAAATCTGCTAAATTTCTAGAATTTGGGGTAAATCCGGCAATTTTATGCTGCAAAATCTAATGATCTCATAAAATTATGGGCTAATTTAACAAATCTTAGAAATAGGGTATTGTTAGGTTTAGACTCAGGTTTTTTCGGGTTTGGGCCAATTCGGGTTTAGTCCAATTTTGGTTCGGGTATTTCAGTTTTTGGGTTTTTTTGGGTTTCACTTTAATCAGGTCCAGGTTCAGGTCAGTTGGGCACAACCGGATTCGGGTTATTGACTTTTCTAATCGAATCAGGTCAGGTTGAGTTTGAATTCGGGTAGGTCAGTCCAGGTTTTCTGGTCGGGTCACATTTTAACACCCCTACCTATAGCTATCTATATACTGCACATAAAACTTGAATTGCCCAGCAGGGTACTTCAGGCTTTAGTTTTTTTATCAACCAAGCAAAAGAAATGTTAAAAATAAGTTAAGATAACTCTAAGACAAAATTACATGAGAAAGATGACGAAGAACTAAATCAACAGGGAGCATAGGGACTGAAAAATCGGTAGATGACAACAAGTTGATCGAGTCTAGTGTATACATTTATATTGTTTTATAAAAGTAAAATTTACAAATTTGTTTTCTAGATCATTTAAATCTAAATGAATTTGGATGAGCCAATTTTTCATTTACACTTTTTCTTATAAGGGCGAAATTAGAGTTTCATGTGTCATTGACTAACCTAGGTAAATGAGAGGGAAATATAGCTTCTAAAAACAAAAGAGAAGGATAGTTTTTAATAACTGTGTTAAAAATGCATCAAGCATAAATGTTTTCATTTGTATTGCTATTTGGATAAATACAATAGTAGTGGAAAAAAAAAATTAACCAACATTTTTATTTGAGAACTCTTATTATCTATTTAACTCCTTTAACTTACAATATCAACTGTGAACTTGCATAAAAAGGTAAAGAAAAGCTCTTCAATTTTAACTTGTTCCACCTCTACAGCAAACTCGATTTGCAATTTTCACCGGGGGCATATGAAGTATGAAATCTAAATGCAATTCTAGCAATAAGCTAAAGGGATAAGGTTCAAAATATCAGATTCAAACTTACGATGTTCAATACATTGATTGCTCTTTAGTGTTGTAATCTCCTCCATTCCTTTGTTCGGTTTCTTACATTATATTATTACTATATTCTAAAGATGGAACAAAAATACTTTTCAATGAACAGTCCACATTTTTTGGACCGCTGGTAAGCAGTTGTTGCTTTTCAGCCTGGAACTCTAGCTTGGCCTATCAGCAACGAAATAAAGTCGTTTACTAGCCAAGAGAATCGCATTATAGAGTTCATGAGCATTTTTCATCTTCCAGCCCTTCTCATGAGATGGAGCTGTGGAAGAGGTTGCTCTGCTAGGGTTGGAAATAGTTAGAGAGCTTCGGGTGCTGTGAGGTGGCCTCATTCACATTGATGACGGAGAACTTAGTGGCAGCTTCAAGGGTGATCATGACTAGCAATGGAGAACGAAACTGCCAAGGAATTCGGGCAGAAAGATTTGGAGGAGGGAGGATTTCGAGCCAGAGAACGGGGTATTTTGTCGGAACTTTCAGATTCATTATAGATTAAACACCTTCTTCCCGTCTTGGCTGAATCTACCTCTCCCTCTCAGCAATTTTGGTAAAATCTCCTCTTTCACCTGTTCTCTTAGCTATAAAATCTCTTATTTCACCCTTGCCGTATGTTTTTTTTACTGGGCGTCACTCATTTGTTATTGTTTTTCCTTGCTTTCTTCCTTTTCATTTTCTATTCCATGTAATTCTTCACCTGTTTAATATTGAATGTGATAATTGATTCAGGTAACTAACGATATCTTTCTCATCTAAAATTAAGATCATTTTTTTCTTGATAACTTTGATTCAGCAAATCAATAAACTCTAGAGGGGGAAAATGACCATGCTGAAAGATATTTGTGTTCCTGCCCCTATCAATCCTTTTTTTTTTTTTGTGCTTGCGTTCCTTTCAGCATTTTCATGTCTTCGACTTCAGCCTATCAAGTTGGGTTAACTGTAATGAAATTTGTAAATTTGGATGTGGGGAAATACAATAAGTTCCTAAACTAGATGCCTGTAGCTTTGAAAATGCCTAAACTTGAGCTTATTCATCGTGCTAGACTTTATTTTGTTGTATAAATTAAGATTAACCTCCTTGGTTGAGTTCTCTATGGACTATGTGCACAGTTTTGCTATGTGTTTTCTTCTGATTGTCATCGTCCTTATTGTGACGGTCATCATGTTATGCATTTTCCCATCTTTTCCTATTTGAAACCAAATTTCAACTAACTAATGGACATGACTGTTGGTTAATATATATCCCAGTGTTACTTTTACTTGAAGTTGATGTTATGCATTGGTTCTCTTTTCTAGCCTAAAATTTTTCCATCCCTATTTATGTTTTTGCTCTTATGGTATTGGTGCCAATCAATTGCAATGGGAAGATAGTAAAGGGTTTTGAACATTTAACTTATAGTGATATTGACAAAATATCCCAGAGGGATCAAACAGGTGAAAAAAATTTCGTCTGCTTTAGTTTCTCCTTTTATGCTTATTTCATTTAGTATAAGAAACAATTAGTTCACAAGTTTTGTTTTAAAAAAAAAATTAGCACCAGCATTGATCACCTTCCTTTAAGGTTTGCTGAATGTTAGACTAGAGAAATTGGCACATCTCACTCCCTCCTTCACATTAGATGTTCGGTAACTTTTATATTGGCCTAACTCAAAGTTTGGTCAGTTTGACTAGGTTTTTATTTGATTTTGGTATTGTTATTATATATATTTTAATTTTTGACATTTGTATTTTGGGCAGCCAACCTTGTCTTTGATGCTTATTAGTGTTGTTATGAGGAAGCTACACAACACTAAAAAAGGCTTTGTTGAATTAGGAATTCTGGTACTTTAGTTGATTTAAATCTTTAATTTAAATTGCTATCTAAATTTATATCTGAAGATGTGTGGTGCTGTTATGAAGTTTTCAAAGAAGCACCGTCGATGATGTTTGCCGTAGATTACTTACCTTCTTACTGTCTTGGCTAGATCCACCTCTTCCTCTCACCGATTTTGACAAAATCTCCTTTTTCAATTGTTCTCTAAGCCATATAATCTCTTATTTCGCTTCTGCATGCTTTTTCTTTTACTGGGTTGTCATTTTTGTTCACTGTTTTTCCTTGACCTGTTTAATATTGAATCTAATAATTGATTCATGAAATTAACAATAGGTTCTCTCATCCAAAAATGAGACCCATTCATTTTATTTTCCTAATAACCTTGATTTAGCAAATTAATAATCTCTAGATGGGGAAAATGGCCACACTGAAACATGTTTGTGTCTCTGTTATTATCATTCTTCTTTCTACTGTTGTATTCCTTTTGGCATTTGTATTTTTTCAAAAATTCAGCCAATTAATGATAGAGTCTACTTCTCAAAGTGGTAACTAAAGCGATTAAGAAGTAGCCTAATAAGTTCTAGATCAACTGTAAATAAATTTGTAAATTTGGATGTGGGAATACATGAGTGTAGCTTAAGGTTTGTAATTGTTGTTATCTCGATGAAAGAATCAATGTGATTAACTATCACTAGTATGGTTATATGAATTGGATCTGAATTTGATCAACAACATGTGGGGAAATATCATGATTTGTGTAAGTTCCCCTAAGTTGATTTCTTCATAGATTAGTATTGTTGATGAGGACTATAATAGAAAAAGATGAATTTGCTGTAGTTTTTTGTTTCAATAAATGCATTTTAGAAATAAAAAAGATAATCTTTTAAATTTAGTGAACCTTTTTTTATCGTTATGTCTCAAACGAAACCTTCCAAATTAGAAACCGTGAGTTTTATGTAGTTGTCTGATTTATGTTGGTGTGCAAACATAATATGTATGTTTCATTTAATTTCTTTTCAAGAATAAGGCATTACTTTGTGCTCTTGAGGATCAATTAGGGTGTGGACAAAATTTGATGTGTTTCTTTCGATTTGATTTCTTTTTTATTTGACAACAGTTTTTTTGTTCTTTTACTTCTCTAAGTTGATAGTTTCCTATGTCAAACTGATCAATTCAGTATAGAAAAGGTGTCTTTCAAGTCAAACTTAAGAAATTCTCTATTGTGATGCGGGTAAATTCAGCATCATACTAAGCCTAACAGTTTTTTATAATGTCAGGTATTATGCGTAGATGCTATTGCTTGATTAGAAATTACTTTAAAATTTTCTTAATATTTCTCTCCTATTTTTGTAATGGGGGGTGAGTTTGTTCCATTTTATATTTGCTCGCACTTTATAATATTTTGTATCATTTACTTTCATTTGAGTAGATATATATTGATAGATCAATTAGCTTAGCTTGGATTTGGTTTATTGATGTCACACTATCATACAATGGGAGTAGTGCAAATCATCAAGTTTTTCCTTGTATTGCAACTGTTCTTCCAACAGCTGGGCATTAGATTGGTCAGTGACTTTTCTATTTTTATTTATAATTTTCAATCTTTGTCAATCCATGTTGAATTTTGAGTCTCAATAGTGCTGTATGAATTGTTTGTGCAGCCTATCTTGAATCTATGTATCTATGGGTAAAGTCCCTTTGGCAGTCTCAAGGGTAAAAACCTTATTTCATGTCTTGACTCAAGGTATATCACAAATATAGTCTAGCACATGTTTTTGTTCTTTCACTTCTCTAGCTTGGTTGTTCCCTATCTTAGATCAATCAACTGACTACATATGAAGCCACTTAGCATCACGTTTCAGTTTATGGCATGCTTTGATTTAAACTACCATTTATAGATACATTTTTGTTTTTGTTTTGTTGTTTCATCAATAAATGTTTAATAGTGTGCTGTATGTTATTAGTGCAATTTGGTCTGCTCTTCATTCAAGATATGTCAATGAGGTAGATAACGTTAGGGCATAAACCTCATGTGCACGACTCCAAAAATAACCTTTTATTCTTCTTTTTCTTCATGCATTATGTTTATGTTTATGTATATTTGGGGAATGGTATTTATTTTAAGCTGATGCGTATGGGAAAGAGCTGATGCTGAGTACATTTTGTTCTTCTTTCTTACCTTCTCAAAGGGATCTATGCATCTTTTTTTTTTATTTGGATCAGCTCAGTCCCTTCTTTTCTTCATGGTCAGTTTTCGCTATTCTTCTCATATGTTTTATATTTTAGAGATTCAGATTTTGAAGATGTTCTCATGGGTGGGCTTATGCGACCTTGGATATGTTCGAATCGAATGGTGAAGTAGAAAATTTGAAATAGAGTTGGTAAATGGTCTTAATTTCTTAAACTGAGGTTATGAGAGGAAAAAATTTTTCACTATCATGTTAGTACTCGAGATCCTGATCACAACACAGTTTGAGCCCAGGTTTCCATTTCACTTCCTTTTAACTTGTTTTACATATAATTTGAGTTATAACCTCCCCACTTCTAAAAGTTGGGAGTGTTGTGTGTTAGTCCTATTTGTAGGATTTACTAGATTTTTCAACATAAATTAAGTCAACTCAAGCATCATAAAGAATTAAATCTATGTGGGATCTTTATTCATCAAATATCTAGTTGTTTTGTTGTTGTTTGCAGTGCACATTAGTTTTATCAGGTATTCAGTTATCACAATTTAAAATCTTGATCGAAGAGGCTATTCAACTTTAGAAGTACATTGACTTTTTCTTCGTCTTTATATATGGTTCATTGAATAGGAAATTTTATTCTTTTTTATTTCTTTCTTTCCTTTTTTTTTTTTCCGAGAGGAGAATCACTTTAGGGATTTCTTTATATGAGTATCTATAAATGAGGGAATTCTGAAATCTGTGAGGTTTCTGCAATCTAACATGATTTTTTAAGAAGATAGTGCACACAAAGTGTATGAGATAATCGGAAGATTTTGGGGTATGGTGTCCAATTGTTTGCTATTGGCATAAATCGTGCTCATACAGTGTTGACCTTGATACTTGCTCCCTCTTTTGGATTATAACAATTTCGTTACTTGAACCTTGCTTATTCAGAATAAAGAAACTAGAATATTTATCTTGAAGAAACATGTTTGAAATGAATCCAGAGAATAAAGCTTCATAAGATCATATATTATTAACCTTGATGCTTGGTGGCAGATGTACCATGTTGCAAATGGCTACTGGTCATATGATCTATTAGGGTCATGCTTTCACGTCAGTGCTTATATGTATTTTATTGACACTACATTTTTGTGTGCATTTCTTAATGGTATTGTAGAATCAACCCGCAACAAACACGCAGCTCCAACTTTCTTGACCTGTCTTAACCATATATATTCATAGCTTCATTCCCCTAGTTGGTTTCTCCAATGCATGTTCTAGGTTAGCTTTTCTTTGTTTAAACTTTTGGAAAACTTAATTGCATCTTGAAATGCTTTATAATTTATGATCGTATGCCTAAAAAAATAGAATTAGTTTGTATTTTTAGAAATATTTATGTGTGATGATTATACTGACTAAATTGTACGTAATGTTAGTTCATAATGAGCCCGCTGAAAAGCGTAGGTAAAAAGAACCTTTGTATATACTAAAAGTGAAAGGCTTGACAGTGATGTTAGGAACAGTGCCACAATATTTTTTTTTACATTTTCTTCGTTTAGGTTGCATTTTTTTATTTGAGTTTTTTTGCCTTTAATATATTTTTTTTTTTTTGCATTTGGTTTTGTTTGCCCTAATTTTTTTTGTGAAGTTTTTTTGGGTTTTTTTAATCTTTTTGGTATAGTAATTTTTTTTTTGCATTTGGGTTTTTTTAGGCCTGTATTTTATTTTTTGAATTTAGTTTTTTCAGCCTATAATTTTTTTGGGGGGGAGAGGTTTGGTTTTGTTTTTTCTTTTGGCTATTTTTCCCCTTTTATGAGTTTTTTTTGCAAGAAAATGATAAATTATAAAATGAATATTCTGTTCATTTATAGAGATATATTCATGCTTCTGGCCCTCAAACTTTCAAAATAGGCATTTTTCACTTTATCCTAAACTTTTAATTTTTGTGTTTTAGGCCCCTAACTTTCATTAATGACTTTTAAGACTTTGATTTCTCTTAAAAATGCAAATTAACTGCATTAATCTTATGTCATATATTTTCTATTTACAAAATTTATTATCAACACCTTCAAATCGTTTGAATTTTTTAGATCTTTTGAATTGATCATATCTTATTTTTGAACACTTAACGTCTTTTAGTATTTTTTTTTCTATAAATATAATGGGTACAAAAAGTTGTATTTTCATCGATCTTTACTACAAGAAAACAAGTTATTTGAGACGGGAAAAAATGTAGGGAAACCGTAGGAAATGGTCATTTCCTACAATAAAAATCGTCGGACAAAACCGTAGGAAAAAGTAGTGTCGGAAATAAAAACCGTCGGATAAACGTAAAAATCTCCTACGCTTTTATGACGCCAGCATATCCGACGGTTTTGAAATGAATTATTTCCTACGCTTTTATGACGCCTGTGGTCCCCATTATTTAACACAGTTTTTAGATGCCTGTTGTCCTACGCTTTTATGACGCCAGCATATCCGACGGTTTTGAGATGCATTAATTCCTACGCTTTTATGACGCCTGTGGTCCCCATTATTTAAGACGGTTTTGTGATACCATTTTGTCCTACGCTTTTATGACGCGGTATTTGACTACCTACATTTTTGTGACCCCATTATTCCTACGGTTTTGTGACTTTACTATTCCTACGGTTTTCTGTCATGAATATTGTTCCTACGATTTTGTGACAATTTAAAGATTTTAGTAAATTAATTTATACACAAATTAAAAACATATTATATTGCATTATATAATAATAATAATAATAAAACACATATTATTATTATTATTATTATTATTATTATTATTATTATATTATTATATAACAATTGATCAAAGTAATCAATAAAATTACTATACATAAAAGTAATCAAATTTTACAGGAAAAAGTTAATTACAAAGAACTGAAGGAGATCTAATATAAAATCAATGAGATGCAGTCCCGGGCTGATCATCGTCATCTCGCTGGCTACGATCGTCGGCAGGAGGCTGAGTGGAGGAACCGGTCCGTAGGTCGTCTGAGAGCGCCGATGCAGGTATAATCCCCTGCTGGATCAACCTGTTAAGCATGGCGCTCATTGCAGCCTCGGTCTCTCGTTGAACCTGAGTACGAACATCTGCCTGTAGCCGCGTAAAATCACTCCGTAGCTGGGTGTTCTCAGCCCTCAGCTGAGCAATCTCCTCCGAATCAGCACGTGGAGCCTAAAAAATTTTGTAAGTAGCAATTAGCAACGTAAAAGTGATAAAAATAATTAATAAAGTTAAATAAGAATAAAAAATACCCGATGTGGTCCAAATGTCTGGGGATCAGAGAGTCGGCGCGGAACACCCGGTAGTCGGCCCTTTTTTGGTGGGCCTCGTACCTCGCTCCAGACCTCTGCATCGAACTGCGGGCGGTCATCCGGATTCTGGTATTTTTGTTGAATCCGCTGGACATATCCATCCTACAAGAAAAAGAAATTAGAGTTAGTAAGACAAATATTATATTTTTAAATCAATGTTTGTAGTGGTAAATGAACATTTATTACCTGCAGCTGCTGTGAAATCAGATCGATGGGCTGACCGGTCTTCTTCCGTCTATGAGTATGAGACCACCACTCATCAAATGATGGCTCAACTCCATCATTTGCTTTTGTCTGCACAATTTTAGATATCATTAAAAATTAAAGTAATTAATAAATCATACAAAATTTATAATGTATGGAAGGTCCAAGTTGGTACCATACGATCCCAGTGCATCTCGCCTGGGATTGAGCCCATCGTGTGCTTCGGAACAAGGCCTGAGCTATCCGCTATGTGCTTGGCATGGGAACCAACCTCCGATAGCTTCTTCCATCGCTCCTGCTCCCACTGGTCACACAACTGATTCCACACCTGCTGACTGTAGCAGGGTGGAACATGTGGCCGCAGCAAATTGTAGTCAGGGTTGTCGAAGAAGGCGGGGATCTTCTGAATCGCGACGGACCTCCAATGATAGACGCGGTTCCGCACGGACCGCGAACAGTAGTCGAAGACAATTCGGCGGATGGCGCCGAAGTCTCTAGGGTCCCATCTATAGTAGTTCTGCAATTTCACAAAGAAGAAAAAAAATTATTAATTTTTCCATATACAAAGTATTGTTTAAAAATGTATAACAACCAATTACCTCTAACGTGGTCACGTGCTCCTCTCGTGCAGCTCGAGATGCATGTGACCAAGCTATAGAACTTTCGTCCCACAACCTCACATGAATAGAGGCTATGGTGGAACGAACAGAGTCATCAGTGAGTAAGCTGTAACAAATGATGATTATAGTAAGATATATATATAAACTGATGTAACTAAGAACAACGTATAATTATATCAAAATTAATGACTGTAAGAGTCAGTAATACTTACTCTCGAGGGACGATGAGCGGACGGTCCTGCGGAGGTGGAGGTGGTGGTAAGTCAACTACCCGTGGGCCTCGCCCTCTAGGTAATGGGGCCCCAGCAGCTGGTTGCGCGTCAGGTGCGACCGCTGGGCCGCCAGTGGCCTGGCCCTGCTGAGGCAGCTGCTGAGGCGGCTGCTGCTGCTGCTGACTCGGGTGTAGGCCGGGTAGATGAGGAGTGGATATACCGAGCTCATTTGGATCAAGGAATGAGTTAGGATCGACATCCCATGTGGGCTGCCCGATCCCTGTCTGCTGGTACTGAAATGACCCGGATATTCCGCTCATATCCGGGTAATACGCATCAGTCTGCGTGTCTCGAAACTGCTGAAATGTGGATCCGGAGCTCGATGCGCCAAACGTGTGCGGCACATGAGGTCGTGGCACCGGAGTATATGGCAGCTGCGTCTGTGGCTGGGTCTGGATGCACCGATGTCTGAGCCTGGGTCTGTGGGAGCTGGGTCTGAGTCTCAGTCTGTGACACCTGTGTAGGTGTCACAGCAAGCTGTCGTCGACCCCGACTACGTCGAGGATCATGTATGTCCTTGGCCGGGGCTTTGCCCGAGCCAGGACTGTCTGGGGAGAACCATCCTAAAATTAAAGTTTAACATGTTTATTACATATATATGTAATACTAAATTAGCATTACGTCACTAACATTTACATATTAAATTTCATTATTTTAGTAAACTCTGTAATTTTTGAAATTTCAGTCATTTGAATACCATTTGCGCAGTAACACTTTTTAAAATTGCCAATTATTTGATATATACTTATTTATAAAATTAAATTATTAAACTAACATTAGCTGATTATACTTACATTATTGAAGTAACATTAGTGTTGTAACTTGCGCTTCTTAATTACACTCACATTATTAAAGTGCTAACAATATTACTCTAACATTATTGAACTAACAGTTTTTTATATTAACCACATATATAGTAACATGCTGTAGTACAAATAGAAGTAACCATTATTACATAAAAAATTATTGTTGTCCCTAACCACATACATATTAATTACTAACACCATATAACTAACCACATACATATTCATTACTAACACCATATATAACATTACCTAAAACATATAATATAAAAACTAACTTCTTAAAATTTAACCTTCAATACATGCATTATATATATATGTAAACAACAACTATATGTAATAACAAACATTAATTATATATGAAAAATTACTTAAAAATAAAAATTACCTAGTTTAAATAGCTCTGGGGGAGATTTGGGGAGTGGGGTTGGAAGAGTTTGTCGCAGAAACGAAGGAATGGAGTGGTGAAAACTAAAGAACTCCCACGAATTTAAAGGGGAAGTCTGTCGATTTAGCTACCAACTTGACCTACGATTTTCCTGCATTTTTTAAAAATGTAGGAAAACCGTAGCAATGTTTCCTACGGTTTTCCTACTAAAAATATAAAATGCATGAAAAGCGTAGGAAACAAAAAATTGGAATTTCCCGCCAGTAATTGGTTTCCCGCCTTTGTTTCAACGAATTTCCTACGGTTTTGCTACTTTACTCCTACGCTTTTATGACATCTAATTTTCCTACAGTTTTACTACTTAACTGAAATATTGACTCAAAACCGTCGGACAACGCACTCTCCTAGGTCATTACATGGTCCTACATTTTTTATTTCCCGTCGATTTTTTAAATACGATTTTTTGACTCAAAACCGTCGGATAACACTATACCCTAGGTGCTTATCCTACATATTTCCTACGATTTTTTAAATGTTGACTCAAAACCGTCGGACAACACACTATCCTAGGTGATTATATTCCTACATCTTTCCTACGCTTTTTAATTACTAACTTAAAACCGTCGGACAGATAAATATCAAATATTTTACCCATTTGATATATATATATATATATATATATATCTAATTTATAATGTGTTTAATTATATGAACTAATTATATGGTTGGAGGAGTTAATTATTACACTTTTTTTAGTTGATGAATAAATGAAAATATTTATATTTTGGAAATTAAATATATAGATTTAATGTGTAAGGTCATATTGAATCTCCCAAATTTATTAACGGGTAAAATCCACCGGGGGTAACCTAGCTTATGAACAAAAATCCTAAAATCTTAAAATTACCTTCAAATTGTTCTATTAGAAGTTTACCTTATGATTTCAAAGGTTATCGCGTGACCTTTTTGAGTAGTTTCCGTTAATTTTAAATTTATATCAAAATCTAATTGCTTATGTTTTTGTATTAAAAAGTTTGAAATAAATTATAAAATAACACTTATGGTCCTTTAATTTAACTCAAAACCGTCTTATAAAATAATTGCCCTAAACACATTAAAACAATTTAATCCATTAATAATCGAAAAAATGACTTTCCCTAATATATATATGGTGACACCTATATTTTCTATGTTACGTACCCAATTTTTTTTAGTTGATGAATAAATGAAAATAGTAAATTTATGGATATAATGTATATGGTGGATTTAACCCAAATTTATTAACATTATTATTATTATTTTAATAGCATGCAATAATTTTTTAATGGGAACCTAAAAGTTAATTATTTTCATTTCAACGACACAGGTAATTAGATATGTGATGATTAAATTTCATAAACTTTTTTTCCTTAAATCCAAAACATAAATGCATTCAAAGTTATATTACGATTTCAAATAAAACATGCAAATGTTTTAAACAATTACACTTAATCAAACATCATCGCCTTCATCTGACTCTAAACTATCGAGCGATGCTTCATCATCTGATGTATCCCCATCAACTTATGTGACCTCGATGTTCTCATCCATGTTGTTGCACGATTTCAGGAACACACGTTAAATCGACAAGTATGTTAATCTCATCAAGGGCAATGCCATCAGTTGTTACCATTAGTACTTCACTTGAAATCACTTCTTGGAACGGCTCATTTGTGGTTTATAACCGACATGTTTGCTCATCAGACATTTCCTCATTCTCGTCAGATTGAATACTAAAATTATTCGATGACTAATCGATGAAAGCTCGTGGCTTCGTCTTAACCACCGGCCACCACTGATGAAGAGTCTTGTTAGGGTACTCACAGTAGTAAACTTGTTGAGCCTGGGTCGCAAAGATAAACGGCTCAGGTGGTGATAATCTTGACTTCCATTTAACGTCAACAACACCAGTACGTGCGCAAGTTCGAACACCACGTGTCGGATCAAACCAAGTACATTTGAACAGCGTCATGACTTCATACCCACTCCCGTGGTACTCAATACGTATAATCTCATCAATAAGGCCATAAAAATCATACCCACTGGATCCCCATGTCTCACCCTTCACGCAAACACCATAATTCTGTGTCGTTTTGTCTTTGCCGTAGGATTGTGTGTGGAAACGAAAACCATTCACAATACATCCATTGTATGAAACGGCCACTCGAATAGGACCACGGGCTAATTGTACAATACGAAGATCTAATTTATCCTTGAAACGGTTAACCTGAAAATATAAAGTTAATATAATAACATAATTGCACAGTATATTCAAACAGAACACAATTAGGAACATAAAAATTATCACGCCATGAAACTCACGTATGATGAGAACCATTCGGTCAAATGCTGATCTCGATAACTTTGTAATTCACTTTCACCTAATTGGGGAAATCTTGTTGATATATAAGAGTCAAAGTGCCTGAAATGATAACTAGTCAATAATGAATTAAAGCAATCAGATTGATATAAAAACCCTCACAGTTGTTTACATATATGTTACCTGACAATCGGTATAATCTCATTGCAGTTGCGCAAAGTGTAGATATGGATTTGATGTTTCTCAGTGGGATCAAGTAAGCGTTGTCGCCCGCAGTTGGGTATGTTACGACATCTTGTATTGAAGATAGATAACAATTGACCCTCGACATCAGCCACAGGAATAGCAATATCATCATTTCGTGGGACCCTGTTTAACCGTGTAGGAATATTTACTTCAAAGTAATGGCTACAGAATGTAGACATTTCCTGGACCAAGTACGCTTCCACAATTGATCCTTCAATTGCAGCTTTATTTCTAGCCTTTTGCTTCAATGACCGCATTAGTCTGCCAAGTTAAAAAAATATAACAATTAATGACATGTAATATGCAAAAATTATCGACATATAATATATGAAAATTATTGACAGAAATATGAATGCAGATTAAAAAATTGCCTTTCAAATGGGTACATCCATCGAAATTGAACTGGACCACACAACTTTGCCTCAAGAGGGAGGTGGATAACAATATGTTCCATCGAATCAAAAAAGGAAGGAGCGAATATCTTCTCTAGCTTACATATGGTAACCACTATATTCCGCTCCAACTGTTGTATGTCATCAAATCGAATCCTACTTGTGCATAAGGTTCTGAAAAATGAGCAAAACTCAGAAATCGTCTCCCATATAGGACCTGGCATATACCCACGTAATGCAATAGGAAGCAACCTCTGCATTAACACATGACAATCGTGACTCTTCAAGTTATAGAATGTACCGTCACTCAAGTTAACCGCACGGCCCAAGTTCGAGGCATACCCATCAGGCATCTTTATCGTTCTCAGCCACAGAGTAACATCTCTTATATGTTCCCGACTCAACGTATAAGATGCTTTTGGTTTTACACATTTCCCCCTAATATTTCGTAGATGTAGTTCACGCCGCATATTTTTTAGCTCCTGAAGTGAAAGGCGAGAATTGGAGTTATCTTTTGTTTTCCCACGTATATCCATAACAGTATTAAAAATATTCTCGAAACAATTTTTTTCAATATGCATGACGTCCAAAGTATGGCGAACTAGCAAATGCTTCCAGTACGGCAACTCCCAGAATATACTCCGCTTTAACCAATTATGCCACTCTCCAAACCCCGCAACTCGGTGTTTATCATATGAAGAGCCAAACGGAGGAAAACAATACCCAACCAACATAGCATGTATTTCCTCACCTGACTTATATGGACTAGCGACAGCACTAACCTTCTTCCCTGGGATGAACGATGTTACATTCGAACGGAATGTGTGATTATGCGGTAAAAAAACCCTGTGACAATCAAACCAACATGGCTTTCTGCATTTCTTCAACATAAATGTGTCAATTTCATCCATGCAATATGGGCACGCAAGCTTACCATGGGTACTCCAACCTGAAAGGTTTCCTAGTGCAGGAAAATCATTAATTGTCCATAATAAACATGCCTTCATAAGAAAATTTTGTTGTCGATAACTGTCCCATGTAACAACCCCTTCCGACCATAAAGTTTTGAGCTCCTCAATCAATGGTCGTAAAAATACATCAATGTTGCGTCCTGGTGCTCTAGGACCAGGAATTAGGAGAGTCATAAAGATGAAGGGTTCTTTCATACACAATTCTGGCGGAAGATTGTAAACAACTATAAAGATTGGCCATATCGTGTATGTTCCACCAACAACATTATTCGGGTTAAATCCATCGGTACACAATCCGAGCCTAACATTTCTAATTTCATCAGCGAATGATGGGAATGTTCGATCTACGTGACGCCACGCTTCAGACTGACATGGATGACCCATACTTCCATCATTGCATGATTTATTATAAGCATGCCAAGTCATGTGAGTCGCTGTTTTTGATGACATGTACAAGCGCTTCAACCTGCTTGTTATTGGTAGATACCGTAACAATTTTTTGGGAATCAACGTCTTTCTTCCGGAGGTTACTCTTTCTTTATATCTACTGCTTCCACATTCACGACAATGTGTTAATTTCTCATCTTCCCGATAGAATAGCATACAGTTATTCTCACATGCATGAATTTTTATATATGGCAACCCAAGTCCTTTTGTGAGTTGTTTCGCATCATATAGGGTGGATGGGAGTCTATTACTTTCAGGCAACATTTATTTCATAAGCTCCAGTACTCTATCGAAACAACGATCTGTCATATTAAACTCACTTTTGCAACTTAACAATTGGGTCATTGCAAACAATCGTGTTTGTTTAGTGCACACATCCCACAATGGTGCATTTGCATCATCCAACAAATTATAAAATTGTTGTGCGGTCAGATTAGGTAACCCCTCTCTCATTTTAGACACATCGAACACATTATCATTATTATCACTGCCATTATTAGGTTCTTCGACATCAGTATCGATAAACTCTTCATCCACCAACATTCTTTCACTATTTTCAGATCCTAAATTCAATGATAACGGACCCATTGATTCACATACCATCTGTTCATACGCATTTACACTACTTGATTCTCCCCTTGTCCCTCCATATAACTGCGATGGAAAATAGCTACAGGCCATATTGAAATTGTGCAGATTGCTATCATATTGTTCATTGTGACAGTGCCATATGTAATAGTTTGGCGTAAATCCATATCGAAACAAATGCTCTCTAACTTTCAGCTCTATTCGATAAAATCTGTTATTACATTTACGACAAGGGCATTTAATCATTTTTACTCCTTCCCACTAAATGCAAACTGTAGAAACTCATTAACACCAGCCATAAATGCAGAATTCATATATCCATCAGTATCTATCCTCTGGTATATCCACTCACGTCCATTAGCAGCCATTTTGTTTCTCTTGTAAAATAGACAGTAAAAACCCTCAACATAAATACATAATATATTTATTACATTTCATATAATATAAATATAATGAAAATGTAAATGAATTACTTATATATGTCATGCATACACCTCGTACCTTCTATAACTGAACTACCTAGCTACTCCATTAAGGTAAGGGCCCTACTCCATTGAAAGTTGTATAAGCAGTAAACCATTTTAACTGTTCCATGTTAGTAGCATTTTATGTAAATTTCGGCAGCATTTCCCTTCAGTTCCCGTTCACAGTGTTTCTCAATAATATCAACTTATTGAGAAACACATAACGGAAACAATTTGGGAAATACTCTACCAAATTTCACATATTGCTACTACGGCAGGAACACATTAACTGAAATACTGCTTATACAAGTTTCAACTGTCCAACTTGGACAATCCATGATTATGTTAATTACAAATATAACTTAATCCAATACATCTTGTTTGCCAACAATCTGAATCGGACCAATATTATATTTGTCATCAACACAATCATGGATGGAGAATCTAAGGTATAATAAATAAACACTTATATTATGCAACTACATGATGTGATAAGTAATCTACCTAAAACAACATAAGTATATCTCATAAAAAAATAAATAATTACCATTTAAATCACTAACATCTAAAGTCAGCTACCTAAAACAACATAAGCATATCTTATAACAAATAAATAATTAACAGAAAAATAACTAATCTATAAATTACTTATAAATACCTCTATTGAGCTGAAGAAGATGTTGAAGCGGAAGTGAAATTTGATGTACCAATTGTTGCTGGGGCAAGTTGGAGAAGAGAAGTGGGAGGGTATTTATAGCCAAATTCTGTAGTAATATCGTAGGTATTATATATGAAAGTTAAAGTGCAAGATTAATGTTAGAAAGTTGTAGTAACTAACGTCAAAAAAATGTAGGAAAAAATAAACTGTCGGAAAATTGTAGGATTAAATTTCCTACATTTTTAAGACACTCACGCTTTTTATGTCTTAAAAACGTAGGAAAAATAAATGAGGGAAAACCGTCGGACATATTTTGTCTCAAAAACGTAGGAAAAGTAAATGCAGGAAAAGTGTCGGACAGCGTGTCCGACGCTTTTCCTACAGAAACGCCTCAAAACCGTCGGACAACTTGGCGCCATTAATTCCCGCCATTTTTCGCTGACATTTATCCTACGCTTTTTTGTGTCAGAAATTTATTGAATGAAAACCGTTGGAGATAATATTTTGTCCGACGGTTTTCCTGCGAATTATTTTCCTACGCTTTTTTCCGTAGCAAATTTCCGTAGCAAATAATCCTCACTCTTGTAGTTTACCGCAATAACGTGCGGGTATTTATCTTTTGTATTTTAGCTGCTGATGCAATGAATATTAAAATGGAAATTTACAAACACCACTAGGGTTTTGCCTAACCTACACTTACCACCCTCTATTTTCGAAAACCTACAGTTTACCCCCTAATAGCAACCTCCATATTTTATGTTAGTGGGGTCAAATGCTTTCATTTCCCAAAAGGTTTCCAAATCATTCAAATCAACCTCAAGGTTTATCCCATGCCACCTCCAATCCAATTTCTCCTAAATATAATGTACTTCTAATAAATTTTCTGCTTCTGAATAATATCTATATTCATAAATTTACTAATAATTTTAATATATAATATATTTCCATTTTTATAGATCAAGTTTACATTCTTTTATTAACATCAATGACAATTATTTCATGTTCATTCATTTTGGTTAGTGAAAAAAAAATTCATGTTCATTTTAGCCAAATTATTAAAACTCAAATAATGTATTGTTTGATACGTTCATAAACATCTTATTTGGTGTTCAGTTAAGGTTGATTTATTTTTTTCATGTTTTTATTAATTTAGTATTTGTGATTAGTTCATTCAATAATTACTTACAAGCAAAAATTCATTTAAACTTACTTTTACACAATCTTATAGTAATTTTTAAAGTAACTTATATATAATTAATTTAATAACTAGATTGTTTGTAAAGTATGTTTTATAAATTTAGTATTAATATATATTAGGAAAATTTACAAAAAACCCCCAAAGGTTTGGCCTAAATTACAGTTGCCTCCTTCTATTTTCAAAAACCTACATTTTGCCTACTGATAGTAACTCCATATGTTATGTTAGTAAACTCAAATGCTTTGATTGCCTAGTAAGATTTGCAAATCTTGCAAACCAACCAGAAGGTTCATCTCATGACACCTCAATCAATTTTTTGCAAAATATATAATATATTCCTAATAATTTTTTATGCTTCTAAATAGTGTCTATATTTTCAAATTTATTAATAATTTCTAAATCTGCAATATATTTTCATTTTTCTAGATCAAGTTTATGTTTGTGATTAATATTAAAAAATAATAAAAGATCAAGTTTATGTTTGTGATTACTATTAAAAAAATAATAAATTTATAGATTTCTTATACATGGCTAAGAATTAGTTTTCAAAATAATATGAAATAAGCTAAAAATATATTTGTCTTTGAAAGATGATACTTCTTTATTTGAACTAATTGAAAGTGAATAAGATGTAAAAAATATAGATTTGGAAATTATTAATAAATTTATAAATATAGAAATTATTCAGAAGAAAAAAAATATTAGGAATATATTATGCATTTAGGAAATATTAGATTGAGGTGGCATCGGATGAACCTTATGGTTGATTTTCAGGATTTGCAAATCTTATTAAGCAATCAAAGCATTTGAGCTCACTAACGTAACATATGGACTTACTATTAGTAGGTAAAATGTACGTTTTTTAAAATAGAGAAAGGTACATGTAGGTTAAGCCAAACCTTTAGAGGTTTTTTGTAAGTTTACCTAATATATATTAATACTAAATTTATAGAACATACTTGACAAAGAATCTAGTTGTTACATTATTATATATGAGTTACTTTAAAAATTTACTATAAGATTATATAAGAGTAAGTGTAAATGAATTTTTGCTCGTAACAAATTATTGAATGAATTAATCATAAGTATAAAACTAACGCAACATGAAAAACATAAATCAACCTTAATCGAACACAAATAAGATGTTTATGAACATATCAGACAATACGTTATTTGAGTTTTATTAATTTAGCTAAAATGAACATGCATTTTTGTTCACTAACCAAAATGAATGAATATGAAATATATGTTCAAACTCCATGATGCTGGTGGAATAGATGTTGACAGTGGTTGTGTAGGGTGGTTAAGGGTAACAGTTTAGAGTCAAAGGTAAGGCGAGCATGCTTTTTGGCTATGGTTTTTTTTTTTTTTGTGGAAGGAAAGAAATAGGAGACATCATCATCAAATTCCCAAACAAACAACTGAAGTCGTGCAAATTATTTCTGAATTAATCCAATATATATTCAGTTGCAATTTTAGTAAGACTTTTGCTTAGTATCTATTGTCTGAATATGCTTGTGAAGCACAGGCTAGATTTATTTAAGTTTTATTTTAAGTTAGGTTTTGCCCTTTTTATAGGCTCATGACTTAATATGTAAGAGCCGTTGGGTTGATTTTGTGAAATAAAATCTACACCCACCGTGGTGTTTACTTAAAAAAATAAAAAAAAAATAAAAAAGGAAATATATTATAAATTAAATATTATTAGTAAATTTATAAATATAGATATTATTCTGAAGTAGAAAATTTATTACAAGCATATTCTATAGTTAGGAGAAAACAGATTGGAGGTGGCATGGGATAAACCTCATGGTTGATTTGAATAATTTGGAAACCTTTTGGGAAATCAAAGCATTTGACTCCACTAGCATAAAATATGGAGGTTACTATTAGGGGTAAAGTGTAGGTTTTTGAAAATAGATGGGGGCAATTGTAGGTTAGGCAAAACCTTGGGGGCTTTTGAATGTTTCCCATATTAAAAAGTAAAAATATTACCATTTTTACTGAGGCATTGTCAGTGCAAGCTATTCCACCCATAGACTGCTAAAGAGTGGAGGAATTGTTGATGCAAGCTACTCCCTACACAATCAAGGACATCCTTGGGGAACATGATTGCAAATACAAATATCTGAACAATTAGATATATTATGTGTTTAGACATATGTCTCAACAATGAATTATATATGAAATTACCAACACATATTAAGTTCTTATAAATTACATTTATGTTACCACACTGCAACTACCTATATTATATAGTGCATCTCTATTTCCTTTGAATTACAATAAAGCAACCTTGCCATACCTAGTTGTTATATTGATTTTGTTCCTTGTTAGATTGTTCCTATTCCATAGCTAAATTTAGTTGTTTCTTCGACACATAGATAGATGTTCACTAACAATATACCTATTTCTTCTGCTATTTAAAGTTTGATTGTGACACCTGTAGTAGCTGTTCTGATATAAACCCCATAGTCGTAATACCTAGAAAGGCATCCAAAACAGTTTTCAAGCTCCACGATTTCAACCAAAAGACTGATAACTATCCACACCCCTAATAAGCCAATGGTTATAAGTAAATAGTATATGAAAAAAACACGAAAGATATTAAATTCAGTAATGTGCCAAGTGAAGTTGACAAAGAACTTAAAGGAGTACTTAGTAATAGTTATTCCCTTAGTTTCATATTAGTTGTCCTTTTTACCTTTTTTTACTAAAGTTTGACTTGAATATATTTATATTAATATGAATTGGAAAAAATTCTCAAAAATGATATTTGAAAAATATAATCTTTAAGTTCCATTTTCATGTAAAAATTTCATATTTTTATGATAAATCTTAAAAAAGATAAAATCATAGATTAATTGCTGTGAATAGTAAAAAGGACAACTTTTGTGAGATGGACGTAGTATGTATTTTGAAGTCTAATTTCTAGAATAATACAAGTTTTAATCTTAAATAATACTCTTAGGGCACAAAATATATAAAAACCTAACTAGAAAACAATAAGAGTCTTTAAGCTACTAAGACTCCTACTTGGGCTCGGAGACATGCACATAGGCTCCTTAGCGTGCCACCTCATTGTTATCTGCAAGCCTTAGGCCCCTTTGTCCTATAAAATTGTAGAATAACTAAGACAACAACAAAATAAAGCAACATGACAAGCTTAGGTGACATAGTGTCTTAGGCACATCTCAAAATCCATAGGGTGCACGGCAAGGCTCGGGTGCATGCACCTTCGGGTGCATGTGTCCACTAAGGTGCACATGATCATGGATTTTAAGTATATTGGTCCAAGGTGTAGAATCATCATTTCCAACTTGTTCCAGCTCCTTGTTACACCCTAAGCTTGATGATCCTTGATGAGGCGCTCTATATATGAGCCCATAGAGCGCGTTCCTAGGCTCCTTAGCCTTAGCCCCTATGATTAGGCCTAAGGTGATTCTCAAGGAGTCCTTGTGCTTGCCTTGCTTTGTGTTGGACTCATTCCCATCATCTCCCTGTTCCTCAAAAGAATTTATTCTTGAATCTGGAACAATGTCAAACAAAGATAAATAAACAACATTAAAGGCAGTGTAATGCTAATGTTGTACTCACTTGGTAAATCAGGTTTGTAAGCGTTGTCACTGATTCTTTCTAGTACTTTCATCTCCCCTAAAATATAATTTGGTCCTTCTTTGGGTAGGAAATCTGTCCTTTCTCATATATACCATAACCTAATCTCTTACCTTAAAGGCTAACTTCTTACGCCCTTTGTTTGCTTAAGGAGCTTCTTGTTGGGTCATTTTTTGAATTTGCATTTGAACCTTCTCATTCAATTTCTTCACAAGGTCAAATTGGGCATCCCCTATAGTGACTAAAAAGTAACTGTAGTGTGGTCCGTTTGCCTTTTTAGTTACCTTTCAGTCATTAGGTTGACCACCCGTTTAACCAAGTAACTAAAGACCGACTGAGATAACTAGCGGCTGACTTTCAGCCACTCAGCCCTGTCTCTATCCTACATCATTCTAGTTGTGATACATAGCCATGACTGGTGTAACTGAGTCCAACATACTTGTGAGTTGTGCACTCATGTTCTTAATTCTACTTGAGTAAGGTAATTAACTTCTTGTACTAACTCCCCTTGTTGTGTGGATAAGTCTGTTCTATGATCCCTAGGCTTAAAGGTACATCTTGGAGACAATGATGCTGAAGTGTTGCCATCTGCCTCTTTAATGAGGAAGGCTTTTCTCACCATCTTGTCAAAAGGGCTAGCAATTTGTATTTCCTTTCTAAGAGTGATGAAGTTCAAGTGTGTACTCATATATAAGTAATGGTGGGCGCCAAATGATGATGCATTAACATTGGTATTAGGTCTTGATGCTAGGGAATGTAGGTCTTCACATGAGTAAGCCCTAGATGGAGGAGGGTAGAGACCTGCAAAAGATTTTGTGATGCTCAAGTCAGTAGGATTTCTAGCAAAAATGTGAATATTTAGAAAAATGATCTTATACATGGTAAAAGATAATGAATGGTTTTATATAGATTTTTGGGGTTGTGTGACTTGTAAGCTTATAGCTATTGCATGATGTTGTTGCTCTTAGGACTATTAAATCTTGGGCACTTGTACCCTTGTGGGTCCATTCTTACAGGGTATAGGGCTAAGATGGGATTGCGTGTTATTCATGTGCTACTTCATGCAGAATTCCACCACCGTTACTACGAATCTAAGGACGCAACTTGGGTGTCCCGTTTTTGTCTACATTTTAGTCCACGCCTAATACAAATCTTGGACCATTGCTTAACATGTTTCTGTCCATTGTCGGTGGGACTTCGACGTGCAGAGGTGTCGTTTCTTACTGGAACAGCTGTAGGTGCAGTGAAAACAATTTTAGTACCTGAGTTCAACAGCGGCCGAGCTCCTGGTTCTAGCAGGGGAGACACAACTGGGGCGTCGTGGACGTAATGAAGGAACAAATTGAAAATGTGAGGCCGAATTGTGTAAAGATTGACGCACCACTAGGTTGGTTGGGCCAAGCATACCCTGAGCCTATCTTTTTGGTTTTACTCGGCGGTCCCCAATATCATAATTTCTTGTATGGGCTAAAAGATTGCTTGAACCTTAGCTGCGGACGTGATCTGGTTCTTTTTTGGTTTGAAGGAAAGTTGTAGATTTCTGAAACATCAAGAGGTAAACTGTATTTTTGTCCCAAACTTTTGGTTCTCTTTCTTTTGTAGATTACCTTATTTTTATTTTTCCTTTCAAGGTGTTTCCATTTCCAAACCAGGAATAGTGAAGCAAGAATTTTCCGTGCATAGACTTGGCCATTTCAAGTCAATTTTTTTGAATTACTCGAAGTATGAATATAATTTAGGTTGGTGAAGAATTTTATGGGGCGTGTATTGTACGCCTAGAAAATTTTATTTATAAAGGTACATGGTCTGAGGATGGATATACACAAGCAGGTGAGGAAATAAAAAAAAAATGAGTTACAAGTCTTTCTCCGCCTGTTTTGCTCTCTTCGTTGTGATTATTCTCTTCATTGCCGCCGAAGCAATTTTTGCTCGAGAATTACTTTCTGGTAATATTCCCATTTTTTGTCCCTTTATTTGTTTTAGCTTTTTCTGTTAAAAGCAAAAAGAAGAGAATAAGGGAGAATATAATAAAGAAAATTTTATCCAGAGCTATATATACTTATATAGTCAATTATCTCAATCTGTTTACGCTTTTCTCCCATAGTTTCAAGATGTAGATAGAATTTAGTAAAAAAAGGAAAAAATAATTTAGATTTAAATAAAGAAAAAACAAAACAATAACAAGAAGGCATTGGTTTCCCAGTTTTACAAGTTTTTTTGTAGAAAAAATTTGACTTTATCTTTAATGTCTTTGAACTGCCTAGCGAGCTACTACACATAAAACTTGACTTTATCTTTAATGTCTTTGAACTGCCTAGCGAGCTACTTTACACGTTAGCTTTTTTATCAGCCAAGCCAAAAAAGTGTTAAAAATAAATTAAGATAACTCTGAGACTTTAATTACATGAAGAACTAGAAAGATGAAGAACTAAATGAACAGGGAGAATAGGGAATGAACCTGAATGTGACAGCAAGTTGAGTCTACTAATTTATAGATTGTTTTATAAAAGTAAAATTTACAAGTTTATGTTCTAGATCATTTTACTCTAAATGAACGAGTCAATTTTTCATTTACATTTTCTTTTGAGGGAAAAATTAACGTATCATTGACTGACCTAGATATATTAAAAAAAAAGGAAAATGTAGTTTCTAAAAACCAAAGAGAAGGATAGTTTTTAAAAACCTGTGTTAAAAAAATGCATCAAGTGTAAATGTTTTCATTTGTATTTGTATTTGGATAAATATACTATATATCCAAACCGGCAATGGAAAAAAAATTTTAACCAACATTTGTATTTGGCAACTCTATTATTTACTTTGCTCCTCTAACTTACAATATTAAGTTTTAACAACCAATACATCCATCAGTTTTACCTTAACACATTGGCATCACTTGCTTAAAAGATATGGAAAACCTATTTAATTTTAACATACATGCAGATCTAATTTACCTCCTTTCCTTTGTTCAGTTTCTTACATGTAGATCTAATTGATAAAGGGAAATTCTGTTTTTCCCACCAGCAGTGAGTAGGATATTTATCCTTTGTATTTTCGCTACTGATACCATGAATATTAGAAAGTACAAATTTACCATATTTACTAAGGAAGAAAACTAAAATCAAAGCAATTTTTCCTTTTCTTTAGGCTTTAGAGTGCTGGTGGCTCAAGGCGGTGTTACCGATCCAAGCACTTCCCCACACAGTGGAGGACACTAATGAGGAGCGAGACCAGAAATGCAAATATATGAACAAGTAGCTATATTATGTGTCTAAATATACGTCTCAACATTGTATTAACTATGAAACTGCCACCCAATCTTAAGTTTCTATAAATTACTATTATGTCACCCCACTAAAACTTCCTATTATATAGCATGTCTTAATTTCTTATAAATTACAATAAATGTCATACCTAGTTGTTATGTTGAAGTTGTTCCTTATTAGATTGTTCCTATTCAACAGCTAAATTTAATTTTTCCTTCAATACATAGATGTTCACTAACAATATACTTATTCTGCTATTTAATGTTTGCTTGTAATACCCATAGTAGTTGTTCTGATGCGAACTCGTAGCTGTAAGATCTAGAAATGCATCCAAAATGGTTTTCAAGCTCCAAGATTTCAACGAAAAGACCGATAATCATCCTCATCCTTAACCAACATGTGGTTGGAAATGAGCAATATATGGAACAACGCATATGTGTATTAAATTCACTAATGTGCCAAGTGATTCACAAAGAACTCAAGAGAGTTCTTAATAGCAACGCATATGTGTATTCTAAAGCCTTATTGCTAGAAATACAAGTTGCGACCTTAAATAATATTCTTAGGCCATAGAATATATGAAAACCTAACTAAAAAACAATAAGAGTCTTTAAGTTACTAAGGCTCCTATTTGGACTCAAAGACATGCGCGCAGGCTCTTTAGCATGTCACCTCAGTCTTACTTGCAAGCCTTCAACCCCTGTACAATAACTAAGACAACAAAAAAATAAAGTAATATGACTAGCCTAGGTCACTTAGTGTCTTAAGCACATCCCAAAACTCATAGGGTGCATAGCAAGGTCGGGTGCATGCACCTTGAGGTGTATGCGTACACTAAGGTGTACATGGTCATGGAATTCAAGTGCATTGGTTCAAGGTGTAAAATCATTCATTTCCAACTTGTTCCAGCTTTTTGTGGTGCCTTGAGCTTTATGATCCTTCGTGAGGTCCTCAATAAGCCTGTGGACCACCATTGTAGGCTCTATAGCCTTAGCCCTTTGTGATGGGCTCTAAGGTGATTTTGAAGGGATCATTGTGCATGTTATGGTCCATGCTAGCCAGATTCCTATCATTTCCCCATTCCTCAAAAGAATTCGCTTTTGAATCTAAAAAATTGTCAAATAAAGACTAATCAACAACATTAAATGTAGTACTAATGTTGTTCTCACCAAGTAAATCAAGCTGGTAAGCACTGTTACTAATTCTTTCTTGCACATAAAAGAGTCTAGGCTTTATTTATGAAGGAAATCTTTCCTTTCTTAGATGTACCCAAACTTAATCTTCTGTCTCAAAGACTATTTTCGTATGCCCGTTGTTGGCTAGTTTAGCGTATTGTTGTGTCTTTTTCTCAATTTGCATTCAAATGTGCTCATGCCATTTGTTCACAAAGTCAACCTTATGTGTATATCAACATTAGAAAACTTATTAGTAGGTAAATTATTAAGTTGCTAGGCTTTAGAGGATTAAAGCCATAAACTACATCGAATGGTGAAAATTCAGTAGTAGAATGAACAACCTTATTGTAAGCAAACTCTACATGTGATAAGCAATCCTCCCAAGTTTTAAGATTTTTCTTGATAATGGCTCTAAAAAAAGTAGCTATGGTTCAGTTTGTTCATCTGTTTATGGATGGCAACTTGTGGAAAAAAGAACTTTGTTTCTAACTTATCCCACATAGCCCCCTAGAAATGGTTGGGGACTCTATCCGAGACAATGGGTCTTAGCATCGCATGTAGCCTAGCCACTGCCTGGAAAAACAAATCCGCCATATGAATTGCATCATTTATCTTGTGGCATGGAATGAAGAAAACCATCTTAGAAAGCCTATCCACCATAACAAAAACATATTTCCTTTCCTTGACATTAGAAGTTCTATAACCAAGCCCATGGAAATGTCAGTCCAAAAGTGTAAAGGAATAAATAATGAAGTATACAAATGATGAGAAATATGTTTTGACTCGGTCTTTTTACAAGCTATGCACTTCTCACAAACCCTCTCCACATCATATTTATAGGGCAAATATAAAAAATTCTTCAAGGTTTCAAAATTTTTAATGACACCAAAATGTCCCATGAGACGCCCACATATATGCTTCCTTAATAAACAATTCCCTTAGGGAAGCTTGGGGCACACACAATTGGTTTTTCCTTAAGCGACACCCATCTTGTTGACAAAACTTCCCAAAAGCTGTTCTAGCACAATGGGTATAAATTTCACTAAAATAATAATCCTTTCATACAAGCCCTTTAAGAATTCAAACCCAAGTAATCTATCATAAAAAGTAGCAAATAAAGTATACCTTATTTACAGGGCATTTGCCACTATATTCTCCTTACTTTGCTTGTACTTAATAACACAAGAAAAAACCTAGTGAACTTAACCCACCAAGTATGTCTCCTGTTCAGTTTTCCTTGATTCTTGGTGTTTAAGTGATTGTTGATCAGTGGGAATTACAAATTCCATGGGTCACAAGTAATGCTGCTAAGTCTCCAAAACCCTCAGCAATGCATACAATTCCTTGTCATAGTAGGATATTTCATTTTATAATCTTTGAGGCAGCAGACCTGTAGGGGTTAGGTAAGATTTTTAACTAAGTTAAAATCCTTAGTTAAATGCTCAATTAGTATAATTTAGCAAAATAAAGAAACTTTAGTAAGGGTTAAATGGTTCCTCGGTTGTTTTGGCACCTAAGTGTCATTAGGGGCAAAATGGTCATTTTCTTCACCTCATGTTGACAGGTCATTTTAAAGTTCATAAGTTGTTCTTTTAGACCCAAATGGCAAGAAACCAAAGAGGAAGACTAAATTGCCTAAGACTAGTGGCACTATACGGGCATGGGTATTTTTGCAAATAGGAGGAAACTTGCATGGAGGTTAAATTTTAAACCAATTTGGGTGGCTTCAACGCCACTAGTCATCATCCCTAACCTCTTAAATCCATAGCTCTCCCTCTCTTCTAGAAATCCTTAGCAAATCTTACCCAAATTATCAATTCTTGGTGGAAATCAAAGCCCTATGAGGTACCAATTTGTGATAAATTTGCATTGGAGCCATAGAATGCCCTAGTTGAACCCATTTGCTTGGAGTGGATGCTTGATTGTTTCTTGTTCCTTACAATTGAGTTAATAGATTTAGTTATTATATTTATTTGACACATGTCTTAATTTCTTGCTTAATGGTTAGAATTAGTTTGGAAGATATGCATAGGTTATGGTGGAATTTACTTGTGATGGACTAATGTAAATCAAGCTTTGGTGTGGTGTGTTTGATCATTTTTTGCTTCATTAGTTTGGTATGGAATGGTTCTATATAGTAGTTAAAGAGATCAAGAACTAGTGGTAAGCATACGTGAAGATTTCAGAGGCTTCGGAACGCCCCTAAGAGGATATGGAGGCATTTTGGTACTGCTAGGCATGAGGGCCTGGTACTTCAAGGTAACATTATTGGGGTACTACTACCCAAGATAATTCTAATGGGCACTGCAATGCCACCAGCAACGCCGCATCACCCTAGTTTAGCTGGCTGGCTATTTGCCCTTTCAAGCAAGGACTTTGGGAGTGAGGACAAGGCATCCTAAGGTTTCCAAGAGGTAATGGAGCCTAATAGGCCCTTTGGGCTCCCTGTTTTCTCCTCATAGCTAGGTGATATTGTTGAGTTTTTCAAGGATGTAAAGTGGACCTCAAGGGTAGTATATTTAACCATAAGGGAAATTGAACCACAAGCAATGCACTATAGGTACCATTAGGCATGCTAGGGGTTATAGTAACCATTTGCAGCCTAAGTAAGCCTTGGAGCTCAAGGTACTAATGTGGAGCCCTAGGGTACACAAGATGTTATTAAAAACCTAGGGAGCTAGATCCATCCAAACCAATGCCCGCCATAAGGGGGTGAACTAAGTAATGGTGGAAAATGGAGCAACTGGATAAAGATCTAGTGCACTTGTAGCTGAGGCAAGTAATGACTTAAGGCACAAGTGAAAGCTTATTGCACCTTAAGTTGTTATGTGGTATAGGCTTAGTACGCTAGTGATCAAGGTGAGCTTAATAGCTAGAGACAGTAAATGGGAGCCTCGTAAACCTAGTTGAGTGGAGGCTTAGAACCATAGTGGCCTAAAAGAGCCAGTGGCTTAAGGTGCTAGGCGAGAGCCTAGTACACTTAGTGAGTTCATCAGAACTCACAGCAACGAGCATTTGTCATGTTAACCTGCTCAACAACGAAAGGAAAGTTAAATGGAAACCTACGCTCACTAGGAGCTAGTAAATTATATTTGCTACTCAGGTCGACAAGCTAAGGCTTGCTAGGAGCAAGTTAAAGGCCAAAGCTTGTCAGGCACGGGGTGACATCTCATGCAAGAACTACAATAAGGGATGGTCTCTTGGGAATCGAATAAAAATGCATATGTTAGCCCTCAGACTGCAATTACATGTCGAAGACTTTTTGTGTATGTGTGTTTGTGTCTATAAGGGCTGACAACCATTGAGGGTTGTTGTGCTAGTGCATTGGTGCTGGTAACCACTTAGTGAATCATTTATTGAGACTATTTTTATTAGTAAGGTTGTTTGTTGCTAACTATAGCTATTGTTAGTCTTATTGAGGCTAGTGGCATAAGGAAGGGCATAGGTGAAGCATAGATCTCAGTAATTACTTTTAATATTAATATGTATGCTAGGTAACCCTTCAATGTTTCTAGCTCGAGTAGTGCATTTGAGTTTCTTTATGCATGTGCATAGTCCTTATATATATATTTATATATATAATGATGCACATGGATGGTTATTACTTGTAGTTTTTCTTTCTTGGCACTCAGAATTGTCTACCTAATTGAGGGTTTTGGAGGATAAAGAGAGAGGGAATGTCTTAAATTAGGGCTTTGGGCATGGAAGACAGTGCCTTTGCTACCCAGCCTAAATTGTAGAGACATTACTTGTAGTTAAATTCAGTATGTTCTATACTTTAGATTGTGTTTTAATCATGTTTTATAAAAGCCATGGCAATAATTTTGTGTAGGCCAAAAATCCCTTTCACCCCCTGAACTTTGCCAATTCAAACCTTTTGCCCCTTGAACTTTTACTCGGGTTCACTCGCCCCTCAAACTATAGAAATTAGTACTCTCTCCGTCCCATATTTTTTGCACTATTCACTTTTTAGCAATTAAGCTATGATTTTTTATTTTCAACATTTTAGTATATAAATGAAGAAATTACATATAAGAATGATAAATCAAAACATATAGTTTCTAAATATACAAATTTTTTAATTTTTTTATAACAAATACTAATATGAATAAATTCAAGTCAAACTATGTGAAAAAGTTAAATGGTGCAAAGAATATGAGATTGGAGGTAGTAGTTTTTTTAGCCTTTTAGCCCACTTAAATGCCTGTTTACATTATATGGGGACTGAAAAGAAGATAAAATGGAGATGAATGACTAACTAGCCATTTTCCCCATAAAAACCTCTAATTCTATGAATGAGCTGGGTAATAAAATTATATGAATCATTTTTCAATGCAAAATGCTAGTTAAATTGTGTGGATTATATAGGGTTGATGTTTCTCTAAGCTGCTAGAATTTGGTCCCCATATAACTTACATAGTCATTTAAGTGGGTTAGGTAGTAAAAGATACCATTTTTAAAGTTTTGAAGGGCTAGTGAACCCAAGTCAAAGTACAGGAGGTAAAAGGTGTTTGCGTTGTGCCCAAAAGCCAATGATGAGATGATTATATTTTAGACATTGAGTCATGATATTTTATTGAGGCATTACTCCAGTAATTTTGTTTGTTATTTTGTTTCTATGTGACATAATCAAACGTAATTAAAAACATAAAATATTAGTATTCTTAATTAAATGTCTCTAGTCTAGTATTATTGTGGAGTGGGTTGCAATAATACATAAAGACTAGCATGTGTGGAGACTAATATGAGATATGTCGTCTACATATAGGTATAAGTTGGAGAACTTGTGTACTAGACCGGCCCACCATGAGAACGTTGCATTGATCGTTATATAAGTGTCATAAGTGATTCTCATAATGATCATGTATATGTAATGCTTTAACCTAAGGCCATCAAGATTCCCTACATGTGAGTCATATACTTTGATACTTTCCTTTGTTGCTCGTAACTAAGTAAACATGAAGGAGGTCATCGGGTATGTCACATATCATGCAGAGAGTTTTGTATGATCAAGATGGGATTTGCCCCTCCTATGTAATGGGAGTGATATCTTTGGGCCCCTGATTGAGTGAGACTGAGGAAATGATGATCATGCTCAAATGAGTTGATATACGATATCACTGTCATGAGTTTAAGTTAGTCTATTCGGGAATCAAGAAACCATAGATTGAGCTATATGAGAGTTACACATTCCATATCTCATGCTTAGTCATAATATCTTGGACAAAGGGACAATGACATATACAAATCATGATTATAGAGGCTTAGTTGAATCACCGACTATCTTATCACTTGGGTGGCAATGATGTGTTGCTAGAAACCACTTATTATTTATGATCATAAATATGATTTATGATCATTGCCAATGTGAAAGGAGCCTATTGGGTCACACATATAGAGCCAATTGGATTATTTGAGTGCATGGGCTAAATTGTTTCGGTTTTGGTTTCATAATATTTTCGGATTAATAATTGGCTCAAAGGTTGAGTCATTAATGAAGCCTGAAATTAAACCTAATTAGATTAGGATTTTGAAACCCATTAGGCTTGGGAATTAACCCTCACTATATATACATCATATAATGAGAATTTTTGTAGCTTTTTGCCTTAGCCACCCAAAGGACAAAATCAGAAGGGTTCTAATAAGTTCCAACCACACTCTCCTCTTGCTTTTTCCTTGGATGATGCAAGCTAGCACTATGGGAGCAAGAGGAACACATCTGTCGAGACATGGCTGAGGCGTGGTAATCCGAGAGGTTCAAGTGGACACCATAGGGAGCTTGAAAACGTCAACTATTGAAGTTTTTGATTTACTCAATAGTTGGGTGAAAAATCCTAGCCAACTAGGTAAAAAAACTTTCGAACACCTGATTTACTCCATTTCACCTGGATCCTGAAGGGTTTCGATTAGTTTTTGCTATGCTTGTTTGGTTCCCAAAACCCTACAAAAGGTCTGAGTTAGTGAAGTTCACGGGGTTAAAGGGTAATAAGCCTTTGTTTTATTGCTTAGTACAACTTAAATTCAAAGCAAGTACATGTGCAGTACATTGTGAGTTAATAACCAGATGTGTGAAAATTTTTAAAATGGGAGAAGTAAATAACTAGCCAATTGCAACTAATATAGAATTTCTATTCTATAGTCTTATTGGGAGAGCCCTATTAGTGTTAGTGTCACTACAATTCAAGGTTGCCCCATTAGCTTATCATTGAAATAAGCTATGGGTAATCTTGCATGCATCGAAACAACGTAAACACCTATGCCTAAAGCATTAAATTCAATCTCAAAAGCTTTGTCAAAGTTAGGTAAGTGAAATAAAGGTGCATCAATTTTTCCTTTAATAATAAGAGTGCATTATCTTGTGCTTCTCTTTACTTAAAACTATTGTTTTTCTTTAAAACCTTAGTTAGAGGTGCTGCAATGGTAAGGAAATGTTTGACAAACCATCCATAAAAACTAGTTGGCACATGAAAAGGTCTCACCTAAAAAAATGTTTTATACGTACGCCATTCTTGAATGGTTTTTACCTGTTTTTTATCTACTTCAATTCACTATAAACTAACAACATAACAAAGAAATTTAACATAGTTAGTATAAAGAGTGCATTTTTTCTGATTAGTATAAAAATTTTTACTCTCTTAGTCTGCCTAACACAAGTATAAGATGTTCCACATGATCTTCTAAGCACTTGTTGTATACTAAACTGTTATAAAAATAAATCACAACAAATTTGCCAATAAATTCATGCAAGACTTGATTCATTAACCTCATGAAAGTGTTGTTAGTGTTGCGCCTAAATGCTAGTTATGAGATGATTGTCTTTTGTACATTAGTCATAATATTTTATTGATGCATTATTTCAATGATTATCTTTATTCTTTTGTTTATGTATAACAAGATGAAACATAATTATAACCCTAGAATATTAATATTCTTAAATATCTCTAGTCGAGTATTATTTTGAAATGGGTTGCAATAATATATAAAGACTATTGTATGTGGAGACTAATATGAGATATTTAGTTGGATAACTTGTGCACTGGACTAATTCGTAATTTTATAAATGATTCCCGTGGTGATCCACAAGATGTAGTCTACATGGATATTATATGAGTGTTATAAGTAATATGAGATATTTAGTTTACACATGGGTATAAGTTGGATAACTTGTGCACTGGACTAATTCGTAATTTTATAAATGATTCCCGTGGTGATCCACAAGATGTAGTCTACATGGATATTATATGAGTGTTATAAGCAATTATCATGGTGATCATAGCATATGTAGTCCTCTAACTTAAAGTTATCAATGTTCCATATAAGTGAGTCACATACTCTGATACTATTCTTTGTTGCTTATAACTGACTGAGGATAGAGGTAGTCATTGAAAATGTCACATGTCTTGTTGAAGGATTTGTATGTTCAAGATGAGATTTGTCCCCCCATATAACGGTAATGATATTTCTAGGCCCTTTAATTGAGTAAGATTAAAGAAATGTATGGTCATACACAGATGGTTTGATATGAGATATCAATTGTATCAATCTTAGTCAATCTATTCGGCAATCAAGAAATCCATAAATTGAACTGTACGAGAATGACATGTTCCATTTCCCATGCTTAGTCTTGAAATCTTGGACAATGAGACAAAGACATATACAAGCAATTATCATGGAGATTTAATCGAGTAATTGAATATCTTTTCACTTGGGTAACAATGATGTTTTACTAGACATCACTCATTGTTTATGATAATAAATGCAATTTATGATCATTGCCAACATGATAAGAGCCTATAAGGTCACACACTTAAAGCCAATAAGATTATTTGAGCGTGTGGACAAAATTATTTGGTTAAGGGTTTATGTTAATTTTGGATGAATCATCGGCCTAAGATTTGAGCCCATAATTATGTCTGAAACTAAACCTAATTTGATTAAGGAATAAAACTTACTTGGAGTAGGATTTATGTACCATTATATATGAAGATATACAGTGTGTGAACCTTAGAGATCATGGAGACTCAAAAACCCTAGTACATTCTTCTCTTGTTTACTTTAGAGGATGTAAGCTAACACTGCCAAAACGAGAGGAATGCACTGACCAAATTCTTAGAGGAGACATGGTGATCCAACTGCTTTGTGTGAACACCTAAGAGAGCTTGAACATGTCAGTTATTAAAGTTTTATGGTTTGAGTCAACAGTTGGTGAAAGATTTCAATTTGTTAGGCGCAAAAATTTTAGGACACCTAATTTATCCCTATTTGACATGGATCCTGTAGTGGTTTCACTTAATTCTGCTGCATTATTTTTTATCCTGAAACCCTACAATAGTATTTGAGCTACTTGTTAAACTCTAAATTGAGATTGTGGGTTGACTTGCATGAACTGATGTATGTTCTATTGATTGTTGATCATGATTAGTTAGATTTATTTATGAGACACAACCTAAAAATATAATATATGAAATATATGATGATATTGCTATACCAAGTTTATGAGATTTACCTTAGTTGATGGATAAAAGATATCTATTGGATTTGGCATTGCAACAGTAGTTGTACAAACCTTGAAGACATTAGATTTTTACTTGAACATTTTTTCGAGAAATTAAGGTTTCATCTTAGTTGGCCTTAGTCTTCAATAATTGCTCAGACAACTCAGTATACTAGCCCTAGTTGCTCAAGCAACTAAAAAAGGATGGTGCTGCTTAGATATCTTAGGTAAAGTACCTGTGCTTGATTTAAATGACTCCTACATCTCAAGTGCACAAAAGTCCCTGGTGGAGGTCGGTGCAGTACCCATAGTTGCCCAAGTTAACAAACCCACATTAATTAGCATGCATTATCATTTTGAATATGATTTAACTTTATATGATATTTGTTGCTTGAAGCATGATGCATGGTTATGGCCTGAATGGTTGTATCTATAAGTATAGTTTAAGTGTCATTCCTCTCTATTCTTCTAATCGTACCTTTTCTTCTTACATTATTTCCCTTGAATGTAACTCAAAGTTTCTATCATTAATGTATTTGTATACTATGCAAACATCCAAAGAGGTGATTACGAGGAGATAAACATGGAAGAATGAGGAAGAGTTTCTGAAGTCATTTTTTTTTTCCTTAGGATTTAATGATATTTTCATTAGCTTGATAATATCATTTAGTTTGAACTATAACCATGACACATTTAAATTAATTTTTTTACATGAGATGAATGATTTATTTGTGAATATAGTGGATGTACAATACATATGAAAATAAAGATTGTGAAGTCAAAGAAAATCCCTCAAACAGAATATTAAGTCATTAAATGTGATTCCTTCTAAACATTGTCACTTGTCCAAACCTCAATCAACATTGTGTGGTCTTCCCAAAGCAAAGTGCCCATCTTCACCTTGGTAAAACATAATGTGATAACAGTAATATTCAAATTGCTAACTTTGGGCCTGACTTAACTAAGTCATCCAAGTAGAGTTGGGGACTTAAAGGTATGGAGTTGTGGTTAAGTTCATGTGATGGGCTTGAACAACTGTTGTTCACCCAACTATCCAATAGTAGATGCAATTAGCAAAATGTTGCCTACCTAAATAACTATATCTTAAAAAATGACCCAAAGTTGACAAAAGTTGTGGTGAAAAATGGATCTTGACCCACTAAAATATCCATAATCCAAAGTGTTCTAAAATAATATTTGGGGTTATTATTTTGAGTAAAATCGTCAGAGTATTATTTAACAAAAGGTCATATTAAATGAATTAAAATACATAACTCTTATACTGCATATTTTTGTTGTTAGATAACCATGGCACAAAACACATTGAGGTTATTATTGTGATTGATCCTTGTGGAGGAAAAACATAACGGGACCAACTTTCTCAAACAAGACTTGAACATAAGGATAGTTCTCTAATAAGAGAAAACGTTCTACGTCCTAGGGAAGCACATTTCAAATGACCCCTGGTGCCAATGCTCCAAGCACTGAGAAAGATGCTTACAAGAAGCATTTGGATAATGCTTTGGATGTTGCTTGTCTCATATTTATCACCATGGAATTTGAGCTTCAGAAGCAACATGAGAACTTGGGGGCGTCCAATGTGATCAAACACTTAATAATGCGCTTTTAATAGCAAGCTTGGTATAAGATGTCTTCGACCTAAAAAGCATTATTTCAGTGTGAAATGTTTGAGGGAAGTCCATGGGTCCTCATGTGCTCAGGATGATTGGATACATTGAGAATCGTAAGAGTTTAGAATATTTTATTTAGAAAAAATTTGGATATTAATGTAGTCCTACAATTGTTCCCAGAAAGCTACATCTAGTTTGCATGAATTATACCATGAACGATCTTAACAAATTCCTCTCAAAATTGCTCAATATGTTTATAACACCTAAGCAAAATGTAAAGAAGGCTATGCTCAGTATGATGGTTTAAAAGGGCAAAGGGAAAGGGAAAGGAAAGTCCAGCAAGGAGAAGAATAAAGCTAATGGAAAGTCCAATGGCAGCTGTTATTTGACCGCACTTAGAGCATCTGGTAGTGTGGCTAGGGAAGGGAATGCTTCCATTGCAGAAACTTGGCCATTTGAAGCTGAATTGAAAGTCCTACCTTAAAGAAGTCATGAAGGAGAATGGAAGTAGGACTTTCATTTTAGGTATTTTTGTTATAGAAGCTAACTTTTCTACTTGCTCATCTTGGGTATTTGATACCAAATGTAGATCTCATGTTTGGGCGAATGTACAGGATCTAAATAGAAGTAGAAAGTTGGTCATAAGTGAAGTGGTCCTACTAGTGGGGAATAGAGCAAGAGTTGTTGCATTAGCCGGAGGGACATATTATCTCACTTTGCCTAATGGATTAGTTTTAGAATTAGACAACTGTTATTATGTGCCTACTATTAGTAAAAATTTTATTACTGTTTTTTGCTTTGACAAGATAGGCTTTTCATTTATAATAAATGACAAATGTTGTATCACTTATTTGAATGAAATATTTTATGGTAGTGCATAACTTACCAATTATTTGTATGTTTTAGAACTCAAGAATCCAATCTATAACGTGAATACCACTAAAAAGGTTAGATTAAATGATTCAAACTGATTTTTCTCTAGCATAGTTGTTTGGGCCATGTAAACAAGACATACATATCCATGTTCCACAAACATGGACTCTTAGACTCATTGGAATCATTTGATTTTGAATCATATGAGACACGTGAGTAATGTTTATTTGGCAACATGATTAAAGCCCTAGTGAAAGGGCTAGCGATTCATTAAGACTTATACATAGTGATGTATGTGGACCATTGTCCACACAAACAAGAGGGGGTTTCCAATACCTTGTCACTTTTACTAATGACTTCAGTAGATATTATTATGTGTACATAACAAAACACAAGTTATAATTCTTTAAAAAGTTCAAAAAATTCAAGAATGGAGTATAGAATCAGCTCGGGAGGAGTATCAAAGTGTTTCAATCAGGTCAAAATGGAGAATAATTAGGCCAAGAATTCTTTAATTATCTAAAGAAGTATGGTTTAATATCATAACATACTCCACTTGGTACACGTAAATGGAATGGTGTAATTGAAAGGAAGAATTGAACTCTGTTAAACATGGTTCGATCTATGATGAGTCAAGCTGACCTTTCAATTTTCTTTTGGGGACATGCTATAACGACAACTAGTTTTACAGCAAACTAAGTTCAATCAAAATCGGTTCAAAAGACATTATATGAGATATGAAGTATGAGGCATTCTAATTTGTCATTCATGAAGATTTGGCACTGTGAGACTTACATGAGATGTTATCCCTCAGACAAACTTGGGCCCAAACTTGATTTATATTTTTTTGTCGGATATCCCAAAGAAACATGTAGATATTATTTTGTATAGTTTTTTGAGTGGAAATTATTTGTTGCTCGGACTAGTGTCTTTCTAAAGAAAGAGTTTGTCTTTAGAGGAACTAGTGGGTTGAAAGTAGAACTCAAAAAAATTTGAGAACTACAATGCGAAATTGAAACCAAAATAAAATTTGAACAAGTACCATAAGACGTTGGCTGAGGACCCTGTTTCTCTAGCATAGAGCTCATGTAGGTCTAGTAGGATTCGACGTGAGCCTAAGAGATATAGATTTCTCATGACTCATACTGATGATGTGATGCTCATGGATTAAAAGAATCCCATAGCCTACCAACATCCTTAGTTGGGATCGGATTTTGATAAGTGGCTTACGGCCATGAAATCAAAGATGGAATCTATGTATGAAACCCAAGTATGGACTTTGATTAATCCACCTGAAGAGGTAAAATCGATATGGTGCAAATTGATCTTCAAGAATAAGACTGAGATGAATCGTAATGTGATTACTTATAAGGGACGATATGCTACAAATAAGGTATTAAACTTTGTTACTGCTAGGTATACAGCACCTCATAATCTTAAGGTATATCACATGGTATACTAGTGTACTACGTAACATACTGTTGCCATTTTCGTAAAAAAAGTTGGAATATTATTTTAAAATTAAATAAATTAAATAATGTTTTTTGCACATTTTTATATGTATTCTAGTTTTATCATCATAATTTGTCAAATATAAATAAAATATATATATGAAAGACAATATTTTTTATACGAAAAACAAACATAAAAACCTAATTTATTAGATATGACAAATGAATCTCAAAACCACTATCCTCAATATGAAACTACTTAAGGATATGTACATGACACAGCCCGAGGACTTTGTCACTCTAGGAAATTTTGGTATGTTGTGCAACTTCTAAAAGTCCATTTATGGACTGAAACAAGCTTCTCGGAGTTGGAATCTTCATTTTGATGGAGCAATCAAAGAGTTTAATTTCATTTGAAATGAAGATGAGTCCTGTGTCTACAAGAATGTTAGTGAGAGTGCTATTATCTTCTTGATGTTATATATAGATGACATACTACTTATCAGGAATGGCATTCCCGAGTTATAGTTTGTGAAGACTTGGTTGGGGAAATATTTCTTTATGAAAGACTTAGGTGAAGTAGCCTATGTGTTAAGCATCAAGATCTATAAAGATAAATGAAGAAAACTGCTTGGCCTAAGTTAGAATACATACATTCACAAGGTGCTAAAGAGATTTAGCATGCAAAACTCCAAGAATGGATTTTTCCCATATCACATGGCATAACTTTCCCAAAATCTCACTGTCCAAGCACACCAGATAAGAAAATGTATGAGTAAGATTCTATATGCCTCAGCAATTGGGTCTATCATGTATTCCATGATATGCACTCATCTTGATGTCTTGTATGCCTTGAACATGACAAGTAGGCACGAGTCTAACCCTGGTAAGAGTTACTGGTCGAGTGTTAAAAACAATCTTATGTACTTCAGAAGGACTAAGGATGCATTCTTAGTCCGTGGAGAAGAGGATGAGCTGGTTGTCAAGGGTTACACGGATGCTAGCTTTCAGTCCAATAAGGATGATTTTAGATTGTAATCAGGTTATGTGTTTTGCCTTTATGGTGATGTTGTTAGTTGCGTGAGTTCAAAGCAAGAAACAATGGCTGACTCTACAACAAAAGTCAAGTACATTGCCTCTTTTAATGCTATGAATGAGGCAATTGAGATCAATAAGTTCATCATTAAACTTGGAGTTGTTCTGAGCAATGCTGACCTAATAGAGCTCTACTTAAACAAGAATGGGGCAATTGCATAGGCTAAGGAACCCAAATCTCACCATTCATTTGAACACATACTCCGATGTTATCATTTCCTTAGGGAGATCATCTAAACAGGCAATTCAAGGGTGTGCAGGACCTCAACCAACATCAACATTCCTAATCCACTGATGAAACCCTATACACAGCAAAAGCATTATAGTTATTCTAGTCCATTAAGATTAGAAACATGGATGATCAGCTTTCGTGCAAGTGAGAGTTTTTTAGTGTTGTGCCCAATAGCCAACCATGAGATGATTGTATTTTGTCATAAGTCATGATATTTTGTTAAGACATTATTCCAATGATTATGTTTTGTCTTTTGTTTCTATGTAACAAGAAAAAAAATAAATAACCCTAGAATAATAGTATTTTTAAATGTCCCTAGTCAAGTACTATTATGGAATGAGTTATAATAATACATAAAGACTAGCATATGGGTACAAGTTGTAGTCTACATATATACTCCCTAAAATAATCTATTAATTGAGGTATCAACTTGGTGCCTATGGTAGGGGACTTCAGCATCTCCACTAACCATAGGACGATCTCTTATGGGCATACACTAAGCACCGCTACACGAGTGTTGGCCATAGGAGATAGGAAGCCAGTTAGCAAGGGCGTGTCCAGAGTACGAACTCTAGTGCCCCAAATATACTAGGCCATATCACCCACCAAATCCAAGATTTTGTGTAATGGATACCCTGCATCCACCTATATATATTTGAAAGAATTCCACACCTGAGGTAACCAAGTCATAGCCTTTACTTGTGCTTCATACCCTCAAAATCCTCTGAACTTCCTAGCCTTACTTGAGTTTTAGAAATTAGTCCCCTAGAAAAGCTCTAATGTCCTTTCAACTTTTGTCTTTGGTATTTTAAGCAACCTACACTAATGGTTCATAGCAGCAATCACAACCATGGCGTCCTTCATCAGTAGAAATCATGAAGACCATCACAAATCATTACAAAGTCTACATCATTTAAGGATGATCAGTATTGATTGTAATGTCTCTCAACTTAAGAGTGCAGCTTTATGTCAAAATCCACTACTTCTTGAGGTTGACATTTTGCCAAAATAAAAAAGTGTGCTCATCAAGGGGAGTAGAAAAGAAGATGAAGTGCATGAGGTTTTGGGAAGGGAAATGGTTTTTTCGTAGTTCTGTTCAATAAAAGGACTCTTGGATGGAAAATAGAAAACATCCGGTGCTTAACTTTGCATAGAGTGGGGGTTAAAATTTGTCATTGGAAGTTTCTTAGTAAAGCCATTACAAGTGATTTTCCATAAACTTAACTTACTGCCTGGCATTTACAAATTGGATTCTTAACTTGAACTATCAAACCAAAGAGTATCACTTAAGCGAGGATAAATCAGGCTCGGGTAAAGAAATGGTGCTAAGGGCTGGCTTTGAAATTATATGAGGAGTTGCGAAAACATAATATGCATAAAAAGCTCGACCATGCACTACTGAAAATTGGGAATTTTCAAACAGGTGATTCCAACGGTCTCGCATGGGGATGATTATGAAGATAGGCTATAGGAAAGTGTTGCATTGGTAACACAAACATTGGGAACAAAAATGGTTTCAATTATAATGACTTAAATCTATAACTGGTCAACAAAACATCTGTCCACACCACATAAAATATCCTTTGTAAAAATGACAAGCGCCAAGTGCATATGTTGGGGTGTACATCACTGGAATTGGGCTCTGTTCAATAATTTTTGCATAGTTTGTGGTCCGCTCCGTAAGATTAGTGATTCATTATTTTATCACCTGTTTAGTTTTTATTGGCTTCTTTTATGTGTGCCTTTTGTGTTCTGCTGTATAGAGATGCTCATATGATTGTTGGCGAAAAAGAAAAAGGTCGGCTGGGAGTATCAAGGTTTAAGATCATTTTCTTATCAGAGTCCATTAATATGGTGTGTCAGTGAATTTTATATAATGAATGCTCAAAATTTCTGAGCTTTGTGAAATATTGTTTTTTTCAAAGATAATGGTGGGTATTCCAATTAAAGTATGACTTAGTCACGGTAATCTACTCCTGCTGAATTCTTGCATGTTCTATTCCAATTGTATTTAACCCAAAAAAACCTTTTTCCAAATTTAAATGTTATTTTTCACAGATAATGGTGGGTATTTTTCGTGGCTTACTTTCGTACTCAATGCGGTCATCTTTGTTTACTTGTTTTTTTTTTATTAATGTTGACTTTTTCTCGGTTATAGATGCTACAGCATTATAGTATTTCACTTTATTTGAAATGTTTTACTATTTTTTTTCGTTACTATGTCGACAGGGGTATGGTATTTAGGGGGAAGGGTGAGGGTAAAGGGAAGGTTTCTAGAACTGTGGGGGTAAACTATATTTTTGCACCCAAACTTAGGGGCTTTTTCTGTTTTTTCTTTTTGGTGTAAATCTCTATTTTTTTGTTCTTTCTAAAATACCCTTCCTATGGACTTAACTTCTGAGCGTTCACCTGTTGATATTACAATCACTGGGATCATGCTTACTATTATACTGGCCGTAGTTCTTATTGTTGTGGTCTGTACTATTTCCATGAAGGTAATACTAACGATTCCGATGAGTTTGGTACTTCTATATAATCCAAGTTTAACTTTTCTTCAACTGAATAGCTTTTCTTCTTCATAATCCAGATATTTTCAGACTATCTGATGGTTTAACTCCTTTTCACTTCCTAATCTTTTCTAGGTAATGCAATTAAGCCCTCCAAATTTGTACAACTCCTTGACCTACTACATTTAGCACTAATTTCCCGCACTTTACACGCCAAACCACAACCATTTTTCCTAGGCTACCGCGTATATACACCTTCTCTCATGACAAGCAAACAACATGGGTCGCTACACGGCATACATGCACAAAAAGCATGTCATGCATGTCACATTCACACACAAGGCTGTTGGCATTTTTTTTGTTTAACTAATACTATTAACTTTTTAAGCTTGCTAATTTGGTCTCATATAACTCACACTTAAACTTCTAATCTAACCCTCCATGTACGTAATAAATTTTAAATTAAGTAATAACCTTTCTAACATTTATTAAAATGAAAGATGCAACAACTGCACTGAACATCCTGCTTAGCACCTATTACTTTATTATGCAATTTCATACTATATATAAAATGCAACCACTCAAAATCTATAATATAATGCATCTTATTAGCTTCATTTTGGCAAACAAGTTTAAAAGCCTGTAATTTCAATATCTGATCATAATAAAAAGTTAACTACAGAAATGCCATAACACCAACCAGGGATACATGATAACGGTACAAGAATTTAGGGACTAAGATGATAACGGTACAAGAATTAGGGCTTATGTTCCACTTAAGCAGCTTGCCATGTTAATTGAACTTTAATTGCTGGTCTGTTGGCGGAATCACAAGCCAAATCAAGCAATCACTTGTGCACATGACATAGTTGCTCCTGCAAAAGTTTCAAACGGTAGAGTAATTTGACTCCTATTTTGTGATATTTTTTGGAAAAAAAAAAAAACAAGGAACATAGCACCACTTTTTAGCAAAATCACATATTTTCAGGGCAAATGAGGACTCAAACAAGCATCTGCTATAGAGCAATCGCTGAACAACTTAAAACCAATGCTAGCCAAAAGGACCAAAACTAGCCTTTTACATTTTTTTCATCAGCCAAAATACATATTTATAAAAAAAAATATTTATAAAGTATTACATGTAGCAGGTAACTAGATACTTCAAAAACATCCAATTCTTACTCTGCAAAACTGTTCTATCACACTCAATATTCATGGCACAACTGAAACTATGAATCTTTTATCCTTTTGTAATCAAACTGGCCTTTTTCTGGCCAATGAAACGACAGTGAGCATATATCCAAGTAACCAACAACTGAAACAGCGGAACCTGAAAACTCAACACATCTCGTCACAGAATCCTTTGTAGGTCCAGCGAGATACTCCTTCCTACTCATTTTCTTTTTCACTTTTTTTTTGACTTGTTCTGGCTCAAAATCTGATAAAATCATGCCCAATTTAAGCCAAAATTTTCTCAGTTAACTGAAGAAAATTAGGGAACACAAACAAAGAGAAAGAAAACACTGGTCTGAGGGATCGAACAGCAAGAAAAATCAAACGAATAATCGCACTAATCCTAAGCACGTCAAAACTCGCCATATTACTCCTAGTCCAGGTTTTCTCCTTGACCAAAATTCTCAACCTATCAACCTCCTAAACCCAATCATGCAGACTCGGTAACTGTTCTAGGGTTTTAAGAGTAACAGCGAATCAACCAAATCCGGTAGTGCGGAAATAGATACAATATTCCTTACCCCTTCTGAGTCTTCTTACTTTTTTCAATCTTCGATCTCTGCACTCTCACCTCACACTCTCTTGTATTTCGATCTGTTTCTAATGTGTAATTTCTCAAATTCTCTTCCTCTTCGGCAGAACCGACATTTCTGGAAGCCCACATGATCGTGTCGAACCACCGACCACTAAATTCTTCACTGTTGGCGACGTAGCCTTAGCTGGGCCGAATCGGCCTCACTCACCTTGCAATTTGGTTATGTTTCCCGATTGCTCCTTTGGGTTTTAACACCAACGTGGGTAAACTCTAAAACAATGCTTATCGTACCATACACATATGGTTAATTAGACACATTATTTGGCATTTAATTCTCCACATAGTACCGACCAACTATCTAAAAAATTATTAAAATTGCTCCTAGCAAAACCACTTCCTCTCTCTAGAAAATCTAGCTCCTATTGCCACTGACGTCTCCTCCTGTCATCCGTTCACCTTACTTCGTAACCGTAAGATCAAGGCTTCTCCAATCACATGTGACCACCAATTGGAAGCTTCTCTGCCAATTATCGCCTCGGATCATGTCGCCGTCGCTTATCCCTAAATCATGCCGTCATTGCTCGCCTCTAGATCGTGCTCTGATCTCTTGCCAGATTACATTGCCAACATCTCCAAATGCCTCCATATTCCGCTGGTAATTGCTAAGCTCCAAATCATCTGGTTGACATTCGTATCTAAATCTTGCTATCATTATCTCTAGATTATCGCGACAATAATAACTCGTCTACATTGTCTGTTCCACTTGATTAAGTACAAAAATAATTTCTTGAAATATTTAAAATGATATACAAAAGTTTTAAAAATGATACTCTCTCTATCTCAATTTCTTTGCACTATTTGACTTTTTAAATTAGTTTAACTTGAATTTACTCATATTATTGTTTGTTAGAAAAAAATTAAAAAATATATTTAGAAACTATAGGTTTTGATTTACCATTCATATTTAAAGATTTTTTATTTATATGCTAAAATGTTGAAAATAAAAAATCATAGATTAATTGCTAAAAAGTTAATGGTGCAAAGAATTTGAAATAGAGGGAATATATAAAAGTTTATAAAGCAACATATAAAATTGTCTAAAATAATATGCATGCTATTTATTCTTTTTTATTCATTTGAATTTATTAAAAAAAATGTGTCTAAAACAATGTCTTAAAATGTCTGAAATACATATCAAATCTGTCTGAGCTAACAAGTTAATGTCTAAATGCACTTTATAAAAATGGGGACGCTATCAAGGTTATTGGATCACAAGTAATAAAAAGATGAAGATCTTTTTGAATCAATAACAAGAAATATTAGACTCAATAGGCATATGTGTCTAAATTAGCATCTAGATGTGTCTATTTGCTTTGTAAACAATATAATATTAATGGAGATATGAATACAAATTATGAAGTGATGATGTATCTAAAACAATTGAAAAATGTGTCTGAATTATATGCTACATGTGTCTAAACTAATAAGCAGATGTGTCTACCCATTTTGTAGCCATTACCAAGAGTAAACATAACTTGGTAATCATACAGACACATCTCCATTACCCTTAGAGACATCTATAAACTGGTTTCTAGGCCAGAGACTATTTTGGCGTCTCCATAGTCTGTTAGACACATATTAGTAATCCTTTAAACACATCTCAATACTTCTTCATATGCATCATTAAGTTGGATTTTAGGTTAGTTGCTCTTTGACATCAATATAGTCTCTTAGACACATCTTTATTTTCTTTCAGACATATCTCTATAGTACTTTAGACACATACTAATAATCATTTAGACACATCACTAACAAATGTAGTTTGAATAATGGTAACAAAGGCATTCCCTAGGTTGTTCGCAATGATAACCACCAACCTCAATCAAGGTTGGGAGTAATAAGGCAATGTTCCAAGGTGACCACCAACCTCAATCAAGCTTAAGTGACGGCAGAGACAACAATGATACCATAATAAATTTCCTTAAATCTGATATGGATAGATGGCATCTCTTGATTGGGGTTGTTTCCAATTATCATGCCATTGTCATTTGTGCATGTGATTTACCAAAAATGTTACGGCCTGAGCCACCCAACCGACTGGAGAACAAAGAGATTTTGCAATCTGAGCTAAGAGATATGATTGGTATTGATTAGGATAGAGGGGTAACATTGGAATTTGTATATTAAGCCTAATTAAACATATCTGTGATAGCCGAAGGGCTATCGGCCACAAAAACCTTCTCCCTCAGTAGACCTTAACGCCACCCTCGAAAGTTCATGACACCAACCTTAGGAGGAATCTCTCCACCACCCTTGGTAATACACATAGCTGACTCCGGGAAAAAGGCTCCTCGCCACCCTTAGAGGTGCACACTGTCATGCCCAATTTAGCCCCTGGCCTATTCGGGCCCAATTACTTAACCATGCAGCGGAATTCCATATAGGGGCATTTATTTCTTATCAAACATATGGGCATGTTCCCAGGATATTACTAGTACTAGCTCATTAATTATTTACTTAAAGGTTTATATTGTGCTCTCATAAACAAGCTAGTACTTATGTGGAACTTGTGTGTTCATTTCATTACTCAACTAGCCAAGTACATGCATGGCAACCAAAAGACCAACTCAAGTTTTGAAAACTTGTTTATTATGCACATGTTTTGTATGCTCAAGTTCAATCCAAAAGTACATGTAATTAGGTACATGCATTTTATCTATTTGGTTAGCAACTTAACACATTATAGTCATGCTTTCCATACCAATTCATGTTCACTTTAGTGTTGGTCATTAGTGCACAATCAAGGCTGAATATACATGTTTCCATATTTCAAATATAGGCTTATAACCATATAATCATGCACATCCATCAACTTTATAACTTAGGCCCAAAATTATGTACAGCATCCAAAAGTTTAAAAGTCCATCAATTATGCCAAGAACACAACATGGCCGAATTTAACAAGTTCATTAAAAACATATTCTTAGTCCTTCAAGACAAGGTCGAATGCACAAATGGCATAGAACACACATAACCTTGTTCCCACAATCTAGACTCCAAGTCCTGCACATAAAGTCCACACTTATTAGCTTGTTACACAAGTAACCCATAACACTTAGAATACTTAGAATATTGAGCAAATACATACGTACACAAACCTTTACCAACAGAAAGAGTATAAAATACTCTTGACCTTATTGTCTTTCAAGTACTCTTTTTCCTACATGAAGTAGAGAAGGGCAGTGAGTAAAACTCAATAAGGATTCCGTACAGCTCCCAGAGCCTAACATAGCACAAGTAAACTTGGCAAAATATATTCCAAGCTCCTGCAAAGAAAACACTAAGACAAAGAAAAACAGATATATACATATAACAATAATAATAATCAGAGTTAGCATGCACATCCAAACATAGAAGCACACAAACACACACACCATTTAACACTTTATTCCCCTTCAAAGCAAGCATAATCCATATTTCTCATTTCTTAGGTTAACCATTTTATTAATCTATTTTAAAATATGAGCTCTTTATGCTTGGGAATTGAGTTGGCCGGCTCAATTCCTAGCCGTAATACTTGCATGGAGCTAGCTAGCATAGAATTGCCTAAGCAACAAAACATAGCCCTCTGTAGCCTTCTTAGGATCACATGACATCCAATATCCATCACCTAAGGGCCCGAATACTCAAAGAGTATAAGAATCGTTACCAAAACCTTTTTGCAACCTTTGCTGCTCGAAAGCTTTAGAAGCTTAGCTCTTTGTTTTTCCTTGCTCGTTACAACTAGAACTTGTGTTCTACCTTAAGATCCTATAAGGGCAGAAAGTTAACAAGCCATATTTTTGCTTGACATAACATAGAAACATAGGAAATACCAAGAACACTTGGTAGAACACACAATACCTCACCCAGATGAGGTATGGCCAAATCCTTCGGCTTGATTTCCTTAGAGTTCCCGCTTATCTTTTCTTGAATCCACCAATTGATTCCTTGCCTTGGAAGGCTTTAGAAGCTTATGTGTATTAAGAACACAAGCTTCAAGCATACGAATGCCAAGAACAAGACTTGGCCAAAACTCCTCTTGGTTAATGGTTTTAAAAAACATCTCATTCTTTCAATCTGCTTCTTGATTCTTGCTTAGGGTGTTCTTAAGAGTTTGTAGACACCAAGAACACTTGGTAAAAGCTCAAGGATGCTCAAGAATGAGTCTTGGCCAAATTTAGAAGTAAGAGGAAGTTTGGAAGAGTGTTTTAGAGTTTAAGGAAAAATTTGAGAAAGAAAATGAGGGAGTTGTAGTGAGAGAGTGTAGAGAGAGATGGGGAAGAGTAAAATGAAGTAAATGGGAGTGTATTTGGGCATGTATGGACAAGTCTTAGAGTTATGATATAGCCATCTTTTTACTTCTGGTGTCATACCGAAATGCGTAGCCTTGGTAGGGCTAACATCCTAATTCTTTTTAAATGGAAGTTCAATAAATAACTTAGAATTTTTCCACAGGTGGAGAGGATGCTTCGTTTCAAATTCTGTATAAGATTTAGTGCACGATTGATCTATTATCATCTCACTACTAAAAAATAGCTTTTTCCCAACTGCCATTTCCAACGGCTTGCCGTTGGAAACCAAGCCATTGGTAATCAATGCGTTGGAAGTTTAGATTCCAACGGCCCAGATGAGAGCAGTTGGAAATTCCAACTGTCAGCCGTTGGAAGTTTCCAACTGCTGTAACAACTTTTTTTTTTTCACATTTCCAACTGCCTAAACAGTTAGGCAGTTGGAAATTTAGCCTTTTTTCCAACTGCTTAGACAGTTGGAAATTTAGCCTTTTTTTTCCAATTGTCTAGGCAGTTGGAAGTTTAGGCTTTTTTCCAACTGCTTAGGCCGTTGGAAACTTTTTGTACGAAAATAAAAAAAAAATATATTATATAAAACACATATTTTAATGTTAAATTATATATTACATTTTATAAGATGACAAAAAAATTAAAAAACCCTATACTGGACCAGAAATACAGAAACAATTAGAGGGAGGTGAAGAGGAATGGGAACGCTTAAGAAGTAATGTGGGAAGTTAGTATCCAAAAAATCGGAACTACGGCAACGATTCGGAAAGGATCATTCCCCAATGAATAGATCGCTACTGCACACAAAATTTCATTTCATACACTAAACAAACTGAAAAGAAAACCCTAAGCAAAAATTACCACCGCTTTGGACTGCTACCAATATCATGTCGCCCCAGGGCTCAAGAGGCATATGGTGATTCTCAACGCTGAATCAATCTGCCTGCCACAACTTGGTTCAACTTTGCTGCCTCTACTGTAATATATTTACTTGAAATAGTCTTGCCGGAGAATTGTGACGAAGCTAGGGGGTGATCCATCTTCTTCTTTCTATTTCCTAACATCCCCATTGCCTTGGATGTACCATGACACTTTCGGAGACAAAGGTGTATATAGATCTGCATATGTGGAAATTATCACATTCATTTTCTGGTCTTTTCAAGTGGTTAAAGAAAACACAGTTGGATGGTTTCAACTCTTAAACATCTTAAAAACAGTAAAGCATAGAACTGATGCACCACAGAATATACTTGTTGAGGTTACTTGAGCACACCTACTTTGAATTTTTCTAGAAATGAGAGTTGAGGTAACAGTTGAAAGGCATCTCACTTGATTTAACTAAATCTAAAATATCCTAACAAGGAGTTGCATGAAAAACCTAATGCACACATACTGATGTCTAACTTAAAACACATCGATTTTCAGACCTGATGATAGATCACTTTGATTCCATTTTCTGCTCATGATGCACTGAGATATACGGCCCAAGAGCGAAGACACTATTGACATTCTAATTTGGAGGTGGATGACGTTCAAAAGCTAAACTGGTCATTAGACTCATAGGATGCTCTTATGTGCATCTATGTTTCGTTCATTTGGCCGTCGGACAAGAAAACCATTTTAGTAATCTATGGCATGAGGTCCCCTACCTAGAGATGTATGCTAGATTCACAAACTTATTCAAGGAAAATTATTCATAGCTAGAGAAGCATTTAACTTTAGTTCAAGCTGGAAACAATTCTTTTGATGCCACATGTTGGGTACATTAATCTCAACCAACATTACGGCATGCAGCTACTTAATCATAGCTAGAGAAGCATTTAACTTTAGTTCAAGCTGGAAACAATTCTTTTGATGCCACATGTTGGGTACCTTAATCTCAACCAACATTCTCCACAACTTCAGAATATCTCAATGAATACTGCTTCCATTGTATGCTTCTTTGTTGGGTTTTAAACCCAAACAAAGACATAAGAAAGATTCCAAAACAGGGTTCCATGAATTCAAGTAGATGAATAAATTATATAATGGAAACAGAAAACAGAAGGAGGGCATAGAATGGAAGTTAGCATCTGAGGGGTAACTTCAAAATATTAATGACTCGGATTGTTTGCTTTAATTGAATACTCAAAGATAATAAATGAATGACATTCTATCCCATGTTAGGGTGTTACCATACAGTATTATGTTGCTTTTCACTAACCTGACAAATGACAATGGTAAATGAAGGCATATGTACACACTTACCATGTTCAGATAGTTCAACTGAGTGATGATACAGGTAATTGCAACCATTGCAAAAACCCATGTTGCAAAGTACTTGGTCTGATTTGTTCCTTCTATTGTTAGTTCTATTGCAATACCGATGGCTTTTATACTCATGACCTGTAAGACCATAACCATTCCTCAATCACACGGGATAATTAACAGGTTAAAAAAAATAAGAATTATATTTCCATATTCCTGAAGCACAAACATGGAACTAGAATAATGAAGTCTCCACCCAAAAAAGAAAAGAAAAAAAAATATAATGAAGCCATTAGAGATCAATAACTGGCTATCAATGTCAGGTGAATTAACTTACAGTTAATGATCCAATTACTGAGCATATGCCAATGTAAATCAATATGTTGGTCTGACCATAGCGTGGAGCACAATACAAAATCAAAACCAAGGCAGTAGCTATTGCTGAAGCCGTATACAAAAGGAAGGCTGAATGAAATGAGATAGAAATTTACAGAAGCAGTCAGGAGACAAAACAAAGCTGAGGATTGATGAGATCAGGAAATCTGGACGCAATTAAACCACGAGAAAGATACCTGGCTGGGTGGCCAATTCCCATATTTCCTCGACCGAATCTATAGAACGTTCAGCAGGTGAATGGAGCACAATAACTGTGGAACCGACTATGCATAAAAGACACCCCAACATACCCATTTTTTGTAGTTTCTCCTTCAATATGAAATGTGCAAGGATGGCACTGCCCATTACCACAGGGATCTCAGATGTAAGCTTCAGCCGACATTAACAATTAAACAACTAATTCTAGCAGCATACATTTAAAAGCCCAGAACTTACCTAACAATGATGCTGAGGGCACCGAGGGGTGTAACTAATACAGCAGGCGCATATATGTAAGCCACGAAATTAGCAATCTCCCCAACAACCACTATCACATAAAATCAAATATTCAGTCCCAAAAATTAATCTTTTTGGCATAATAGATACAGTAAATAGAAATGATGACTCACTCGTGACCATGCCAATCCACCATAGCGGCTCCAAAAGGTAACCATATCCGCCAGAACCTTAAGGAGTTCGCAAGCACAAAATCAAAATCATTCACAGTCAATTAGCGAAAAAAAGTGCAAGCTAGAGAGATAAGAGGAAGAAGAACTGACCGGCTGAAGGGCCGTTGACCCCGGCCTTTCGGAGACCCTTTTTCTTTATGATGAAGCTGGAGCCGATGAAGGAGCTCGAGACAACGGCGAGGATGAATCCCTTCAGATTGCTCGAGTACATGATACGTGGTCGGGTCCCAATCCGATTTGGTCACTCATCGGAAAGCTATCAAAGCCACTGCAGCTGCCAAAGCGTCTTATTCAACTAGGTCTCAGAAATTACGAATCAAGGAGGCTCCCTACGCATTCAATCATCAACAGCAATCACGATTTTCGGTGAGACGTCAGGGAAGCAAATGGGTTTCCCTCTATGAAACACACCGCCCTGACCATTCGGCACTAACCTGGCGTACTTGTCCGCCTCACTAAAGCTGGCGCCAACCTCCAAATCACGGGCCAACTGCGGGGCAAACGCCCGAGCCTTCTGATCAGAGGGTCGCCGAGAATCGTGGAAGCAACTCCGGAGCGTTAACGTCATTCCAGCGCTTCTATTGATCCTGGCGCCGACATTGAAGCCATCAAATGAGTTTCTCTGTCCGGGCAACCCATGGAATTGCTTCGAGAAGGGATCGTTACGGGTTAAGCAAGCCATGAAAGCTCTGTTCAGGAGAGGGAAAAGCACGCTACTTTTCCTCCTCAACATAACGGAGTCTCACATTCCACCATTAACACAGACCCCATAAGAGTTCAGAATCTGGCCAACAACCAGGTGCAACAGAAAACAAACGGCCCAATTAAGATAACCAGTGAGTTGAATTAGCCAATTTGGGGGAAAACGGAAACCCTAAAAAAGAGTTTGATTTGCGAATCAATGAAGAGAAGCGGGAGGCGGGTTAGCAGCAACCAGAGTTATATAACGTTGGGAGGGCGATATATATATTATTAAAAATATTTTCCAACGGCCTAGGCAGTTGGAAAAATAAAAAAAATTTCCAACGGTTTAGGCAGTTGGAAATTTTTCAACCCTTCCAACGGCTTGGCCGTTGGAGATTTTTTTGACAAGTGTGAACTTTTTTTTTCACAATTTCCAACGGCTTAGGCAGTTGGAAAAATAAAAAAAATTTCCAACTGCCTAGGCCGTTGGAAACAATAAATACTGAGAGTTGGGTATTTTCCAACGGCCTAGGCAGTTGGAAACAATAAATACTTAGAGCTGGGTATTTTCCAACGGCCTAGGCAGTTGGATAAATATTTTCCAACAGCTGGGTATAAAAAAAATAAAAAAAATTTCCAACTGCCTAGGCCGTTGGAAAGAATAAATAATAATGTGCATAATTTAACTTATTATTTTCCAACGGTGTAGGCAGTTGGAAAAGCGCCCGTTGGAAATTTTTCAACACTTCCAACGGCCAAGCAGTTGGAGATTTTTTTTTCAGCATGAACTTTTTTTTCACAGTTTCCAACGGCCTAGCACGTTGGAAATTTCCAACGGCTAAGCCGTTGGAAAATGGGCCGTTGGTAAAAAGGGTTTTTTTAGTAGTGTCTGCATAACTGAGTTGAATAATGGATCTGATGCAATTTATAGTTGGCTTGTAGTCAAAGCTTCTCCTTCATAGGAATATAACTTTGGAATTGATGTCTATAGAAGGAAAAACTTCTTTATCTTAAGACTAGTATCAATCCATTAGAAAGCTCCTTTATGAGATCAATTCTTAATATCATATCTCTTCCATGTCCTACATAACCATAGACAGGAGTGGCAAGATATGTGGATGGAGATAAGCAAATCCTTATGGGCTTACTGATCTTATCAACATAGAACATGCCATTTACTGCCTTAAACATATCATTGCAATGAAGCCATATGTGATCTAGCAATAACTTTAGATTGATAATAGTATGTGTAGCTCTAGTATCAAACAAAGCAATAATTGGAATGGGCTTTGCATACTTGTCAGTCAGAATTGTGACTTTGGCTTAAGGAATGATTTGAGTAGCAAGAGCCAATGGATCTAATGAACAATTTGCATGTATAAATGGAACCAGTGTCTGTGTCTGATCCAGAAGGCTTTTATAGCAAGCAGTGTTGAAGACTCTTCATTTGTTTTAGAAAATATTGATTCCATATTTTCTCTAGAAAGATCTGTGCCTATAGCCTTTATAATTGTATTGACCAGCTTGTTCTTGGACTTTGAGTTCTTCTATGGTACAAAAGTCTTATTTTTCTTCTTTTGAATTTCCTGGGCTTCCTAGAGACTGAAGAGAATCTTCTCCTGTGATGTTTCTTTTTGGAGAACTGTGACAATTTTTTTTATCCTTACATTTGATTGATAGCTCTGCCCTTTTGTATACTTTATCAAACAATCCTTGAGATTAGCTGAATTCTTTAAAGAAAGTATGTGTGTTTCATAGCTTCTATAATACTGCCATTACAGTTTGATGAAGCCGTCCAATTGTAAAATCATTCAAAGTCTTTCTATTTTGCTAAATAAGACAGAGAGTTTCTTGACCAATCATCTTTGGAACAGAATTTAGATAAGGTTGCTTAAGATTGTTATCATCGTACCCAGCAATGAGAAGGTAAAAACATTTCATCATTCTTTCAAAGTTCCTTTCCAAATCTTTTCTACTGTGAGAACAACATTTCATCTTAAAATATTCTTCTTTAGCAATATCAATTAGAGAAGATTGATCTCTAATGAATTTTGTATAAAGGGCTTGAATAGACACATTGATAGTTTGAACTTGTTGAAATTTTAATTGTTGGCACTATCCAAGTTGTAAATACCATTGTTACATTGTTCTTGTCATTGCAACAATAAAAGCTGAAATGACCTTTGCATCTGTTGCAAATTCCTTTTGCATTTCAGTTTGGCATAACCTATGCATTTTTAGGAATTTGTCATGCCACATATGAGATGCAATGTTATCCAACATTAGTTTGACTGATGTAGCTAGGGTTTCAAATTTTACTCTTGATTTCAAGTTCCAATCCCGCAATCTTAAGATTTTAAATCATATATATAGATATTTATTTCCTTAAAGCCTAGGAAAAACACTGAGTGCTAGAATCTTGATCAAGCTCGGACAAAATCTTGAAAAATCTATTATTTGAAATTTTAGTAAAAAACTTACTCCTCATTGCCGCTTTAACCCAAACTATCCTACTGTCTTCAATTAAGGCCAAAGTTCTTATAGATTTTGGATCGAGCCTAATAAAAATTTAGATTTGTCAATTAAGCACCGAATTTAGAA